>JAAEAF010000956.1:0-264533 GCA_011037195.1 Triatoma infestans
TTTGAAATATCAAATTCACATTCATAAAAAGTTTTTAATTAAATAAAAAAAATATTGTACTCCATTACGTGATGAGTGTTAAATCGAACTGAATACAAAAAGAGTATGAATTTGTTGGAATAATGTATTATTTTTCTCACGATTGACTTAGCTGAGATTTTGGCAATCTCAGTTTCTAGGATGCTCGCAAAAACATTTTTCGATTGAAGGAAATGGATTTTGGGAAGAAACGTGGTATGGGTAAACTTGAAAAAAAAAATAAATAAATAAAAAAAATATTAGTTTTAGCCGAATTTGTCGTATCTACAAAAATGTGAACATTATATAAAGCATAAATTGGCGTCACCAAACAAAACTGACAAACAGAATTTCTATTTTTCGTTTGAAGCAATTAACGAATTTTTGTAAAAATGTCTAATGCCTTTCTTAATAAATACATTATATCGTAATTCATAACAGAAGGTATACCAGAAGAGAAATCACTAATATATATATAAAAAAAAAAATTTCACTGCAGTAAGAGTTGTAAAACATTTAGCGTAAAAACGTTTCTGTGTTTACAACTACTGCTTAGACCTGCGAAGGTCATAAGACCTTTAAACTCTTTTTATTGCATTTGTGAAAAAAAAGAATGAAAGGAGTACATCGTAAAAACAAGATGAAACAGTAATAAAAATGATGCAGATTGAATCTAACATCAGTCTGTTGTCAAAGTAGCTTGTATATTTAAAAATATTTTTCAACACTAAGGCCTTGAATTACTTTCCATGTATTTTTCTAAAATAAATTATGAAAAACAAATGTGATTTATTTAATATTGGATGTTCGGTATTTAATGTAAATTCAAATTTTGCCGCCAACGGCGTACAATAATTTTATTTTGGTGATAATAATTGTATAATATTGATAATAATAATAACCTTGATAATTTTTTTTTTTTTTTTTTCTTTTCTCCTTCAATAATTTATTTGCAACTGTACAATAATATACAATAAGCAAATGTGATAAATGATTACAAGACATGATTTACATGGGAAGAAAATACCCAGTGGTATTACTTCAAGGCTGTGGAGTTAATTTAAAAGGTCCACGGGGCCACTGACGTTTCAGGCGTCGAGAAGGATTATCAGGTAAGGTTTGACTAGCAAGTTGCTGAACCAAAGGATTATGATGATGGGTTCAGGGAGTTATGGAATCTTTGATAGCGGGATTTAATTAGGTCGGACACATATGGAATGGATAGGTCATTATGTAAGGTTTTATTGGAGACATAATAAGGAGCATTGATGATTTTTCGTAGGATTTTGGATTGTAAGGATTGGATACGGTAATCGTTGGAATGCTTAGTGGACCCCCATACCTCTTAGTCCGTAAGTCCATATTGGTCGTAGTAAAGTTTTGTATAGTGTGAGCTTATTTTTTAAAGTAAGTTTGGATCGTTTGTCTAAGAGTCTTGAAAGGATAAGAAATCGTCTATTGGTTTCAGTCCTTTTCAGTCTGGTATGGGGGGGTGATACCTTGATACTAATTTACTAATTTATTAGGCTGTGTCCAAGTGTAGAGAGGGGGTAACCTATGCATTTTCTCCTCTCTTAGTTAGTCGTCATTTTAAGCTCGAAGGAGTAAGTCGTTATGCAACACTCCCTTGAATAGGTCGCAGTATAATACCTATACAATTCATGCCAGTCTGGTTGTCCTTAATTATTGTGAAAACCCAAGTTTGTTACTTCTGGTTTTCCTGGGTAGTGTTAAAAAACTGGTACTTTTGTCGACTTAGCTGATCTGTTCTCTCGGTCTGCATAGGTTTATTATGAAAACACATAATTGTTACTTGCGGTTGGACTAAGAACATATGAGTCTCCCAACACTGGCAACAAGGATTCTGGGTTTCAAGGTAAGCGCTATTCCTTTGGCTTATTGAAAGTGATAATATTTACTATCCATTTTTAAATTTAATTTATCAAATGCTTTATTAAATTGCTGTTACTTGAATTTTTGGAAACTGGTTTGATGTTTTATTTAGAACCATTTACAACAGCCATAAAAGTTTTTTATTTTCTCATTGTCCAACGTTTCACGCACTGTACGTGCCATTTTCAAGGACTACAACATTTTTAGTTTTTACATTAGTTTTAAACAGGTTGAATACAATATTTTTAAATTGCTTTAATCTTCTCAGTAGGTCCCTCCTTGGCTCCATTGGTTCGGTCATCTTGTTCTCAAATGCTTTATTAAGCATTTTAATTAACAGCAATTTAATAAAGCATTTGAGAGAACAAGATGGCCGAACCAATGGAGCCAAGGAGGGACCTACTGAGAAGATTAAAGCAATTTAAAAATATTGTATTCAACCTGTTAAAAACTAATGTAAAATCTAAAAATGTTGTAGTCCTTGAAAATGGCACGTACAGTGCATGAAACGTTGGACAATGAAAAATAAAAAACTTTTATGGCTGTTGTAAATGGTTCAAAATAAAACATCAAACCTGTTTCCAATTTAATTTATATATTTTTTTTCCCATATAATCATAAATTTTTAATTTCCCATTTTTCTCTTAAATATGTTATATTATATTTGAAACACTCAATATTTTTTGCTCAATTTATATTTTTAATTTTGCTGTTTTTTTTTATTAAACAGAACCCACCCAGGTATCTCACTCAATTATTATATATTTTTATTTTTCCTGTATTTACTAAACAGTGGTAAATCATAAATTATGATTTCTAATACATTATTATTATTTGCAATACTAAGTTGGATTTTTGAAAACCTTATCAAAGAGGTTATGACTTTTCCCGGTACCGGAATGAGACCTCCACAAACACCCTTTTCAGATTGGTATCATTAAGAAATCCTACAATCTGAGAAGGTTATATAATCTTTCAGGCTTCTGCAGTGATTGGCATGCACAACAATGAGGTCTTCGGTAAGAGATTGCTTGTTAGGTCAGTGGTTTGTTATAAACCGACGTTTCGCCCAATCTTTAACTGGCTTCTTCAGGAGGCTTGCTCCCATGCTAGTTAACGGAGTTTAAGTCTCCCCTCCCACTGGCTTATTGCCAAATTTACAGTAATAATATTCGTTGAACAAAAGTTTACATTGAAATTGAAAAGATAGGAAAGTTTCCTTTCTTGGATATATTAATCAAGAGAAAAAAAAAGAAGATGGAAACAAAGAACATAAGAAATGGACATTCTAAGTATATACTAAGCCGATATGAAATTATAAGTTGATTTACAATAAAAAGCAGAAATTATAAAGCAGTCCGTTCTAACATATCGTTATTATCCCATAAATTCTATGTGCATATTAAATACGCAAATTAATGGAGGCCTATTAATTTTATTTGAAAAAAATTCCGGAAAAATGGATTTTAAAAGGATTACTAGAAACTGCTCCGTTAGGCGGTAGAAGAATATTTGTCCACAGGAAGTTGGGAGTAGTTATTAAGGGAAGTTGATTTACAGTTGTAAGAAAAATTGTGACTTATAGAATTATTATTTACAACTGACAGAGCTGCCAGTAAGTTCGATTTTCGAAATTCTTGGAGATGAGAAGAATAAAGATCTTTACTATACCAATAACATATACCCTTTCAATTGTGGTTCCCACTCATGTAAGCATTACGATATGGTTTCAGTTTGCAACCAAATATTACGCATTTTAATTCAGTTTCGTACGTAAGTGCACAGTATCGTATACCTTATTCCGCCAAGTTTAATGACAACAAGAATAAACTAGTGTTTCGTCCTAAATATTACAGAACTCATTTCTCTTGTCGCTATAACTATTCAGAAATTGTTAAGACCAATTAATAAAGAGTCGATGTAACAGTATAAAGAATCCTGTTTGAAGAAATTTACCACAACAAGCGTTGAAAGCTTCATGTTGTTGTTACTATCAGTTTCATCGCTGCTGTTAGGCGTAACTCAACGCGTATAATTCCTTTCCTACGCTTACTTGTCTGAACGGATGGAAAGGTCTATACAACCATCAATAATTATCAAGCTCCCACATATATCTAGCTCCATGATCTCACCACGAGAAGGTTAACTCAACCTGAAATAGTATCTGAAGAGTTATAAATCAACATTCAAAACCCATCAGGAAGCCATGAAACAGTCAGCAAACAGCATTCAAAAGCTTACTTAATAATGATTATCGAGCATTCTACAATAATTCTAGAGGCCAGTGAGTACTCTATAGGATAGCAATTTAGGGAATCGACCGTTAAAACAAGCAAGAGTTTCCAATTACCTACACACATTATTTAAGACCGAGCAACCACACAATTCTCATTCTATTCACTTTACTTTCTCAAATAAAAGTTGTGTATAAAAGTGCAGAAGTGTGTGTGAGTTTATTCATTCATCATTCATCACCGTTGCTGTCAGTTTTACAGTCAATGTTCGATGGTGACCGCATTTTATTCATCTCAATCCCGAGATCGATTTTAGCACTAGTTTTGGCGCGAATTTTGTTCCTTTCCTTCTGTTACAGTTACCAACGCAATACTTGTTCTAAACTCATTTTCATTCGTCTTTAAGTTTGTGGTTCGAAGGTCGCCATTATTTAAACTAGTGCTTAACTTTTTTCGTTTACCACTTTAGTTTCGCTGTAAACTAAAATAATAATTCGCCTCAAATAATTAATCTACTATACTATTCATCCATTCATTGTTCTACATTTTTCTTCTACCACCTTATTTTCTTCTAAGATATAAACACACAATTTACATGCATCTCTCGACTAAAATTTTAGCATCCTTCAACTTCTATCTTATCAAAAGTTGAATCAATTTCACTATCATTTCAGCAAATTTTAATTGATTATTTATTCATTGTGTGATGGATGCAAGAAATTATATCTATTTTATTTAAAGAAAATAATCAAAATTATGAGAAAATACAAGCTCTTTCGCAAAAAGGGTACACGCAGGTAGAAAACTACAGTTACTGGAAAAGTTCATCAACCTTGATAGCATTATACTACCACCTTCTTCTTACAGGTGAGGAATTGAACGAACAATCAGAAGAGATTCCTTCAAGGACAGTTGGGTTGTAGACACCGAAGCAGAACAATTGTTTTTCGCTCTCTCTAGCATCAGTGCATATTAATAAGTTAATCATTCCTTTGCAAATAAATTGTAATTATAATTTTCATAGAATATATTTATTGTTTGCAGTGGTGATTACTTTCTTATTTCTGATACTTCACTCTCTTAAACATATATAATTACAAGCCCTTTTATTAAACCGCTCGAGCTACTACAAACATACAACACAACATCACCAATAGCATTTCAATTGCATTTATTCTCGCGACTCTTCTATTTCCTATAAAAATTATCGATATTTTTGCTATCAGTCTGAATAATCAAATTGTAACTTATGAAAAATCTACGCCAATAAACTGATGAATATACCATTCTACGTAATGTTTAAAGATTAAAACTTTTTGGAGTTGTAATATTTACATTTTCCAGTTACACATTTAGATAAATGAAAACACTTTTGAATGACAGATAATATTTGCAATTGATTTTCAGAATTCTCATTAAATTTAAAATATAGCAATTTAAATAACTAACTAATTATTATGTAAGTTATGTAATTTATAAGTTACAGAAAGTTGTAAAAGTTACTTATCAAATGTAATTTATGTAAAGTGATAATGTATTTATATTGTACAATAATGTACTATAAGAGTATGTATAGAATACTACTCATACTGTATTGTAAGGAATGGTTTTAATGAATGTGGTTATACGTTTTACAAGTGTATAAGTAACTAAATGTACTTGCTTAAAATTAAGTTAGTAAGTTAGAATTGTATCTTTGGGTTAGTTTATGGATTTGTAAGTGATGTGTGTATGTGTTAGTAATAAGTTGAAGTTATGTAGGTGTGCAAATCTGAAGTTTCATGGGTTGTACATTTAAACAGGAAGTCCAGTGGCCAACAAACTGCCGGCCGTTATGTTTCCCTTAGACTTGGGCCCACTGTCGGTATATTCAAGTTAGCCCAGAAAACAAGGCTCAGTGTCTAACTATGTTGAGGTAGAGTAGATGGTGTATGTGTGTGTGTGTGTGTGTGTGTGTGAAAGGTAAGCTGTATGCGGTGAATGTTCTTCCCATCCATGCTGTAAACCTCATGCCAACTCTACAAATAACACAATGCTCTTACCTACTTTTACGAAAGCCAAGCTTGGCCAACTGTTGCCTAGCACTAACATATAACTACTACACTTTCTTCACATCGTATCCAACATTACCTACCTGAGTAAGTGACCTAGCGTAATACTTTTTTTGTCTACCAATATTCTTTTCCTTTAAAAATAAGATTTATAAAAAAACTCTTTTTATGTTTATATAAAAAAACGAAATAACTTAAGTCACCCTTGTTGGTTGATTACTTAAAAAGAGCCTATACGATAGCTATAGTTTCCAAATAAAAAAAAACAAATCTGATGTGAAATGCTTACATATTTTTCTGTTACGGCTGTTAGTTCAGCACTAAAAGTGGCAAATTTTATATAGTCATTAATTTTGTACTCAGTAATAAAACAAACATTAATATAGTGGTTTGGGAGTATTTGTTTGTTAGCATATTCTTGATAGACAATATAAAGGTATAACAAAACTCTGCGTTTTTCATTATACAATTCAAAAATGATTTGTTTACTCACCTACTAAGCTTACTCCTCGAAATATAGGCAAACATTTTCTATAACTTGAACCTATCTGTGATCCAACATTTTTGATGTCTTTCCGATATCTGGGGCTATCTTTGGTGGCAAAAACTTCAAGCTTACCGTGTAAAAAGTGAACCATTGAGCGGAAGACATGGTAATCAGAGTGTGCCAAATCTGGGATATAAGGTGCGTGAAAGGAGGAGCTCAAAATTCAAATTTTCTGTTATTGAGAACGTCTGATGTGACTGCACGGCTTTCAGTTACACTTTTTTTCAATTAACTCAAGAGGGATATTTTGCAGCCAAACCAGATTGTTGAGTAGAGTAGAGTTTGGATGCAATCACACGACCAGTATGATTAGCGCAAAATGACTGACGCTATCGTAGATCCACCATACGCACAGCATCAATTTTTTTCCAAATTATTCTCTCGTTGTCTGACTTGTGTGCTTAGATTGCTGCATTTTTGGCCTGATTATTTTTTTTTGTTCATTGTCAAAATAAATCCACTTTTCATCGCAAGTAATAATTTGTTTGATGAAACGAAAATCACTTAGATCTTAAATATGGGTTTTACAGACTTCAACTTGGCGTGCGGCTTGTTGGGACGTATGTTGATGTGGATGTTTTGGTAGCTTCTGAGAACTATGGCGGTTTATGGCAGTGTGGGACACGCTTAACTTACCTGAGAGTTCTCTGGTGCGGGTTGCCTGGATCCACCTCAAAAGCTTTCGCCAGAAGTGCTGAATCTAAGAGGAGAGGAAGCTTAATTTCCATGCTTATATCGCCCTCTCTCAATTTTTTGAACAGGATCTGTGCAGTTCGTGATCTGTGCAGAGGCTTTCCTCTCTACTCCAAGAATTTTGGAAGCGGCGTTTGTGGTAGTAGCCTTTTTCAAAGTAGTGACGCGAACTTGCCAGAATTTCCTAGATTCAACAAGGTCATTTCTTAAATCGCTCACAAATTGCCTACATCATTCAACAAGATAATACAAGTACAAACTGAAAGTAAAAGCGTTATCTAATAAGATACGCTTGGTAAACTAGTGTTTAGTAAAGTAACTTGTAGTTAAGTACTGTTGAAGATTAAGAGAAAAGGAAACGCAAAGACTTTTCTCGCACCCCAGTACTTGAAGTGATTAGTTACAGTCCAGAGGGCAGCATAGTTCTAACCTCACTGTTACGCCCACTATCCAATGATTGGTGAACGAACTACAATGCGATTCAGATTAGCCAACGCCACACCATTCTACACCATACCAACGGTCACTAGCCTTCATCACATCCAGCTATAATGTAATGATGACCGGAAACGATTGTTGATGAATGATGAAAATAGTGAATACTGACCGACTCTATACTAACAGTTTATATTTGAACGTATTACTGCGTAACGTGAGAAGAGTAAATGGTGAGTAGAATGAGCAAAGAGTCATGTTCGTAGGTTTGGTGTAAAATGGGTGGCAATGCTGATATGGGTCGCTTGAAGAATCGTGTAGGTAGTTGGAACTCTTGCTTGTTATAATAATAGATTGACTAGTGTGCCTAGCTTGCTGAATTTTTCAAGGTTGAGTCTTGTTAACTTGTCAATTTTGATTTGTTTAAGCTTTCAGATGGTCATCTTTGTATTCCGTTTCTCCTACAGCTTCTAGGTGGTAGTTGAAGCTCATTCGCCAAAACATTTAAGTGGGGGTGACAGGAAAGGTAATGCGTAGTTGATGTGCGATTGAAGGGACGCCTCGAGACGGCTGCTAGTACAACTATTGAGTCCAACTTTGTGTGGTGAATCTGATTCCACTATTCACACCAGATTTAGATGTAAAATGTGTAACCAAGGAATGAAGATGGTGTATGGATCTCCTCTAGATATAACGCAGTTTCAGTAAAAATCGCATACATAGGATTAATATTTTTCATCAACAAATTTTACGAAACATGTAAACAATTATTTGTAATCACTAAAAAAATCCAATGAAAGATATAATAAGAACATTATCTAATTAAATACTAACCAATATTGAAAATTTAATAAGTTAAATCTAAACCTATATCTGGCTGCAGAATTAACTCAAATATGAGATATAAAATCTATTCAAATATCTACACTTACAATCATATCCACCATTTGTAAAATATCTTGTCGCTAATTGATTTAAACGTCTGGCCTAAAGCGATATCATAAAGGTACAGAGTAAGAGGAGGAATAGGCGTTTAGTTGGATTAGCTAAAACCAGATTTAACGTTGGCCAACCGATTAAGCTACCATTCCCGTACCAAACTCCAGTCAAATTGTAGCCTACAGGGGTTAAGGGTATCGCAAATGGTCACACTCCCTTCTACTAATGACTACAGTTAATACGCATTAACGAACCCCGCCCTCCGCCCCCGCTTTCACTTTAACATTCTCTCTTATACCTACGTACCCACCACATTCACAAGGTTGCACCATCAACATTTACCCACAAATACACCATTTAACTTACTAATATCTTCAAATCCTATGCGCCTTTAATCTAACATTATAAATTATTATTGATTTCTTCAAATCTTAATTAGAAAATTAGTTTTTTACTTACTTCTTATTCTTTTTTTTTTTTTTTTAATTTTGTTCACTGTAATTGTGTCAATTTTTCGATAACGAATTTTCATCGGAAATACAAGTTTTGAGGTCCTCTGAGTTCGAATAAATTGTTTTTTTAGTAAATGGTCTGTGTATGAACAGAATATCTCTAAAACAAAAAGTTCAAGTGTTCAAGTGTGTTCAAGTGGGAAGCTCAAAGTTTATATCCCGTTTATGTATCATCATGGGATCGCTACAGCGAGTTATCTGTCAAAAATTCCTAAAGTTTTGACATTACCGATCGACTGGATTTTTATATTTTTTGCGATTTTTCTATCTGGCTCTAACGATTTTCTCTAAAGATTCTTGAGGAGGGCTTGAGGGAGAGTATATTCCTCTTCCTGGTAACTACCCAAGTTTCTGGAATCTTCTCTGAATGGCAACTTCGCAGTCCGTTAGGAGATATTGGAGTTTCCTCTATCTCCCCACAGAATCTGCACATGCCGTCAGTCTTCAAGCACAGCTTCGTCAGGTTTTCCCTAAGTCGACAATGCCCGCGTTGAAACCCGTAAGAAAGCGGAGCTTATTCTTATTGAGGCCGATGCATGCTTCCGACTTCCCTGGATTCATTCATTCCCCAAGCAGATCTATGCCTGCCTTATTCCTGGAATAGATTGTCAGAGTAGAGAATTCCTTGTTTCCTCCTCCTTCTTGAGTTCTTGTAGGAGAAACTGATCGCAATACCCCACAAAATGGTTTAGGCCCATACTGAAGATGCTGATCTTTCCTTGCCAGAGCGTCGACCATCTCATTCACGTCAATGCCAACATGCCCTGGCACCCAACAGAGGATTGTCCGGTGATGGATTTTAGTGTACCTAGCAATCAGCTAAACCATCGTCGGAACATGTACGGTTTGTGTAAACTCTTCTCTACCCTATCTGTTTATTATATCACGTAAAATATAATTAGTGTGTTACAAGCTCTAAGTAGTGAGCAATAAGTCAACCTTCTAAATATAACACCGCTATCAACCTCATCTTCCCCCTTATCAAAGAACTTTTTTTTTAATTCCTCATCAATGAAATCACACAATTTATCATGACAAGCTGAGGGTAGGAGAACCAATTACATCGGTTCCTATCCGAAATATTTTTTTTAAGATTTCTACATTGCACTGCAGATCTTTTTTTTTAATCATAATATAATATTACATTAATATTACATTTTAATCGATTTAGCCATTGGTAAATAAATTTACCAGGATTAATAAAGCATTTATTGTTTTAGTTAACACAAAAATACTAGTTATCTAAAAAGATTAGAGCGGAAATTTGAATGTCCCCAAAAAAAGGACCAGGACAATAGAACAAATTGCTTTAATAACGTTGAAAACATTTCGTACCCGAACTTCATTTAATACTTCTAAAAGTTTATTATTTATCGCAACGACTCACTCCCACTACCACAGGAAGGAAGCGGAACATAAATAGCCTATACTGGTGGGACGTTATATATATATATATATTTAGTTGTAGTGGAAAAAGGCAACCCGGCGTCCAGCCGAGATATCAACTCCTTTTACCCTATGGTACAAGACCGTTTCCGAACCATTATTAGAAAAGTTTTTACGTGGAAAAACACAGTCACATAAATTGAACTGGTTAAAAGAAAAAGTGGAAGCTATGGGTTGTGAAGTTGGCCTAGTCAAAAATTTAGACTTTTCCAAGTTTCATTTACTTCATAAACTCCTTTTTATATCGATTAAACTATTTTTCTTTCTCTTATCTGGATATTTTCTTTGTTACATCTAAGACAGAAAATTATCAAAGTTATAATTTAATGTTTTAATTTATTCGTTTATAAAATACTCTTAACTCCAGTTTATTAGATAATTGAATTAAATTAATTTCAATAGCTGTTTGATATTAAGAAGATTCAGTTAGAAGTTGTAGACAATTAAATGATTTCTTGGTCAAGCATTCAACATGATATTTTGGCATCATCATCAGGACAGAAATTCTTTTGATGACGAAAAGTTATTAAAAAGCCAAGACTTAAAGCATCCGTCTAACTCTAAGCCGACAGAACTGCTGTGAACCCACGTTCCTGATCCACTATATGTTTCATTTTATACCCACTTTCCCTCAAAAGGTTTCATGGTTGTTGGGAATGGATGGTTATTTTTGAGAATAGCATTTCATATGAAGTAATTAAAAAAAAAAATCATTTCTCTAGGTTTATTTATTTATGGCTGTTAATTGGCTCGATGCTAATCCTAGATTGCTCGCATCTAATCAAGTTGAAGCCAATGTGCAGTCTTTTTCGACTCCAAGATTAGTTTTCCCTTTTGCCATCATTTTTATCCATATTATCATTTTTACTTTCCCTTAGTGTGTTAGTAAGAGGAAGTATTAGGATCATGTCAGATTTTCGGTGTTTGTAATGTGTGTCGGTATGCATATTTGTAATATGGAACAGAAATGGCCATCCTTAGTTCAGTAACTCAATCCGGTACAGGACAGTTTGAAAGTTCAGAGTGGAGCCGGAGCAAATAAGTCTTAGTAAGGTCAAAATTAAGGCCTTTTATGCCAAGTCTTCCAAGCTGAGATGGTAGCGCTACAGCTAAGAATTTTAAGGCAAGATAAGTGCGAAGAATAGTGGCCATATAAATCGATAGTCAGAATGTATTAAAGGCATTCCCTTCACAACAAATAGTCTTGCGATTGGTATGGAATCGCTAAACTGCCCTAACCAAAGTGGCTGTTCAGAATAAGCTGACACTTGCTTGTATGCTGGAACAATGTAGGATTTCTGGGCAATGAAAAGGGCAGATGCGCTGGCAAGGGAAGACCCGAAGGACATTTTCATAATCCCGAAATCTTATGCGGCCTGTATCGAAGCCTGGTTCAAATATTCATCAAAGGTTGGTTGCAGGACCAGCGTCTGCAATGGAGGAAGAAAGCAGGATGACAAAGGATTGCAAAACCCCTTTTTTGAGAAATACTTGCCTAAATTTACTAGTGACCTATCTAACATAGCCGCTAGATTATAGGGAGAATTTTAGGTCAACTGAAGCAGCATTGTAGATTGAATAGGATATACACAGTCTAGCACTTACAGATGGTCGGATTTAGTCAATTGAAGCCATTGTGGAGTCATTTCGATTTCATGATTAATTTTTACTTTTTTCAATATCCATATCATTTTTTCATTTCCTTGGTGGCCAGTAAGAGGAAATATTGCGATCATGTCAAATCTTAGACATCAACGGAAATACTATCTTGAGATCTCCTGAATCCGAAAAGTGGTTTTAAGAAAATGGTCGATTCAATAAGATTGAGTAAGAAACACTGATAATCATTTCTACGAATATGGAGAGGGTAAGGTTCCAATAATTCGTAATAAGTAATTCCGAATTCACGAGCAGCACTTTAGGCCTGCTTAAAAGGAAGAAGCTTGAAGACATGCTCTAACTGTAGAGGGTCCCTAGAGATTTCATTGAATAGGTCACGGTCACTTCTTTTCTGATCTAATCAAATATAACATTAAAATTTATAACTAAAATAATTTTTTTAGTAATAATATAATAAATAAACATATATTAATGCTGTTAAATTGTTGGTTAATCTGTTAATCTTAACATTAACGTTTCATTATTTGATGTTAACTTAACTCGCTTATATTAGTGTGATAAAAATATTCCACTTCTTCGTTCCCACTAACGCTAATCAGTGAATTAATGTTATCATGCTGTTTATCTAAAGGCCACACTACATCGTTATGTACTGCTTATCTAACCCGCCCTATATGATTCCTACGCTCGACTTGACTTGACTATTCCACATAACAAGCTCTGATAACCTCAAAAGATTTTTCTTTCTTTTTTTTTTTTTATAATTATAGGCCAACTTCTTATATCCAGAATGATGAACGAGGAAAAATTTGCAGAAAGCGAGAAGAGTTGGTCGTTCCCAAAATGCTATGAACATTTGTGCTAAACGAGGATGCTGCTGCACTAAACATAGAGGACTGGCAGAGGAGGATAAAGGAAGCCATGGCCCAGAACAGCCTGTAGCGCCGAGCAAGAAGAAGATAGCACCAACTCCGGAGTTTATAACTACTTTTCAGCAAATCAACTAAGCTAAAAATCAGTCATCAGGAAGTCTTAACCACGAAATTTTAACATAGAAGTCCTACAAAATGTAATGGAACCGTTTGTTGTGGTTCCTGATGTAGTAGATGTCTTAAAGAGGGCGGAAGTTAGTTAGAGATTTTGGAAGTTAGTGCTCGAATTATTTTTTTTTTTTTATTTTTTTTAAACGTCTCAACATCTGTGGTCATTTTTAAAACAAACTGTATTGAGCAATAAAGGCAGCACGGCTTTCGAACGTGATCTCCGCGTTAGAACCACTGGTAACTAATAACAACAAAATACTTAGTAATAAATAGAAGATAAATAACTAATAAATTAGAATGATTAAAATAAATGAACTAAAGTGCACAACTAAAAGATGATAAGTTTGAATAATACTGTATAGGGACGCGTAAACTGCTGCTCGTATCTCAAAACGTACTCGTCAGATCGTATATGATAATGTTCTCATTGTATATGATAAAGTTATCCCCTCTTCCAATGGGGCGAGTTTATATATTAGTGTGGCCACACTCACACCAAGACATCTGTCCTAGTGTGCGACCTTGTGCGACCTTCGTAGTTCGGTGACCGCCTGATTTAGGTCAGTGGCCAACCTTATCGGCGCTTGCTTTTGATGTAGGGTATTTATCCTTGGTTTGTTTGTTTGGCTGCGGCCTTGTCTTGAAGTCAGGCAGCTGGGTATTGCCACTAGTTGTAAATTATTCTTTCTTTGGTGTTTGACATTGCTTTGACATGTCAATGACTTTGCCATGTCATTACAAAAACAATTTGTTACGGGTTCACCAATTTGTTACGAATATCTCTAGTCGCTCTTCCAATATCCACTCTTTACTTATGACTCCTCCAAGACAAGTAATCGCATAAAATAAATTCTGAATCACACTATAATTAGTTTGTATCTTTTCCAAAACCCAACCCGAGAATTTAGTAAAAAACAATGTAACAGTACTATATTTATTATATATTTACTTTCTCTTATTGTGTAAGAGGCCACATAACATGGGTACTTTCACCCCTTACACCAAAGCAAAATCAATCAACCGGAAGTGCTGATTTTTACTGAATGATAAAGTTTAATATTCTGTCAAAAAACATAGAAACCATTTATTTGTTTAGTAAACTTTTACTTCGTAAATTTATATTGACAGAAATATACTTTTCTATTTAATTAGTAAGAAAAGTTTGATCAAACATGATTGAAAGAGGTCTGGCAAGTGAAATTTGAATTATAAAGTAACGGGATCAATGGGATCCGATTCACTAAAGATTCATAGGATCCACAGAATAAAGAATCAACCTAGTTACTATAGGAACCTAGGCCAGTATAGGATGGGGGATTCTATAAACATGTAGCCATGTTAGCCCTACAGAGGAGAGTTACGACTAGTCAGCAACCTTTTACTACCTTCTCATCACTCATCCAGTCTGTCTCTTTATATATCTCTCGCTAGCTAACTTCTATTTAAATGTAAAGTCCTTGCAGTATGAGTGTGCTTATCCATTATACAATGTTCAGTATATCATCTACTTTATTTCTTTAAAACCCATTCTCTCTAATTCTCTCTCCTTCTCATTTCCATTATAATAAAGACATTTTTTTAGGGGAGGGATCAGCTAAGTGGTTAATGCGTTGGACTTCCACGTGGAGGTCCCCGGTTCGAGTCCAGTGCTACCCTATTTCTCCCGAGAAGCCTCTACAGCTCACTGTTACGTGATGGACAGTGTTGTCTGTAACGGGAGAACACTGTCCGGAGGCCGGCAACGCACTGAGAAGGCTCCGGGCGCTAATGACCATAGATGTTGACCCGCCTTAATAAAAAAAAAATAATATATAAAAAAAAAATAAAGACATTTTACCCTCATGTTAAATATTTCACCAATATTGCTTAACAATTTACTTTAAATTTCATAGACTGCTACACACATAAATGCCCATCACTTTTATCTGAAAGATTTTTCTGGAAAATTGATTTTTGGGGAAATTTTGTGGGATCAGTAATGTGGGCAAGTGTTTTCATAATTCAAACTTCAGTTGTTTGATCTCTTATGATCATATGTGACCAAATAAAACGGTGAAAGTATTAATTTTCTAATTAACTAAAAAACTATATTTATGTCAATATACATTTACGAAGTAAAATTTATGCTTATTCATTAAATAAATGAATAGCTCTTATGTTCTTTGACCGAATATCAAAGTTTACAAAGAATGCGTGTATTCAACATCACCACAAGTGGTTGCAAACCACTTTTTAGCTGGAACTAGAAGTTTTAGCCCGTCTGTTCCAAACAAGTTGAAGCTTTATGAGGTAGCTCGTATTTCAAAGACACTTTACCTCTCAAGTGTTCCAATATGTTTGTTTTAACACACTATTTTGACTGCCATATACATTTACTTAGCACTAAAACTTAGAGAAATAAACCATTCCTATAGTCTCTAGCAAAACCCTTCACCCATAGTACGAAGTAAATTTGGGATAATAAAGGAGCTCTATTATTGGCAATGCTTTCAAAGTGGAAGGAATTTTTTTTTAAATATAACAAAATGGAGGAAATTTAATTCATTTTGCCGATGGACGATTGTCAATGGATTTTTTGAAGATTTCTTTTTGCCTATCTTGTAAATTATTGGGAATCGAATAGTTCACCGAAACCATGTCTGCCCGTTTGTTTGTCTGTGCGAAATATCTCCAGAAATAGTAAATCAATTTAGTATGAAGACCAACAAAACGTGCAAAAATAAAAATCTAGTATGCTACACTTATATATATGAAATTTATCCTCGAATTCTCAGATTCCAACAAAATCCTTGGCACAACAGCTACAATAAATACCTGACTGAAGAGGATTTTTATTTCGGGGTAATAGCTGAGCTCATCACAAGTTAGTGGCATTTGAAATGAGTACGCAAAGAGTTGTTAGTCTTATAAACTTGAAGCTTGGTCAACATAACTGAAAAACCCATAAGAATTGAACATGACCTAGAGCGCTACCCACGAAATGGGTCTGTGACTAACGATTACTATATATTGAAGTCTGAAAACTAAAAATTACCTACGACATATACTGTCTATTTTCTAAGATTATTTCTGTTTAATCTTTGAGCGAATAATGTATTGAATGTGAAATCATTAGTAAGGGCAGCCCAGGAAAACTTGGTTAAATCTCCTGAGAGAATCTATCAGTGGAATGGACTTGACCAGAGGATTCAATCGAAAGAGAGAGTTGGAGGGAAAAACTGAAGGAAAAATTCGGTTGTGGAAAGCATCAGTATTGAGGAAACTCCTTAAATAAAAATAAAGAAAATAAAAAAACTGATTTGTAAAACATTATGTCGTCTGGTTGAAAACGTATCAGTTGTTTGTTATAAACCGATGTTTCTCCCATATTGCAATAGGCTTCTTCAGGTTAGTGTCGGCTCTATTGCCGAAACAACACTGACAAGAACTAGGTGGGTAGTATAGAGCAGTCAGTGCAGAGTTGACGGTGATATATAAACACAATCATATTAATTTCATTAAAAAATAAAAATTAAATGAAAATTGCTTTGAAAAAATATAATTTGTATATTAAAATAATCATAAATTTTATGTTCTGCAAAATTATTTTTAAAAACTTGAAACAAATGCAACAGCACATCACGAGTAAACGAAGAAAGAAAAAAAATTCTATCATTAAACAATAACAATTAAAACTTCTAACAAAAAGTAATAAAAAAAAAAAAGTTATTAAACGAAAACTAAAATAAAAGAAGGAAAGCTGGCCGGAATAAAAAAAGGAAGGTAGTAGAAGATTCATAACTGGCGGATGATAGCAGAATGTGACCTCAACAACCGGGGCTCCTGGATTTGGGACCTTTATAAATCATTTCTTATATCTCTGGCAAGGGCTTACCTTGTCTACTCAGTGAGGATGTTTCATCATTAAATTCAACCATAACTCGGTTTCTTCAAAAAAAAAAGAAGCTTTATATACTGTTATATAATTTCCCAGGATACATATGTACCTAACATATATTTACTACACTTTTCCATCTTAAAAAGATATTGCATACACTTTTTTGTAAATAAAAAAGGAATATTCACTGAATAACAGTAGTTTAATAAAACATCCTTTTATATTATCCTTATTCCTGTAGGAGGAAATAACAATGATGTCACTTTCAAAATTGAATATATAACCGGAAATATAAAGTATGTTGTATACGTGAGTGTGGTTTTTTTGAAATTGGAAAAGAGCCAGGACTACATGTGGCTAACTGTTGAATAAGATTTACAATAAATCTAACTATTATCAGCCAAAAAACTAATGAAAATCATGCTAGAAAGGATTCTAAGGGAAGCAAGTTGTGTTGTGGTAGGTGGTTCCGCAGAGCTGGAAAGCATCAGAGGAAATTTTCCGTGGTAGCCTGTTTCATTTTCTGGTCATCGACCGGTTTCGGGCGTTCGCCCAAATTCAGGATGCGTTTTTCAGACAGTGTGACAACACAGACTTGCACAGAGCAAATTCAGTTTTACACGCATTGGTGTCTGTGCAAGTCTGTATTATCATACTGTCAGAAAAACGCATTCTGAAGATGGGCGTACGCCCAAAACCGATCGATGACCACAAAATGAAGCAGGCTACCATGGAAAATGTCCTCTGATGGAAGGAAGGTAGTTTGGTAAAATGATTAGAGTATGGAATCGTATTTGAGAGATTCGAGAACTGAGGATAATTACTAATTTATATTTGTTAGAAAAAATATTTTTTGGAAATCATGTACCTTCTGTTTCCGCCTCCAGTCCTCAACACAAAATATGCTATATTCAAAACATTTTTCCAGGATTATGTTTCAGATAGAAGTGTTATTTTACACCTGTGCATTTAGCATTCCAAATTTAGAAAAACTAGAAAACTCGACAAAACAACAAACTCAAAAACAGTGTTTGTTTGATGATGCTTTCTTGATGGCTTGTTGAAAACTTGTTTAAACTCATTAGAGACTGTTTTAAGACAGATTTAAAATTCCAGTAGACTGTCTATTTCCTACGGGTTGAGGAGACGGATCATAGTCTCCGCTAAGAAAATGAGTTTGGATAGGCCGTGGTTGGGAGGTACGTTAGGAAACGCTCGGCAGGCTCTTAGAAACTCTTTGGCGCCCCACGTTGGGCGCCAAAATTTGTGACGTCAGGATAAGGGACGCAATTAAGCGATAAGGCAAAGAAGGACGGAGAGGGGGAGGGGTTAGTTATAATTCTTACTGTAAACTCTTAAACAACAAAACAAAAATTTAATCTGGAGACCTTCTCGGTATATATAAAAAAAAAATACAATGTCCACAGAAATACAAGAAATAAATATACAAAAAAAAAAAAAATACATTACAATAACTAAATAGTAGCACTAGACGACTGTCTCTCAGCCTCTATATGCCCACACACACACATACACAAACCAGGGGCCCTTGTAAGTCCCGGCCACAATTAGGTTAGAACAGTTGGGCCAACAATCACCTGGATAAATCGCTGTTGCAGTTGCTGCTGTAGAGGCAGTTGAGTGTCACTAGCTAGCATCAAGATATATTCGGCGGCCGGCCAGAACAGCAATGAATCTCTCTCTTTACACCAGTCCTCCTCGCTCCTCCCCACTCTGCTCGAGTTCCCGTTCTCTCCAGTGGCCCCCACTCCTCTTGCAGCGGGCGATTGTACGTATGTTGCAGTGCATGTGCGTGTGTCTGTGTGCGCGGGTGTGTGTTCCATCCCCACTACCTTCACTCGATCTTATTGCCTACATACAATGCTCTGGACATAATATGACTTTACGTCACAATGCCTCATGTGACATGTTCAGTGACGTAGCAGTGGGCGGATTATTTTGGCTGCAGACAATCAATTGCAATATTATATAGGTTGTAGAATCTTGTAGGGTCAGAAGTTGCATGAAGTGGTACTTTAGAGAAAAGTTTAATCCAGGTTGATAGGTATTGTCTGAAATCAATGGTGGTGGTAACCTAAGCAGAAAATCAAGTTTAATCTTGCTGCGAGTTTTCATTTTTGAAATACTTTTGCATTCACTTACACACACACACACACACACACACACACACAGAACACAACAAACGAATCACTAAAAATATTTGTTAGCACTTAGGAGACCTCAAAATATGTATTTTCGTTGAAACATCAATTTTCGAAAAAATTTTTTTTTTAATTTAAGGCGCTTCAATATCTATGGCCATTAGCGCCCGGAGCCTTCTCAGTGCACTGCCGGCCCAGGACAGTGTTCTCTCGCCCTACAGAAATACATGCCTATCACGAACAGTGAAGCTGTAGAGGCACTAGGAAGAAAAAATCTAAAGGTAGCACTGGACTCGAACCCGGGACCTTCGCATGGGAGTCCAAGGCGCTAACCACTTAGCTAATCCCTACCCTTTCGAAAATTTGGCACGACCACAATTCTCCCACTTACCAGAGAAAATAGAAAATAATACGAGCTTTATTATTTATTACATTTTAATTATTTTGTTATAAGGCGCGTTAATATCGGATAGTTATTGGCGCTCGGAGCCTTATCCGCCAGCCTCCAGCAGATAGTTTCACTCGTTACAGACAATATTATCCATTACCGGCCAATGAGCTGTGGGAACACCTAGGTAGGAAAAAAAATCTAAGCGTAGCACTCGGCTCGAACTCGAATCCCCGGCGTGGGAGTCCAGTGGGCAAACATTGAGCTAATCCCTTCACTTTTAACAATAGAAATTATTAGTAAAATATAGCAATCCAAATCCAACACGTCTAAACGGATGATAAGGTGTCCGAAAAAAAATAAGGATTACTTTATTTTTATTTATTATATTCGACTTAATTGTTGTACATGAGCTATATTAAAAAAAACTATCCATCACTGGCGGTTTCCTTGCTATTAAAATATAAATTCAAAATATTGAAAATATTGATCTGATAAAAGTTAGCTAGTAATGGCGTCTTCTGAAACTAGTGAAGATGACTACGGGTTAGAAGAAGGGGTGGCGGGGTGGAGGGATGGATGAAATGTTTAAGATTGTGATGAAGATGCAAGTTTGTCAGAAGATTAGAGTTAAGTCTTAGTGACTAAGACTCAATGATAGGCAACTACTGTCACTACTAACACTGTATACCAGGATTTAATGCTGATTAGATTTAGAGAGAAGCATCCATCATGCTATCGTTATATATACGTATAATAATCTTATCATAGCCTTAGACCAAACACTATAAATTCTACAAACAACTTATCTAAACAGATATAATATATTATTTAATTAAAATTATTATTATGATCGAGATTATTTTTGCCGATAAATTTAACGAGATTTGCAAGAGGAAAAGTAAATTATTTTAATAACAGTAATTTTAAGTGAAGCAAGTCTCTCATATACTCATTTAAAAAACTCGATTCCCCCCACCCCATTCTGTACAGGTGCACTTCCAGTTAACAAATTCCTTCAAATTTAGAATTCTAGCCATGCTTTTAATATTTATTAAACATGAGAACCATACTTTATACTATTAGTAATGAGAACCATACCACTAAGTAGTAATTTAGTGGAAAAGTTAATTTTACTGTTTTTCTGGAACCCCCCCCCAAAAAAAAATCAATTTTTCCGGGGAAATGTTTAAAATAAAATTGAGTGGTACTTGGGTTTGTTATAAACAAAATCATTAGTGTCATTTCCGATAATATCGCGTAGGAGTGTAAAAAAAAAAGTTCAGGTAAGACGCACTTCCTGTTGACTGTCTATCGACCGTAACCTTGTTCAAATGAGTAGTCAGTACCTAAAACGGTATACCAAATTTGAGCTTCCTGCGTCTTTTTCTTTTTTGAGATATTTTGTTCACACACATACACATGTAGATCATTTTAAACATTTTGCTATTCAAATTGCACTTAAAAAAAAAATTAATAAAAAAAAAAAACCTGGCGCTACAGTTCATAAAGGACCAAGGCTTGCCAGAGGGCGATATATTAGGGGGACATGTGGTAAGCACGACACAGTTCCCTGCCGTTTAGTTCTGACCTTTGATTCCTAGGGCGCTATTAACTGTAGCTTCCCATTTTTTTTCACGATGCTGGGTCAACACCAGACTTTGCCCACACGGGAATCGAACACTGAATTCTCCGCATGTAAGGCGAGTGCGCTAGCCACTAGTCTAACGCGTGAGGACTATTACTTTTTTATAAGAGTTCAACAGTCTACAGAGTGTTCTAGGTGAAGGGTAAAGTTAGGCCATCCTCTAATGTGCCATTTCCGTAAATTATATGATTCTAACTGTACACGCATAGGCGTGAACTGAAGTGTTAGAGGGCTTAATGAAGCATGCAATTATGAAAATTAACAAGGTAATAAAGTGTTAATTGGCTTACCTTGAAGATGCGGTTATGATGAATGAGAAGCATGCGCTGAGCCGGAGAAGCTGTGAAAGATGCTAGGAAGCGTATAAGATTATAAAGGAGGTTGTATAAATAGGTTCTTGTATGGGTGTGTATGAATGGAAGTAGCGGGAAAGGTAATTGGTGACTGAAGCGGTACGGAAGCGTGCGTTTGTTGATGCGAAAGGACCTCTCGGAAGCTAGTTGATGGCAGAAATGAAAGACCGGTGTTGTAAACGCAATACACCCGTGAGGGCGGTGAAATTTGATGATGAAGCAGTAAATGATAACAATAATACACATATACGCACGTGAAGCGAGCCAAACCACAAGTGAAGAAAAGGGATGAATAACCAGGAAAAAGTGGGTGGCTGTGGAGAGGGGAACCCCAACAGCCGGAGACACGAGAGAAGGCGCGAACGCGCCAGAGAATTGGCGCGAGAAGTTACCAATGCAGACGCAATCTGGCAAGACGACGCAACACTATCATCTATATAATATTGGAAAGCTAAAGAAATGTGTTGCTAAAATTCCGACGACTTCGAAGGAAATCGGTTGGTCAGAAATGCGTCTTAACCAAACTTTTTTTTTTGTTTCAGTTTTCTGCATTTCCACGATAAAGACACCACTAGTTTCTTTAAATTTTGTATGGAGACCCATCTATCACGCATATACAGATCTATCACTTTTGTTTAAAAAAAAAATTCATTTTTCGAATAAATAGATTTTAGGGGCATTCTAGAAGTTACTCACTCCTTCACTCCAAATATTGTTCTGAGTTTAGGTTTTTCCAGCTGAACATTTTTTAATATTCAAACCATTTAAAATTTACTAAAAATTCCTAGTTTGAAGCAAATTTTTCAATAATAAAATTGTAAATTGCCATTAGAGAAAGTTGTTTGAGTGTTTTACACCAAATGTTTTTTTTCCCAATCAAGTGAAACTTGTGTGTTATACTTTATTATGAAATTATTATTGTTAATTTTAACCCTTTTCATGCTAACTAGTTCTTTTCTGAAAATTTTATTAAGTAAGTTAAAAAAAAATTGTAAACACTCAGATATTAATTAATTTTTTTTTGTACTAATTTATCCCCATTTACAATATTTCATCGGATAATTCGGATATGATTTTGGAGCTATCTTTTAGACTCTAGAATACTTTAATGGGATCAGACATTAAAGATACATAGGATCCGAAGAGTGGAGAAGCACAGATTAAATGAATCAAAAGTTAGTTACTCCCCACCTATCCCAGTCTAGAAAGGGAGAATTAGATTCATATAAATATAGAGGGACAGCACAAGATATCCGGATAGTTTTACAATTAGTCTTACAACAGTACTACCAATCAGCAACCTAACTTCTTATTACTCAGCCAGTCTGTCTCTTTATATTTCCCTCGCTACCTAACTTTTTTTTACTGTAAAATCCTTGCAGCTTGTGTGTTCTATTCATTATACAGTATTCAGCATATCATCTAATTTATTTCTCTTAAAATACATTCTCTCTAATTATCTCTCCTTCTCGCTTCCATTAAAAAACTAACTTAAAAAAAAAAAAAAAAAACCTATGGCGGGTCAGCCTCCATGAAGTGCCAATGCGTGCCAGACAGTGATTTGAATAGGGAGCCATGTATGAAGTATGCAGGAGTTCCGACGCCGTTTACTTCCTGCCTTCCCTACCTAGGGCGCTACCAACTGTAGCTTCCCACTTTTTATCACGATGCTGGGTCAACACCGACTTTTACCCTCATGAGAATCGAACCCTGGAATTCTCGTACGAAAGACTAGTGCGCTAGCCACTCAACCAATGCGTGAGGACACTAACTATCTAAGCAGTTGTGTATTTGCAGAGAACCTGCATGTAACCCTACCAATTTTTTTTTGTTTTGTTTACCATAACATTTTTTTTATTAAGGTAATTTTGTGTAAAAATTTGAAATTTGAAAAACATATAGCAATTGAACGGTGCACTGCTATAAGACAAATTCGTGTGAGTGTTTCAAACACAGTTTTTTTTTTTTTATGTTTTAAGAGGTATATTAATTTTAGATGTTATAAAACTTTGTTATTATAAACTAATGCTAAATAATATGTTTTTATAAGCCAGGGTGGGCAAATAAATTATTTTGCTAACTGTATATATATGAAAGTGTCTGTTATAAATAACATTTATTTGTTTCATTTTATATTTTTACTTTTATATATATAGTAAAGTACTGGCCATTTTCTGTTAAGAAAAACGGGGCAAAGCTTTTATATTGAGTTGAAGTAATAAAAGAAACGTTGACACAGCTTGTTTTTTGTTTTTTTGTTTTTTTTTTTTTTTTTTGTTTATTTAAACAGATCATAAAATTTTTTTTTATCTATTTTTTTTTTTTTTTTTTTTTTTTTGTTTTTTTTTTTTTTTTTTTTTTTTTTTTTTTTTTTTTTTTTTGTGTTTTTTTTTTTTTTTTTTTTTTTTTTTTTGTTTTTTTTTTTGTTTTTTTTTTTTTTTTTTTTTGTTTTTTTTGTGTTTTAATATTGGAAGAACTCCCATCATCCTACTCTGGCAACGAGGAGAAAAAATATCCTAACGCCCCTCATAAAAAAAACTATATTGTGAAGCATTTTATGATAAATCAACTAGTCTTAGGTAAATAACAATTTAATTTTTATATATTTAGTTATAATAAATAGTTTTTTTTTGTTAAGTTATTAATTTAAAATTTTTAAAAACTATAAATTTATAATTTATTAATAATAATAAAAAATATATAAATAATTGAATTTTAACTACTGCAATTAAAATTCAATTTATTTTTACTGAAATTGTCAAATTGTAAAATTATTGTGAAAAAAGTTGTGTTATATTTATTGTGGACTTCATGATTATCTTTAATTTTATTTATTTATCCACTAGGCTCGCAGGTAACCCAGGTCTAAATGTAACCCAAAAAGGAAATGTAGATTTAATTCCTAACCAAATTTGAAAAAGAAAAGACAATCCCAACTATGTTTCAAAGGCAGATTAATTCAGACACAAAAAATAATGAGAATACGTAAAGATATGTATAATGATAGCTCTAAATCTGAAAAGGTAGATATGCTTTCATGTTGGATGAAAGTAGTAAAACTGATCAAACTAGAAGATCTATGTAGCATTGTTAAAAATGCGTGTGGGTCAGCAATGCTGGATAACATCTGGTATTTTATTTGTCGTAGCATTTTTGTTCCTGACCGGTTAGCAATATTCAGAGCAATATTCACCAAGTTCGTGTACTGTAGAGAATTCACTTTAACGTAATTTTTCTGTTACACTCACACTGACTTGTTGGTTATATATGAGGAGGTTATAAGGTTATGTTACTATGTATGTGTGTTTCATGATAAAGTGGAATTATTTATTATAAATTATAAATTAGACATTAGAAAATAGTGTATAATAAATAGCATCTTTTGAAGAATAATTTATGACTAAATTAGGAAATCCTAAATAGAGACAAAAATCAATATGCATGCTACGACAGATAAAATACCTGATCTATTTGGCATATGCACCGAAAAGGTAATGACTGTAATTAATGCAACCTGTTGGTTCTCTGTTAAATATGAAGAGTAGACAACTACTTCTCATCTTCAGTGATTCCAAAAATGCCAGTAACTGCCTTCTCCGAAATTATATACCTGAACATCCATTCAGTCGAAACCATTCGGAATCAATATCATATCCCGAATTTTTTGGGGTGAGAGTATTATGGTGTTTTGGGTGCCTGAACATGTTGTTCAGAAAAGTGTATTAAGAACACACCCTATGACGCAACAGCCCATGAAGGGCCAAGGCTTGCCAGACGGCGATTTGAATAGGGGGGGGGGCGTGAGGTAAGCACGTCGCAGTTTCCACGCAGTTTAGTTCCGGCCTTCGCCACCTAGGGCGCTACTAACTGTAGCTTCCCCACTTTTCATCACGATGCTGGGTCAACACCAGACTTTGCCCTCACAGGAATCGAACCCTGAATTCTCGCACAAAAGGCGAGTGCGCTAGCCACTAAACCAACTCCTGAGGACGTATTAAGAACATAAATAATAAATATAGAAGAATTATTAAATAACGAAAATTGTTACAGTATTTAACAAGTACAATTCTCTAATTTTGCATGGTCTTTTCCTTCTTCTTCTTTGTCATAAGCTCTTATGCCTTTCAGCGTCGAGCTATATATGACTTATGCCTTCAGCCAGCGGATGTATTCTTCTTTATTGCATGCCTTTCTTTGGACAGATGACCTTGACTAAACTCGCTTTTGGGCAAGGCGATCAATGTATTCTAAATAGCCCATTCTCGGGGTGGCCCGTGGTCTGCGGCCTTCGGATTTGGCCTCCATCAAGCACCTAATCTTCTCCGCTTCGCTTATTCTGCAGACATGGCCAAACACCTCAACTGCCGGTTCTCCAACGTAGTCACAAGGGCTGAATGTCTAAGCTGCTCCTTATTGACTCATTCTTATTCTACAGCGCTTAGTCTTTCCTTCAACATGACGGAGAAATCACATTTCGGCAGCCATAACCCGGCTTGCGTGCTTATCCAGCATGGTCCACGATTCTGACCCGTACTGAAGAAGGGGTAGGTAAACGGTCTTGAAGAGGGTCATTTTTACTTTCCTACTGACCTCTCTTTTACCGACCACAGTATTCCTGATCAGACCGTAAGCTTCGTTTGCCATGTCTCTTTCAAAACATTAAACCCATTCTAATATATCAAAAAATGAAATGAAATTTGAAACAAAAAAACAATGTGATTATATCTAAGATATTTAAATAAAAATAAAAAATAGACTTTTTCCATATAATTTAAAATATAAATAAACTTTTATTCCAGAATCAATGGAAACCAGTTTAATTCTGGATTTACTCCCCAGGAGATTATTGTTAGATGCACATGCAGTCAATGCCCAGAAGACTGAACAAATTAATAGTGATGATAATCTAACCTTATTAAATGGCTACTGCTGATAAATTTACTTACAAATGTATCGGAAATATTCAAATATAATATGTTGCTCACTAAAATTCAAAAGCATTCTATATTTGTTCATTGCTGGAATAATTAATATTGAGGTATATTTCATATTAAAAAAAAAATCTTTTTTTTTAATTTAAGGCATCTCAACATCTGTAGTCATTTGCGCCCGGACCCTTCTCAGTGCATTGCCGGCCTCCGGACAGTGTTCTCCCGATGCAGACAACACTATCCATCATCGGACAGTGAGCTGTAGGGCTCCTGGGAAGAGAAAATCTAAGGGCAGAACGGCTGGATTCGAACCCGTAATCTCCGCGTTGCTAGCCCAGCGCTAATCCCTTCCCTAAAAAAATCATTAATTAAAACTGACTTTCTGTAACTGCAATTTATAGAGTTTAAATTGATAAATTGTCTTAAAAACTTACAATTTTTACAACACATTTTTACTTTCTCTTACTCCTAGTAAGAGGAAGTATTGTAATCGTGTCAATTTTCGATATCGAGTTTTCACCGGAAATATCGCTTTGGAGGTCTCCTGAGTCCAAAAAAGTGGTTTTACCAAATGGTGTGTGTGTGTGTGTGTGTGTGTATATATATATATATATATGTGTGTGTGTGAACAGCATAGCTCAAAAACAAAAAATCGTAGAAAGTTCAAACTTGATATTCCGTTTAGTTATCACCATGGGGTCCGACAACGGGACATCTGTCAAAATTCCTTAACCGGAAGTACCACTTTTTTTACGTTTTTGCGATTTTCTCAGAAAAAGCTCCAACGATTTTCATCAAACCTGTTTTATCAACTACACCTACTAACAGCTACAACTTTTATTTGAAACATTTCTCCGGGAAAATTCATTTAAGGGCACTTCTGGGGGAGGGGTTGAGTTAGGTTTTCATCCTAAGTGCTATTTCAGTTTATTAGACAATTCTATCATCTAAATAATGTTAATTAGAATTAAATATTATGTTGAAATTCCGAATTTGAAAAAGATCGGATGACCGGAAGTGAGTTTACTTTAATACTTTACTAAATAATTTCTTCACTTTTTTACAATTTTCTCAAAAATAGCTCCGACAATTTTCTTGAAACAAATTATATAAACTAAACATACAAAGATCTACAAATTTTATTCGGAACATTTTTCTGGGAAAATACATTTATGGATACTTTTAGGGGAGAGGTGGGGTTATGTTTTTCTCTAAACTGCTATCATAGTTGATTATACAATTCTATGATCCAAAGAAAATTAATTCGAAATAAATAGATGGTCAAATTTCCGAGTTTCGAGGGAATTAGTAAACCGGAAGATCGCTTTTACTGAACAGTTTTTTTCAGTATTGGATGTATTTCATTAAATTTGGTACACACAACTATAAAGTTTGTCAATTATAATTTTGAGAACTGGAGTAAGAGAAAGTTGTGTGAGTATTTCACAGCAGAACTAATAAATTCAAATAAATAATAACCTATAAAGTTTAAGATTAGATCACCCATTCGTAGTATATTTCTTAAAATTATATACATATCTCTAAATTCCTTTGCCTAAAAAATCGATCTGTATAGTTGTCATAACGTATAATTTTAATGAATATTTAAAATTTATTTTCTATCTGACATTATTAGCCAAATAATTGCAACAATAACAGAGATAGTGTTTGGTTTGATTGAAATTATTAACATTCATGCAGCGTTGATCGTTTATCTTAGTGTAACATGATAAGACAAAGGGGCTTAAGTGTGATGAACATGAAAGCGTTGGACATCCGGTAAAGTGGGTGATGGGTTAAGTTTATGACCCCATGTTACTTCCGCATCCTTTTATCACATAACAAATTGCTCTATAAACTTAAACTACAAAATTATTAGCAATAAATGCTAAATGTGCTGTACAAAATAGCGTTATTTATTGCACATTGTACAATTAAACTCTTGACAAAGAAAAAGTGGTAATCAAACCTACAATATCCTATCAATACCTGCCATATAAATAATGGCAGGTCCGTTGTTAACACTCCCACCGTTACGTGGCCTATTCTCAACATCCATACATAGCTGTAATCTTTTATTTGAATTAGAGACATTAATCTTACAATTCGATTGGAATTTATTGGAAGAAGTTTAGATATAAATGGATTTTGTGGTTTCAATGAAAGATTAAATTGCTAATAAAAAAATCTGATGACATTAAATATAAATTCTTTAAAATATAAATTTAAATCCTTTAAACGATAAAGTTTCTTTAAAATTCAAATTTTACCCATTCTTCCGAACATAAAATTCTTGAAAAACTTTTACTACTCCGCCTCTAAACAGAAATAGCAACACTAAATGTCATTCCTGAACACCAGTTCGGTTTTCGGAGTAGCTACTCGACTGTTCATCAAATGCATCGCGTTGTGGATACAATCGCTATCTCTCTGGAACTGAAGGAGTATTGTCCAGGAGTCTTCTTGGACATATATCTCAAGCTTTTCGCCGAGTATGGTATATGGGATTACTTTACAAGCTCAAGGGCATCCTATCTCCTTCTTATTATCTGATACTTAAATCTTATCTCACCGATCTGGTGATAAGATTCAAGTGGCAAGTTCATAGTAGCAAGTTCATCATCATCTGTTATTTATCCGGTTCTAGCAGGAGTTCCTCAAGGGAGCATTCTTTCACCTCTACTATATACTATCTTTACAGCTGACTTACCAACTCATACAGATACAATTACTTTTACATTTGCCGACGATACTGCAATTCTTTCTCCTCATGTATATCCCGTCATGACAACTCGTGCTCTACAATTTCATCATCATATTCTTGAACCTTGGCTCCGGCAGTGGAGGATCAAAGCAAACGAACTTAAATCCAAACTCATAGTATTCACCTTAAACAAAAATCACTTCCACCTCTTTACTTTAACAATATTACCCTTCCCATTGCGAACCAAATACGATATCTCGGATTATTTCTTGACAAACGACTAACGTGGAGCCACCATACCAGACTGAAACGAAATGACTGCAACTTATGTTATAAAATGCTAAAAAGACTACTTGACAAACGTTCAAAACTGACTTTAAGGAACAAGAAAATGCTATACACTGCTGTTTTAACCCCCATTTGGACATACGGCATAGAACTCTACGGCACTGCAAAACAATCCAACCTTAACCGACTTCAAACTTTACAATCTACGATCCTAAGAACAGTAGTTGATGATCCCTTCTACGTCTCCAACCACACAATACACTCCGACCTTAACATTCCATTCATCTCAGAGCTAGCCCAATTTCTTTACACCAAATTTCACTCCATAATCTAATTTTGTCACCATAATCCTCTGATCCAGAATATGTCCACCAGAACACTGCCCAAGGCTGAAGCGGTGGTGGCCACGCGACCATCTTAACGTATAACGTCGACCTCCTAGCGTAGCTGCTGTGTAAACTTGCCATAGTGGCAAACTAACGGCTTCCATCACTGGATCGTCGTTCATATCTCTCAAGCAACATGTACATATGTATATATTGACTAATATATATGTACACAAATTACGCACACATCACTTTTGCTTGTTGCAAAATAAATGAATAAATTAAAAAAAAAAAAAAATTCCAAACATAAATGTAGAAATGGTGGGTGAATAAGTACCTATTCATGAGCAGGTGATTATATTGTATTTCAGAAGAGAACACCAATAACATTGAACCAACTCTATATAACATTTAAAATTTAACATCTCAAAATTGCACATAACTTCCTACAATCTTTTTTTTTGTCTGTAATAAGCATTCTAAGTTTAAAGAAAACCGTTATATCTATTGTTTACGAGGAAATTCAAAAGTCTCAAAATCCTAATCAGTGCGGAAGACACTTTAATTGATTTTCTTAAAATTTGAAATTCCATCAATAATATCCTGTAAATAGGTTATAGAACCATATATTGTATTGATGTGGCTCTTAAGAAAAAAATTTTAAGTTACTGTTCCCAGAACCTCCCACCGCCTAAAAAAAAAAAAAATCTGGTGTGAAACACTCACACAACTTTCTCTTACTCCAGTACTCAAAATTATAATTGACAAATTTTATAGTTAGTGTATCAAATTTAATGAAATTCGTCGAAAAGTGAAAACACTGTCCAGTAAAACTGTCCGGTTTACTAATTTCCTTGAAACTCGGAATTTGGGTCATATATTAATTTCTAGTTATTTCAATTTGGATGACAGAATTGTATAATCAACTGTGATAGCATTTTAAAGAAAAACATAACCCCCCTCCCCCAAAAGTCCCTTAAATGAATTTATCAGGGGAAAAGTTTCAAATAAAAGTTGTAGCTCTTTATATGTATAGTTAACAACGCTGGTTTAAAGAAAATCGTTGGAGCCATTTTCGAGAAAATACCAGAAAACTGAAAATTATATTTCAGTAAAAACGCACTTTCGGTTATCTATTTTTTTTCAAACTCGGAATTTCAACAACATATTTAATTCTAATTAACATTATTTAGATGACAGAATTGTCTAATATACTGAAACAGCAGTTAAGATGAAAACCTAACCCCACCCCTCCCCCAGAAGTGCCCTTAAATGAATTTTCCTGGAGAAATGTTTCAAATAAAAGTTGTAGCTCTTTGTATGTGTAGTTGATATACAAAGTTTAAAGAAAATCTTCGGAGCCATTTTTGAGAAAATTGCAAAAACGTAAAAAAACAACTAGTAAAGTGGTACTTCCGGTTGAGGAATATTGACACATAACGCACCGTCAGATCCCATGGTGATACCTAAACGTAATATCAAGTTTGAACTTTCTACGATTTTTCGTTTTTGAGCTATGCTGTTCACATACATACATACACACAGACACACACACACACACACACACACACACACACACACACCATACCATTCCGCTAAAAACCACTTTTTTGGACTCAGGGGACCTCAAAACGGATATTTCCGGTGAAAACTCGTTATCGAAAATTTGACACGATTACAATACTTCCTCTTACTAGGAGTAAGAGAAAGTAATAATATTGTAGGTATAAATCATAGTATAAGATGTTCGAAAAGTGATTAATTTTTTTTAGAAAACTTGGATTTTTTTATGAAATGTTTGAGAGGGGACAGATTAGCACAGTGGTAATGCGCTGGACTAGTAACGCGGACGTCACGGGTTCGAATCCAGCAGTGCTGCCATTAAATTTTCTATTTCTAGGAGCCTCTATATCTCATGCCCGGTAAAGGACAATGTTGTCTGTAATGAAAGAACACTGTCCGAAGGCCGGTAGTGCGTTGTGAAGGTCCCAAGCGCCAATGATAGGTTAACGCGTCTTAAATTATAAAAACAAAAAAAATGGTTTAGTTGGCTATAATATTTATATAAGTGCGAGAACAAGAAACTATAAATAAATTGGCACTTTGTAGAAACGAAAATCCATTGTTGTCTTTAACAAGAAAATTGTATAAAATGAAAAAAAATTGTTCTGCAATTTCGCATTTCCGAATTCAACCGAATTCTGGCATAAAATTTAAAAGGATTTTTATTTTTTTTAAATAAAATAGATTTCTACTTTCTCTTACGCCTAGTAAGTGGAAATATTGTAATCGTGCCAAATTGTCGGTATCGAGTTTTCACCGGAAATATCCATTTTGAGATCCAAAAAGTGGTTTGTAAACAATGGTGTGTGTGTGTGTATGCATGTAAGTGAATAGCATAAAAAGGAGGTAGGAACACTTAGTTTTTTTATAAAAAAAAAAAATTTAGTGCAACTTCTATTTTTAATACAATTCACTAGCTAAATAATATCTTGTATTGTTAATTTTTTACATTAAGTCATGATTTGGATTGATGTAAAAAATAAAAAAATAAAAAAGAACGAACAAATTAAAAATCTTTTCTATAAAATTTGGATATCTTTTTCAATTTTCTAGTATTTCTCACTATTTTCTACTATTTTGGTATTGCCTCCTCGAAAAATATTAAATGCCTAATATGGCGAAGCATCGATGCAATCAAGTTTTGAATGATCTTTTGTCGAACGGCAGCCCATTGTTCTTAGGGAAATGCGGAGCTGTTGCAGAGTATTTGGAAGCTGATTACGAGCTCTAATATGCCACTTGAGCATGACTAATAGATGTTGTATAAGAATAGATGTTGAAAAGATTCATGTCCGGAGAATCTGCAAATCAGTTGATCGTATTTATACCGACTTCCTTCAAGAAGCGGGTGACAACGCTAGTTGTGAGTGGTCTATGGTTATCATGCATTAGCATGAAACTGTCCCGAAAAATGGAACAAACGGTATCTAAGAAACATCTCTCATAAAGGGTCTCTAGAAGAACATCTATGGCATCTTCAACTTACCTAGCAAAGAACATAGTTCCATTTTCCACAACTCGGTGTGGGCCTCCAAACTTATCCCACCACACACCATAAACTGACTGTCGTTGAAAAAGAACATTTAACAGGTGGGATTTTACAACATGTTTCCAAGGAAACTAGTGGGTGGGAGAGAGAGTCCAAAAGAACGTTGTCCTTCGTTGGAAGGGTGACTTTTGAACTTCGATCCTGGAATGGAGGTTTTAAATATAATTCCTTATTTTCTCTCTATTCCCTTCCCATTTTATTCCATTAGTGGGGGAGATAGCGAACAGAGTTCGAAAACTTCATCCATTAAGGGTGAGAGGAATTCTGAGCAGCACCTTGCATTCATTTTCGGCCTAGTTTCATCTTTGCCGGCCTCTGACCACTATATTAAGGGTTGGTTATGGGACTTTTGTAGGATCCCAAATTTTGATCAACCACACTTCATATTTATCAGTTCTACTATTTTCATTTCAAAAATGAATAAAAATTTATTCACAAAAAGCAGAAACAGCAATTTTGTCTACTCCAATTGTTTGTTTTTTTAATTTTTGAAATTTCAAGTACTAATGCCAATAGAGTGCATAATAAATAAATAAGCTAACATGAATCGACAGGAAGGGAGCAATGTATAAGCTCCACTGAAATTATAAACTGTTTACTGTTATGAAAAAGTCACAAAGCGCTGGTGCTTTAGCCGAAGAAACCAATGGGTTTTGATGGAATAAATAGGAGGATTAGAATTTTTTGTAACGGGGTTTATTAAGTTACACACAAAGGAACTTTAAGGTGTGAATGCATGTTTAGGTTTGAAACATGGAAAAAGGCATTGTAACCGATAGGAATTGAAATGCTTAGTGGACAATTTCAGTCAATAGATTCACGTCGGTTTAACTAAAGTGTTGAAATTTATGGTTTTGTTGTGTAATACATTAATAATTCCTTTAATAGAAAGTAACATTATCAGATGTTCTTCCATTTTAGTCTGTGGATTCCACATGAGTCGCTTATCCAAATGTATTGGCTTTATGTTATGAAGAAATTTGGTGAGGATCGGTCAAGAAAAAACATTCAATTATGCTAACGTTACGACAGAGTTTCTTGTCTTTATCAAGGCTCTAATATATAGGAAGTCGTGAAGATGTGGAGAAAGAATTTTTAAACTTGTGGAAAGTGGAAATCATCCACATTCATTTCTGTAGATGATTTAAGGATAAGGCACTAGTACTTTTAAGTTTCCTTTTTATGTTTCTGAGATGTAATAAATGTGTAAGAGTAAGAGTAAGATTGTTGTAGGGGATTATTGCACTGCGATCTGAAAGATCTATTATGTCCTCGGAGCCTTCTCCAATGCACAGCCGGCCTCCTAGCTTAGAGTCACTGCTAGGAGTTATAGAGGCTCCTAAGAAGAAAAATTCGAACCCGGGAACTCCGCCTTGCTAGTCCAGCGCGCTACCACTGAGCTAATCCCTTCCTTCTCCATTGGCTTAGGCCGGAGACCCTAGTTTGTGAACTGTGTTTGTCCTTGTCAATAAAGTATAGAGTGTATGTAGTTTTAAGTGTACTGGATACTGTTCTGCCGAAGTGCATGGAATGCTGAGCTGTGGTAACCCGTAGGGTCCCTATTCCCCAAGTAACTGCATGCAACAGATACCCCTTGCAGGCAAACAAATGTGTAAGTTTAAAAATTCTTTCACCACATCTTTACGAATTTCTGTATATTAAAGCCTTGATAAAGACAGGAAACTCTGTCGAAAGGTTGGCTTAATTGAATATTTTTTTCTTGACATATTCTCAGCAAATTTCTTCATAACATAATTCATCAACGGTCAACAAATTCTTTTGTACTGGCTTTTTATCACATGTTATCAGTAGTTAATTTCTATCCTGGTGGATAACGTCACTGTCGCCGCTTCATTTGGGCAGTCATATATTTTGGTCCACTGATCAAGTTTTTCCTATATCGGGATTTCCTGACAAGCTCAAAAAGTATTCCATCACCAGTCTATCAAAAATGTCTTCAGTCTACATCATCGCTCTCGCCAATTTATATTCTCCCGCTTTCTCTCCATATTCCTTATTTCTGACCTCTCACTTACTCTATCTCTATATTGAGACTTTTAGTGAGTTTCTATGTTTAAATTCTCTCTCCTTTCCGTACTCCCAAATGTCCCACTTCACTAAGTATAGTCCATGGCATTTTACTGGATTGAAAAATTGTAGTGTTGTATATGTAATGTGATTGGTGTGATGTTTTGTTGTATGTTTGTAAGGTATAGTATCACGAGCGATTTTGTAAAGGGGCTTGTTGAGTATATATGATTAAGAGAAGAGAAGTAATAAGAAATAAATAAGAACACACTGCTAGATTAAATAAAATATATTATCTTAAAAGAAATTTAAATACTTTTCAATATCACAACAATATGCTTATTAAATCAATTATTTAGCTAGATCAAATGTTAGACCCTTGTAACTGGCATTGAAGTTAAGTGAGCGATTCCTGATACAAGTGTTCTGGTTGAATGTCTTGAAAGAATGCCTTCACTCGGTAGTCCAAATCCTCCCCCTATGAGAAGGGGCAAAAAGACAAAACTGACTAAGTTCTATGAACTCTTCTGTAACGAATGTTCTTTACCTGAATAGTCACTTTTGCCAGCGAATGTTAGAATAGCCTTCAAATAATGATTTTTCTTCAAATTATATTTATAGATATAATTTCTGACATCCATTACATCTAGTTCTTATAAACAGGACAGAAAAATCCTCTTCTTCTTCTTTAATGGCACTACGGTTCTCGAAGGACCTTGGCCTCCTCAACCACTCGCTCCCATTCCTCTCTCACCAAAGCAACCCGTCTCCATTTTCTTACACCCAGGCTCCTAACGTCCTCCTCTTGGCCTTCCAACCACCTTTTTCTCGGTCTTCCCCTCTTCCTTGCCCCTCCAGCAATTGCCTTGGGAATCTTGTTTCCTCCATCCTCACAACGTGCCCCAACCATCTTAGCCACCCTCTGTTTATCCAGCCTACCAAATCCTGCTCCTGGTACAGTTCTCTTAACTCCTCATTTTTCCTTATCCTGTACCTATTACCCTCCTTTACTGGGTCAAAGATTTTTCGGAGGATCTTTCTTTTCCAAGCGTTCAGCATTCTTTCATCTGTTTTGGTGAGCACCCATGTCTCACTGGCGTATGTGACAGTAGGCCTTAATATGGTTTTGTACACTGTCAATTTCGCCTCTCTTGACAGCTCTTTAAAACTGACCACTCTTCTCAGCGCCCAGAAACATCTACTGGCTTCCCTGTGGCTCCGGGGGTAGAATTGGACCACAGTATTCACCGCTTGTCGTAAGAGGCGACTAAAGGGGCGATTGTCCATCGACCTTTTCACCCTTTCCAATATATATCCATTACTTATCCCTGATCCACTTTCCCCTCCTTTGTTTTTCCTCTCTTTACTTCCCCCACTGCCTTGTGGGTTAGAAATAGGTTTCAAAGGCTAAGGGAGAAAACCCTGAAAGAAAATCCTGGTCCTCCAGGTTGGGGGTTGGGCGTGGGGCCGACAACCCTACCCCACATAAAACTTACCGTTACGAATCCTCAAGAAAAGAGAAAAATCCTCTACATAACGCAAAAAAGAAGGCTTATTATTTTTTTGCACATTAAATGAATTTTATTCGACACATTTTATTTCTGCCAATCACCAATAACAGTTAGCCCAATGTATGAAATAAAAATGATGATTTAAGAAAAGCTTAATGATCACTGAAGGGAAAAACTTTAATTATTTCATTACGTAAACATCAGCGTTGTATCCTGCCATTATGTATGTTTTATGTAATAAAAGGATGTTTATATTATGGATTTGCAAGCCCTAATTGGATAATATTAATATTCAGGCCTAAATATTATCTTTTTCTGTAATTTTTTTTTTTTTTTTGTTTTTGAATAAAGAGTTTGTAAGTTATGGAAAACAAATTTGATAAATATTCAGATCAGAGTTCTTTTCAGAAATCAATAGAAAAGTATGAGTATATATATATATATATATATTATAAAGGCGGTCCAAAGGAACTGTTTTTGGAAACTATGTATCTCACGTGCCACACACAGCATGCCCAAGACAATCATTTCTTATATTAACTTCTTCCATTTCTTATTCTTTCTTTACTTTTATATTTTTTTTATTTTATTCTTTTTATTATTATTTCTTCTCGCTCTCATCCAGTCTTTTATATATTTCTATTCTTACTTTTTTTTTTTGTATTACAATTCTTCATCATATACACTTTTACTCATGTTTCCCCAAAGCTGACTAAAAATTTTTTTTTTCTCTCTTTGCTACTATTCATACTTAATCTACTTTTTCCATGACATGAAAAAAAAAAGTGGGGTTAAAAAACGATGTTAAAAAAAAAAAAGGGAGAGACACTTTGAATAGAACCATGATTACACCTCAGCCTAAACCCATTTTCTTTCTACATATATGCATTTAACTTTTATTCCCCTGAATAGTACTTCCAAATGAGCTACTCGCTTCTAGTTCCCCCTCTTATTTGATATTTTCCCTACTATATACCCTGGTTACTAAGAAAGTACGAGAAATGCATAGTAAACATTATATCAAGCACTAAATTGAATGGGGAAAAAATCTATAGTGTTACCTACGACTATAAATGTTCCATTTTATTTTATATGTATTGCCATTTTTTTTTTTTTTTTAATTTATTTTAAAATTTAAACTCTACTTTAAATAATAAAATCTTAATTATTATCTATTATCTAACATATTATGATATTAAAATTACTTCTTATTATTAATATAAATCTCTTCTACCTGACGGTGTAGAGACTGCCTTCAGTTGTGCCTTCCAACTAGTCCTGTCCTTTGTCAATTTAGCTCTCTTGGTCCATTCCAGTCTCCTTGCTGTAAAAATCTTCTCTGACCACATTTTCCCAGGTCTTCCTCGATCTCGCTGTCCCTGCCTTTTGCGCCTCATAACATGTCCTAGCCACTCTCCCTAAATCCATCCTCATCATAATGTCCATACCATTTTAGCCCTGTTTTCTCATAGTACTTCCTCCACAGGTTTAACATCTAGGTTTGATCTTATCATAGTGTTCCTTACTCGGTCCTTACGCGTCTTACCCTCAATCCTTCGAAGAAAGCGCATTTCCGCTGCATGGATTTGGCTGCGATGTTTTGATATGGAAGCCCATGTAATGACATGGCAAGGTCATAGCAATGTCAAACCTTCACAACACATAACAAAGAAAGAATAATTTATAACTAGTAGCCTAGCCGGCTACTGTCTTCAAGACAAGGTAGCGGCCAAACAAACCAAACCAAGGGTCAATACTTTACATCAAAGCAAGCACCGATAAGCTGGCCACTGATCTAAATCACTGGTCACCGAACTAACCAAGGTCGCTCAAGGTCGCACACTAGGACAGATGTCTTGGTGTGAGTGTTGCTAACACTAATATATAAACTTCGCCCCATTGGAAGAGGGGATGATTATACTTCAGTACTTCTTCAAGATTATTATACGAGCAGCAGTTCCGCGTACCTATACAGGTTTTATTTATACTTATTTCCTTAGTTGTGCATCTTAGTTCATTTATTTTAATCATTCTAAATTATTAGTTATTTATCTCCTATTTATTTCTAAGTATTTCTTATAATTTTACTCACGTTTAAATTATTGCAAAAAAATGCAGTCTATTTTTATAAATCCGTGTTAATAATTCGAGCACAAACTTCCAAAATCTCTAAACTAACTTCCGCCCTCTTCAAGACATCTACTACCTCAGGAATCACAATAAACGATTCCACTACACCCATGACTCAGTGCCGTATGTTAAGATTGGGAGGTATGTATTTTTAAAGACCAACAAACTTACTGCCTAACCGATCCTATTATTTATTTCTTTATGAATTCGGCCTTCTTCCTTTATATTAAATCCCAGATATTTGAAATTTTCAACTTGCTGTAGGACTTGCCGATTTACCATAACGTTCAATGGCTGACCCCTTTTCCTGCCAATCTCCATCGTCTTCGTCTTCATTGTATTTATAGACATATTAATTTTTCTCAGCTCTTCCTGGAGAATATTCAAATTATATTCAGGTTGTCAGCATTGTTCGCAATCAGGACTATATCGTCGGCGAAAGCTAGGATGTTCAAGTGAATGGGTTCCATTCTAAAAAACCCACCTCAAATTTACGTATTCTGACTTGCAACCTCTATGAACAAACAACAACTATGAACAAACAGTAGCGAACTAAGGCTGCAGCCTTGACGGATTTCTTTTGTTGTCTCAAACTCCCAAGAGCTGGTATTGGCTGTTCGAACATAGTTCCTCGTCCTTATATACAGACTGTCTACGGCTCTTCATAATCCTTCATTCACTCCTTTCTTAATCAGAAAGTTGATAATGTCCGGTCTTCTGATGAGGTCAAATGCTTTTTCTAAGTCCACAAAGCACAAATTCACGCGCTTACTTTTTTCTATCACCTTCTCGCTTATCTGGCGAAAGGTAAATATTAAGTCTTGAGTGCTTCGGTTGTTTCTAAAACCGCAATGGGCCTCCTGTAGTTGACTGTCCAGAATTCTTCTTAATCTCTTCTCTAAGATCTTTGAGTAGAGTTTTCTGGGTACGGAAAGAAGTAGTAAATCTATAATTAAAAGTTATCAAAGGAAGAATGGAGAGTCTTTATGGGATACGACCAGGCGTGGAAAAGAGTTTTTACGAATTGCAACATGGAATGTTCGAACAATAAGTGGCAAGGAGGATGAATTGGTAGAAGAAATGAAGAAAGCTAAGTGGATTAAAATTACTGGTTTTTTCATACATTTTTAAAAAGTCTCACGTTTTCATCAAGTGTCAGTGGTTGTCGATAAAATTGATTCAATCTCTCTCGTGTAGATGTTGCTAATTTTCTGTTAAATATATTACATATTAAGCCTGTTTTCAGAATGTGGACTGGGAAAGTAAACCTTTTCCCTTTCTCATTTTAGAGTAGTATACTTAAAAGTTGGTCGCGTTAGACGTCGTTATCAGTACAACATACTGTTGCTGCTTGCTACACCTGTTATCTCATCACAAAACCATTAGTTTGCTGTGGGAAACATTTAACTGCCATGAGGTGTTCCTTATGCCCTATTTGTGAAAAGTAGATGTGTACATGGTTTTCGTGTTTTAACTGAATTGTTCTCATCTCTTCTTGAGCTGAGATGAGCGGTGGTAGTACCTAAACGGAATACAAAATTTTGAAATTACTTTGACTTTTTTTAAAGATATTCTATTAACAAATACATACACACACACACACACACACACACACTTACACAAACACATATATTCTTTTACAATATCAGACAGATATACAATTATTTTAGGCTCCTTCTTTAAGAGGAGGTGTTCCGTTCTGAACAGATTTTCAAATTTGAGTATTCTTCGGAAATATATGTATTCTGGAAGTGAACAGGGTAATTTTTATTTTATTTTATTCATACAAACGACAACTACACAGCACCGAGCGTCAGCGCCATCAGAGAAGCCAACGCTGCGGCCGGCAAGAAGCCTGGCTCCAGTTAAAGGGTCTTACAGCCAATGAGCTTCCGCTCACCACTATCACAGGGCTATTACGGCCAAGTGTTAGCGTGCGACTGGATCAGGATCTGTTACTGCAATGGAAATCTCGCTGGTCTTACTCTCAAAAGGGGAGGACCAACATCCAGGTTTTTGCCAGACGCGACAATGGGTAGAAGAATAGTCCCCACAGATTTTTCTTACGAGGTCTCCAGGCTAGTGACAGGCCATGGGCAAATTAAGGGAAAGTGGTATGAGATGGGTTTGGTAAGCGATGGTTGCTGTCGTTGCGGTGAATTGGAGACCGCCGAACATATTATTTTTGAATGCATTCGTTATGAGGATCTCCAGGCAAAATTATGGAGTGCTATAGGCTATCATGTTTGCATCGATAATGATATACTAACCTTGTTGCTGGAAAATCTCAGTGCATACGATGCCTTTAAAAAGTTTGCAGAAGGGGCTCTAAGACGTGGTGTACACTGTGGGGAGATTTTTGAGGGTAGGCGGAGCGTAAGTATGGAATATTAGTAATTTATTGTATGACTGTGGAATGAATGACTTAGATTGGGTAGTTATCGAGTTTTTAGCAGGCCTTTCAGGAATATCGAGTACTGAGAGGTCAATTAGGATAGGAATTTTGTCGGCATGCGTGAAGTATGAATGTATTTATTGTGTGAATAAGTATGAATGCGATGCGGTTTGTTAGCTTGTTTTGCTGTGGTGGCATAAATTCATTATAATTTATGAAATGTACCTTGTTGTGGCCTTCCCTCATATATTCTTGCTTGGGAATCATTCTTGTATCGGGATCATTGAGGATGAAGTATAATCATTGGGCTGTTATGAGCGAAAGCTCGGGACCGGCCCATACGGTGTGCGTGTAAAAAAAAAAAGTGCGTCTTGGTACAAGTTTATCAGTACATCTCGTACAAATCGTAGTTCAAGTTGTAATCAGCTATCAAGTTTGGCAGTAAATCTGTATACAGTGGCTGGATCATTGCGTCGAGCAAACACCAGAGGTCCAGGTAACCGTGGACGCTGGCCACCAATAAGGAAGACCGGAAGTCAACCTTAGAAGATTAAAGCCATCTCTTCAGTAACTACTACTTTTTGTTAAACCACTAACCCATAATAAATTCAGTTTGTTTCACTTCAATTCTTTTGTTTTTTTTTTTACTTCAATAGTCTTATTTTCTCCCAAAATAAACCAATACAGTCCACATCAAAATTTACTGAGTTAGCAAACAACATGTATTATAAAGTAGCTGGTAGATTAAGGGTGTATACACCCTTGTTTTTTAAAACAAATAAAAAAATATTCTAGTCAAAAAAATGATATTTGATTTATGTATTTACAAATTTATGTGGGAACTCGTTAACCGCAAAGTTTTCCTACAAATAGTGCTAAATTTCCTGAAAATAGTTTCTTCGTTCTTCTGAATTTCCTTGAAAATGGTAGTCAAATGTCTAATCGAAAATTGTTAATGAATGCCAAAAAGAGGTGGAGTCATTGGCAAATCATAATAGCCTACGGCCAGCCTGCATACCAGTACATCGAAGCATTCAAAAAAACCAAAGAGGCCGATGGATTCAACAAATGCAAAGGATTGAGCCTTGTAAGCTCACCAACCCTGAAACTTTGTGCGACATCTCGCACATAAAACCGTCTGTGGGTCTTTAAGAATAGGCTTAAATGGTAACATATCCTCTATTCGATGTAATATTATAAGGCAAGACACTCTATTTCTACTTTGTGTTGGCTCACAAAAGGCTTAGCAACATAATCGGCAAGCTAAAGAGAATGTGTATAAAATTACATAAGGGCCTCACTTCAGAATATTTGGGACACTTCTGCGGTTCAAGTGCATCTTTTATTTTATGAGAGGCTCTGAATACTGGATTCCATTACATTAGAACTGCAACCACTGTTTAATTGCAAGCCATGTAATTCAAATATTTTTCCAAGGGAATTGATGGATTATTTGTGAATTGTGATTATTTGTGATTCCTATTTCAACGCATTTCGCAATCTAAGTTCAAACTTATAATATGGATAAATATATTTTTATAATAAATAAAATTTATTTAAAAAAGAAATATATGTTGGAATTCTGAGAACTATTTCATCCCATAATTTTTTAATCAATCAGTTCATTTATTGATGTTTTTGATGTTATTAATCATTTATGCAAATGAATAGGGTATTAGAAAGGGTAGAGCTCTTGATTAATTAAAGTAACCTCACAAAAGACCATACCAATATCAAAATTTTCATTCATTCAAAAATTTTAATTAATTCCAAATTATTACGTCATGATAAAGTAGTCATTTTCATAATTATAATTTAGTCTAATTTAAATTCAAATTAATTATAATGTGAATGGCGCCCCGTTTTGATAATTAATGATATACCTCTATACCACGCAATGTTCTGCGACATTATTCATATTTTGCATTCAGCATATTCTCTCCATACAAACAAAAGCAAACGATATAGGGTCATATTACCTGCTTTTCAGTAATATATCATGACATAGGGAGCGGCTTTATACCATGCCTTCCATAGTTTTCCATTGTAAATTTAATGTGTGTCATTTTAAGAGATCCAAGATTGAAGAGGACTTCATAATATTTAGAAATATATCTGCTTTCGACGTCTTCTGAGATGGGGTGGTGACCGCAATGAGTTTCTTATAATTGTTATTGGATCCTAAAATTATTCTGTTTATCTTTTAAATCAAATACGACAACATCGATGAATGTACAAAAGTGATTAATAAGTGAAGGAAGGAAAGTTATAGCCCTGCTTAATCCAGTTCTATAGAAACCCGTAATACTTCCAAAAACGAAAAGCCTAATCTTCAAAACTGTCTTCCAAAGTATATTTACTAATGGAGCTGAGACATGGGCCACAGCCAAAAGCCTGCGAAGTAAATTGCTAGCGGACGAAACGGACTTCTGGAGGCGCTCAGCAAGGACGTCCAGAAGAGAAAAAATTAAAAATGTTCACATTAGAAATATGATGAACGTGAAGGAAAACTCACGCAATGGAAATAGTAGAAAGGCAGAGGTTACATTGGTTTGGGCATGTGGAAAGAATGACAGTGGGAGGCAACCAAAGGAAATTTTGAAATGGTAAGTAGAAAGAAGAAGGAAAAGGGGAAGACCCAGGAGAAAAAGAATGGACGAAATTTAAGAGAGTTTGGTAGGACATGGATTGAGCATAGAGCAAGCTTTAGACAGAAGAGAATGGAAGAAGCACATAGAGGATTTGAAGGTAGAGGAAACCCCCCAAAAAAAATCAATAACAAGGAAGAGAACACGCTCAAAAGGTGTTTTTATCTGCTCAGACAGCCAGATGCGCTGAAGGCGCTGAGTTCATGTGTCTTCACATCCAGGTTGGTGTTAGAATGTTCTAAAAGACTGGAAGAGCTTTCTTCTCTGAAGGATGTGCTTCTAGTCTGGGTGCCAGGTCACATGGGAATTTTACGGAATGAGAAGTTGGATAGGTTTGCCAAATTAGGCGCCTCTCTTCCTGTCTCAAGCCTGCTGTTGGCGTGTCTTCTGGCACATGTCTATCAGGCTTCCAGACATGGACAGCTTCACAGCATTCATCCTTATGGATGAGCTCTGTTGGTTTTCGGCAGTCCAAAATGCTAATCGGGCGTCCGGACAAGGTCATTAGTGAGACGTTACTGGGTTTTTCACGGAGCGCTCTCAGGTATCTGGTTGGATCTCTTACTGGACATTGTGGTTTCAGGAGACATCTCTACATAATGGGGCTCATGCTGGATCCATTTTATAGAGTCTGTGAGACAGAGGAGCAAACATCCATCCATCTTATGACTGATTGCCTGGGTTGTGAGGAAATTAGGTTCAGGACTTTTGGTCGGAATAGGATGTCTGTGGAAGAGCTTAGGCTATTTCCGCTTAAAGTTATTGTACGATTTATTCGGACTGCGGTGAATCTTAGATGGATTAGATCCGGGTCTGGATTTTTTTTCTAAACCCCGGTTGTTGTTGTTTTTCTTGGGGTAGCTATATGGGCTCAGTGTGGCTTTGGATAGCGTAGGGTTTCCCTTCTCACGGCCAAATAATAATAAATAGATATGTGCTGACCATATACTGTCTCTATATTTACTTCTACTAAGCACCGACAAATTATTTTTTTTGGGGGGGTAAGGATGATGTGAAGTTTTGAAATTGGATTTTCCCACGTCTTGAGTTTACCGGAATGGAAAAAATATGTTTCTAGCGAATGAGCTGTGCATCTGTGTATGTTGCATTTATGAATATATATGAGTCGGTACGAGATTTGTACAAAATATCTTGAAAACGAAAAATTGCTGCAAACACAAACAGGATATTCCGTTTAAGTACCCCAATGAATTTGACTCTCAGGTTTCAGTCAAAGTACACCATCCAGAAGTTTGTTGATTATTGAATCGTTTCCCTCCCACTTTTTCAGGATATTCTCCAAAAACGTACGTTTTGTTTTTTTAATTTCATATCCTGTCTTCACACACACACACACACACACACACATACACACATACACACAAAATAGGCCTATCACTTTTATTTGAAATATTGCTCCGAGAAATTTAATTTTTTGGAAAATCCTGAATGAAGCTGCTGCAAAGATAAGCTCTCTTCTATAATGCCACTTCAATACAATGTGAGGTTTCTATCAACTAGACAGCATAAAGATATATTGAACGCTGAATATAAAGGTTCGCGATGCTGTGATAACATGTATGATTTTTGTTGTGGTGGTTGGTTCCGCAGAGCTGGAAAGCATCAGAGACATTTTCCGTGGTAGCCTGCTTCATTTTGTGGTCATCGACCGGTTTCGGGCGTTCGCCTATCTTCAGGATGCGTTTTTCAGACAGTGTGACAACAACACATGACTTGCACAGAGTGTGAAAACTAAGTTTACTCTGTGCAAGTCTGTGTTGTCACACTGTCTGAAAAACGCAACATGAAGATGGGCGAACGCCCGAAACCGTTCGATGACCACAAAATGAAGCAGGCTACCACGGAAAATGTCTCTGATATATGATTTTATCCGTCATAATACGCATATTTTTGATTGTTCAAGACTGGTTTCAAGATTTTCTGTCCATATTCAGAATATGGTTTTCAAGTTCGTGTAGAAAGTTGAGTTCAACTTAATGTTTCTGTTTACGCACTACACTTTTGGCGGTTCAACATTTTAACTGCCGTCATAAGCTTTGCAGAAGATGTTGGAAAAGAGGACGTTGCCTTACTATTCACATTCAAGGTAAACATATGAAGTGAATTTAATATTTAATTAAACAAATAAACTGGAAATGAATTAATTGCAGTAAGATTGTTTCTTACATACCAGATTTATTTTATTCCTGTTTGAAATTAATTGCACAGATCAATTTAAGCTATTCAACAACAAGGAATTATATTAATTTATTTTAATAGGATCCAGTCAACTGTCCGTTCAATTTGAATATAAAAATTACTTTTAAATTTTAAACATCTATTAGTATTAAAGCGCAAAGTACTGTATAATGAAGGTGCCCTTTTAATCTTTAAAAACGATGGAAGATTTTTAGTATATAATTAAACAAGAAGATTTTCTATTAACATCACTGTCAGGCCATTAATCTATATTAAATTAGACAAAAAATTATTTTAGAAGCTGAATGAATACAAAATTATATTAAATCCAAGATCCTATGATGTTGACTATAAATTGTAATAAAGTGTCAGTATGTCCGGTAACATGGCAACTTAATTGAAAAATGAATTTATTTAATAAATTCCTTTCTATATTTTAACTATAAGAATTTCACTCAAGATTTTTTCAGCTTAAATGAATTATGAACTTTTTATCGCCAAATACTTGAACTGGAGGGCGAAGAAAATCGAAATCAATACAAAAATTATATTTGACAAATTTTGTAGCTAGTGTACCAAATTTAATGAAATTCGTCAAAACTGAAAAAAACTGATCAGTAAAAACGCACTTCCGGTTAACTAACATTCTTGAAACTCGGAATTTTGGACATCTATTTATTTCTAATTGATTTGGTTTGGATGATAGAATTGTATAATCAACTATGATAGCACTTTAAAGAAAAAACTAACCCCTCCCCCTCACTAAAAGTGCCCTTAAATGAATTTTCCCAGAGAAATGTTTTCAATAAAAGTTGTAAATCTTTTTATGCGTAGTTTATTACAAAGTTTCAAGAAAATCGTCGGAGCCATGTTTGAGAAAATCGGGAAAAAGTGAAAAAAATCATTTAGTAAAAAGTGGTAAACTAAACGCACTTCCGGTCACCAGATTTTTTTCAAACTCCGAATTTCTACAACACATCTAATTCTAATTAACATTATTTCGATAACAGAATTGTTTAATAAATTGAAATAGCATTTTAGAGGAAACCGTAACCCCACCCCTCTCCCAAAAGTACCCTTAAATGAATTTTCCCGGAGAAATGTTTTAAATTAAAAGTTATAGCTCTTTGTATTTGTAGTTGATGCATATAGTTTCAAGAAAATCGGTGGAGCCATTTTTGAGAAAATTGCAATAAAGTAAAAAAAAACAACTAGTAAAGTGGTACTTCCGGTTGAGGAATTTTGACGTATAACCTACTGTCAGATCCCATGGTGATACCTAAACGGAATATCAAGTTTGAACATTCTACGGTGTTTCTTTTTTGAGCTATGCTGTTCACATACATACATACATACATACAGACTCACACACAGACCATTTGCTAAAAACCACTTTTTGGACTCAGGGGACCTCAAAACGAATATTTCCGGTGAAAACCCGATATCGAAAATTTGACATGTTTACAATACTTCCTCATACTAGGAGTAAGAGAAAGTAAAAATTGCCTTATTAAAACGTATTTTATAAGAAAAAAAAAAAAAATAATAAAAAACAGAAAATAAAATAGATTCCAAAAGCTCATAAGACTTTAATAGAGCTTTACAGAAAAATAAATAGGATATTTTTGGGGAATAGGGACCCCAATGATATCTAGCATTGTTTTGGCTATTTTGCCACCTTTGGCCTTTCCTGTAATGTTTTTATCGTTGTTTATGTTTACTTTGACCCGTCTTAGTAAACCTTGGTACTTGACAATATTTCAGTTTAGTTTTCTGATGCTGAAGGGAAACATCATGAATATATTTGATTGAGCTGCTGAAGTAAATACGAAGGAAAAAGCGGTTGTGTTTTTTCAATCTAAAGGAGTATTGCACAGTGAATGAATGTGTTCTAATGGCCATTAAATGAAACTTTATCTGGGCGAAAAGGATAGTTGGAGATGCAACGTGAGAGGATGCAACCTTTGGATTGAGAAAAGGTACATTTTTGGAAAGCAGTAATTTGCCGTTTAATAAATTTGCCACTTTGCTATACTACTGGACAAAAGAATATACATCTACTAAATTTTGTCAAGAGGAACTAGGATTGGCAACCGATACTATTACAGATTGGACAAATATGTTTCGTGAAGTTTGTCCAGATTATTTATTAAAAAATTTCAGAAAGATCGGAGGGCCAGGGAAAATAATTGAGATAGACGAATCGAATTTTTCTCGACGCAAAAATCACATTGGTAGAATTTATCCCAATCAATGGGTCTTCGGAGGTATATGTCGGCAAGTTAACCAATACTACATATATTGCATGCCAGACCGGAAACACTACTGAAAACAATATTAGAATGTATTCACCGGCATTATTAACGTACCAGGAATGAATCACCAGCATTATACTATGAATCTTTAAAAAAATTTCGTAGTTCCCACTACAGGTAGTCATACACAACGAATTGAGTCGTTATAGGCTACGGTAATCATATACAACGAATTGAGTCGTTATGGGCACGAAGAAAGGCAAGTGACATCAAAGAAAACAAAGAACATGGTACAAAAAGAAGTTTAATAGTCTCATATTTGTGTGAATTTTTATGGCGCCACAGAAATAGTGTTAATGAATTGTTCAATCAATTAATAAATGACATTGTAAATTTTTTGGCCACCAGAATAAATATGTTCAAACATTAAAACATCTTTCACTAAACAGTATCCCCAAACTTTTCTTTTATAGATAATAGACTAGAGAAATTATTAAAATCAATGCTAGATATCAGTGGCTCCCTATTCCCAAAAAGACCCCATAATGAATAAAATGTTCAAAGAGAAGTGAATAGCTAAGTGGTTAGCGTACTGGACTCTCACGCGGAGGACTCACGTTCAAGTCCAGCTGTGCTACCCTCAGATTTTTTCTTCCTAGGAGCCTTTACAGCTCACTGTCCGGTTATGGTCAGTGTTGTCTGTAACGGGAGCACACTGTCCCGGAGGCCGGCAGTGCACTGAGAAGTCTCCGGGCGCCAATGACCATAGATGTTAACTGCGTTAAATTTAAAAAAATAAAAATAAAAATTATAAACGTAGCTTCTTATTTCGGTAAAATGAAACCTTTTCTATTCAAATTGCATTTTTTTTTTTTATCAAATCAAAAATTTTATCAACCAAATTGTGTTTTGCTAATAAAATGTTTCAAGAACATTCAAGTAAGTCGCACTTCATGGTGATAGATTTTACAGACTATGGATCATACACACAATCAAACACACACAAAAGTTCATTCGCTAAAAATTATTTTTGTACTCAGAGGACCACAAAATATTTATTTTCGACAAGGACCCAAATTCGAAACTTTGATACCAACACCATACTTCCTTTATTTTACCAGTTTATAGTCTATGAAAGTAAAATTATAAATAAGGAAGGGATTAGCTCAGTAGCTCACAGAAGCCTCTACAGCTCACTGTCCGGTGTTGGACAGTGTTGTCTATAACGAGAGAATACTGTCCAGAGGCCGGTAGTGCACTGAGAAAGCTCCGGGCGCCAATGACAGACGTTGACGCGCCTTGAATTAAAAAAAAAAAAAAAAAATCAAATAAATTGTTCAAAATCTATTAAGTTATTTCAATATTTACACAGGGAGATTACAATATTGTATAAATATGCAGTGTTTATATTGTTATATTAATTGTTACATAAATTTATTCATTTTCCTCAAAATTACAATTAAATTTTTCGACTCTAATTTCCATTTAAATGGTTACAAAATGCCCCAGCATGCTACCATTTTTTTTTTAGGGCTTTTTCAAACAAGTTATCTAGTGTGCGTTTAACCACATTTGTTACTTTCTTTCATTCCTGGTAAGTGGAAGTACTACGATCGTGTCAAAATTTTGGATTTAAGTTTTCATGGAAATAAATATTTTCAGGTTTCCTTCGTATGAAAAAATTGTTTGTAATGAAGGGTCTTTGTGTGAACAAAAAGTACCTCGAAACCGAAAATGTGCAGGAAACACAAACATGGTATTCCGTTTATGACGGAATACTAGTAACCGAATCTGACGAGAAGGTTTTCAGTCAAATCCAAAAATAAAATAAAAAAAACAATGTTTTTTTTTTCCATTTTTTCCGATATTCTCCAAAACGACTCCAACGATTACTATTAGTATTAGTATTAGTATTTTAAAGGGGATATGCAATGTGACCTTAAAGATCTATTGTGCGTCTTGGGGCCTTCTCTGAAGAGACAGAAACACTGTCCATCACCTAACAGTGAGCTGTACAGGCTCCTAGGAAGAGAAAATCTAAGGGCAGCATGCTGGATTCAAACTCGGGAACAACTCCATGTTGCTAATCCAGCGCGCACCTTTGAGCTAATAATCGCTTCTTTCTCACCTTGGCTTGCGCCAACTAACTAGGACTGAGACCCTAGTTTGTGTACTGTGTTTGTCCTTATCTGTAAAGGGTAGAGTGTATGGCCTTAATCGCTTCTTTCTCCCTTGGCTTACGCCAATTAACTAGGCCGGATACCCTAGTTTGTGTACTGTGTTTGTCCTTGTTTGTAAAAGGAAAAGTGTATGTAATTTAAGTGTATTGTGGTACTGTTCTGAAGAAGAGCATGGAGTACTGATCTGTGGTTACCCATGGGGTTGCTACTCCCAAGTAACTGCGTGCAACAGACACCCCTTGCAGGCTGGGATACTATCTAAACAGATTTATACCTATCACTTTTGTTTGAAATCAATTTTCCCGGGAAAATTGATTTTTGGGGGTACTGAGGACATGCTGAGGGGCCAATGAACAAAACGGTACGGTTTCAAGCTTGAAAAGGATGGGTTCAAGTATCTGTTAGAATTGTTATACGGAATTCCACGAGATAAAGAACGGAAATGGTCATTTGTCAAAACAAAAAACAAAATGTTGTTTCACAATTTGTTTCTTAACAAACAAGTGGATGATTAGAATTACAGACATGTCTTGTAAAGTACATTAACCAAGAAAGTGGCAGCATCTGAAAAAGTTTTTAAAGAAAAACGAAAAAATTCCATAGATATATCCACTGAGAAAGAGTTATTTGGCTGTATAATGGATGTGTGAAGGAGAGAGAATTGATTTTAGAGAAATAATCTAGAGTGTATGCTGAATACTATGTAATGAGTAGATCACACACAAACTACAAGGACTTTACTATAGAAGTTAGGTAGCGAGAGATATATAAAGAAACAGACTGGGTGAGTGATGAGAAGGGAGTAGAAGGTTGCTGACTGGTTGATAACTGGTCATAAACTGTCCTGAACTTGAAAGCGCTGCTGCTGTACTGCACTCGCTCTATTTATTTTTTTAATAGAAGTGTCCCTTTATAGACTGGCCTAGGTGAGGCGTAACTAAATTTGATTCATTTTCGTATTTCTCCGCTCTTCGGATCCTATGAACCTATAATGATTCCGGATCCAATTACAGTTGTGGTTCCAACTTCTGGAAGAAGAAAATCCAACGCCCAAGTCTAAATAAAAAAAATTATAATCTAATCAGAGTATGCCTCAATAATTCTATTCGCGATCTTAATGGCTTAGGCTAACTAGCCAAGCCAATCCTTCCTTACTGAGAAATTTTCTAAAGTCAAGTTTCCTGCATCTTTGGAATTCATTATTAGAACAGGAAAGATGTGTAATAGGATCCGAAGAGAGGAATCTAAAGCAGAGAGAGAGAGACACACACACACAAATTGAGAGTCTCACTCGCTACTTAGGCCAGACTAGAGTGGGAGACTCTGTTTATATACTGTAGCGCTAGCCCTTCAGTGAACATCTTGAGTATAGTTTATACAGCAGTTACAACGCGCCAGCAAATAACTACTATCCTTCTTTTCACTCAACCTAAATCTCTCGCTACCAATTTCTATATTCGTGTATAGTCCTGGCAGTTTGTATTACTTTCTAATCATACAGTGTACAGCATTATTTCTAGTTTATTTATCTCTCAAATCCAATTCTCTCCTTTTCCTACCCATTATAGATGTAAGTGAAAATATCCAAAAGCATAAATAGTATAATAATGGTTTAAAGGCATCTAGCTTCAAACGGAGCGACGGCCACTAATTTAGATTAGAAACGAACCACTACAACATATCTTCCTTGGTTGAGGTTGGTTAACTTAGTTAACCCTTCTAAACTTATACAACTAGTCTGCAAGAGAAACTGATTAGGTCCTTTAATGTGTGAATGATCCTAATTGGTTAGGACTAAGATCTTGTTAAGAATTTGGGACTCCATTCTTTTAAAAGATTCCACATACTAAAGAGAATGCTGATTCTGTCAAAAACTAATTTACCAATTCCAATATCTAGAGAGAAAGATTGTTTTAATAATACTGCACCCATAAAATTATTAGCTATTTCATGTATAACAAATTAAAGTAGATAAACGTGGAAAAAAAAACAACAAATAATTAATCAAGAAATAATTAGATAAAACTTCCTTTAGAATTACAACTGAAACATTTAATTGTGATCACAATGTAATCTATAAAAGAAAGATTTACCAAATTGATATCCAATGAAATAAATGAGTAAAACGTAAATGTGTACGTGTGTATTGGTGTTACAGTCAAATGTGCAATAGATAAGGTTTGTGTGTTAGTGAATGCTGTATTTATTTGAACGTTAGGAAAAAGCCTCGTCCATCATTTGATACCATCATCCATTTCCCATTTAATGGCTCTTCTTCTTTTTAGTTTCCATTTTCTTTATTTTTGTTTTCATCTATTTCAAAGCTTAGCGCTACTAAAAAAAAAAAAAAAAAGGTAGGGGAAATAAAAATATAATAAATCCATTCACAATTCAATAAAGGCAGTTCCACATTATTGAATTTATTACTAATTTTTATTCGTGAAGTTTTATATAAATACTTGTTTTATGCAAAAAAGAATTTGACTTTAAAATTTTACAACTGCAGTTTATATAAAAGTTCTCACACAGCAAGTAAAAAATGCGACGATATAGGAGCATAAATAATCACCTTCTGGTGGCAATTCGCCACAAAAAACAAATATTCGCCTTAGAACAAGAAATCGTTTGGACAACGCCGTATAGAACACTAAGTATCGGAACAAGTCAAGGACGAGAAATGATGACACAGTGGGTTGCTAAGAATGGAGAGAATTTATGATTAATTATTATTATAATTTGTAATGGGATTAGAATAATTATAGATTCATAGGACTTGAAGAGCGGAGAAACATAAAAATGAATCAAAAAAGTTAGTTACACCCCCACCTAGGCCAGACTATGAAGGGGTAGTTCATTTCACATAAATAGAGGTCAGCAGCACAGTTCAGGACAGTTAACAACCAGTTAACAACCAGCCAGCAACCTTCTACTACTATCTTCTCATCACTCAGCCAGTCTGTCTCTTTATATTTCTCTCGCTTCCCTAACTTCTAATATACTTGTAAAGTCCTTGCAGTTTGTGTGTTCTTTCATAACACAGTCTTCAGCTTATATTCTAGTTTATTTCTCTAAAACCCATTCTCTCTCATTCTATCTCCTTCTCACTTCCATTATATAATTCATGATGGCAGCATTCTACACGGTGTAGTATTTTAGACTGAGTGATTGGGGGGGGGGTGATAGAATTTTAGAATCATTACTCCAATTAGGAGGACTTTTTTAATGTCAGTCAAATACGATTTGCGTAATGTTGAATTTGTGAATTGGTCCGTAATGCTGGATAAAATCTCGTATTTTATCCGTCGTAGCATGCATTTCTATTTTATCCCTGACCGGTTTCATGTCTTCATCCATGTCAACCAACAAACCAACAAGTGTGAGTGTAACTGAAACATTACGTTGAAATGAACTCTCTACAGAACTTGGTGAATTTGCTCTGACTATGGATGAAAATCCAAGACCGGTCAGGAACAAAATAGATATGCATGCTACAACAGATAAAATACCAAATATGCTTAACTTGATTATCGTTTAGTTTTAACCTTCCCGAGAACGTGGTATATATCAAATTAATTACATTAACTATTTTCTTTGTACTAAAATTATAACAAAATACTGAAACATAAGAATCCTGAACTTTGACGTTACATAACTTAAAATTCATAAACGGTAAGAAATTCTCAAATAAAAATGTAAGCCAAATTATATCCTCTTCATTAAATTTTAATTTGAAAAATTAATTAATTATAATCTTGAATAATATTCAAAAAAATGAAAGTGCTTTCCATCTAGTTGCACAAAGTGCCAAATAAGATGATGTAATTTAAACCATTTCATGAGCTAGACACACATACTATACATGTGATTTGTGTGACATTATATCATGATGATAATCTATGACAGTATAATGTCATATATAGAAATATGACACTGAAGACAAATGAAATGTGAAATCCAATCTGATCATCATTTTAAATGATTACAGTTTACCTTCCCCCCTAAGAGTTTTACAAAATTTTGACGTAATTAAATAGAAATTTCAATTAAAAAGAAAAGTTTCTTATGACACACCACTTTTAATGATATGTAGAGATACGTATATTTATCGATTGTACAAAATAATTTAGTAGAATATTGTGTAAAGGAGTGTAGTATACCAATGTTTGAATGTACATAACATAGCCATAGTACACTGTAGAAGAGTTTGGTATACATGTAAATGAAAGGTCCTGCATATTATATATTGTGGTACATGCGGTATGTATATAGTTATGCCTATGGCAATAGCCTGAACACACATGTTTTATCGTTCAATTCCAATTATTATCTAAAGCAAACCAATGAGTTACGAGCTTTACCCTGATTTAGTGCCGGTCCGACGGGAGACATTCGTAATTGCCCCTAGTCTACCCATGGAACAAACCAACCTGTAACTGTATTAGTGATACCCCCCTCCCCAAGCTTTCACTAATAGCGTGAACGGAAAACGTGGAAACAGATCGACAACTGGGTCATTTCTTTTGACACATTTCAAATTGATCACTGCTCTATTTATTGATTTTGCTATATTTCGTTAAAAAAAAGAAACTTCATATAAGTTATAGACACATCTACAGGCAATAAAAAACAAGGGCAAAAAAGTGATGAATAAAAAAGTAGTACTTAAAAATACCAAGTCGCTTCTTTTACTCTCCGGTGGGGCTCCTTCTTCTACAGCAATACTCTACCTGTTACAGATCTGGTGCGCTAAACCATGCACAAGATTTATAATACAAGTAATAACGTGCCAAACTTATTTAAAGACTGCTTGGAAGGCGCGCGACCTAAATTCCCTAACGGAATTACGATTCTCAAACTTGTATTTACTGGAATATTGGGTTTCAACCCAATGTATAAATATACGTATTATTAAGACATTCCATCTCCAAACTACTTCGATAGTTAGTTGACGCTTCTTAGCATGTCACAAACCTCAACACTTCATAAAGGCATCAACGTATCTTAAGTACATGAATTCGCCAAGAGAAAATATCTCAAATACCATATAACCCTCTATCATTGTTCTAATTAATATAAAGAGTCTGTAGCCTCTGATACTGTACCTGACATCCTACCTAGCAGTTTCTTTCGCCAGTGGCCTTGAAATTTCCTTCAGGATTGATCAATCCATTTGGCGTCCTATAGAGAGTGTTACCGTTGGGTAGTTTACATCAAGTGTTTCATTCTATTTACTTACTGGGCATATACATGATTATAAAATGAAATAAAATAGCCCCTTGGAAAAAAGATGAAAAAAAATCTTTGATTCAGCAAATTAAGGGTCAAGCCTACCACAGGATGGTTTTTTTGAGTGGTAAGAGCACGCGTAGTTCTGCCCTTCGCTGACAGGTCCGCTACAACGGGTTAATTTCCACTATTATTCACCTTACTAATCAAACTCGCTGAAATCCCTCGGGAATGAAACCCTGGAACTCTCCCTACAACAAGCTAAACGCATAGGTGATCTAAATGCTTCTGAATAATAAAATCACAAATTAAAGAAATTCCTTCTGATTCTATACAAATCCAGTCCCTTCTGAGAGTGGATAACAAAGGCAAATCCGATGCGATCTAAGAGATCATTTGGCTCTCTTGCATATTAATGTTTGCAGTTTAATACTGTATACTTACACCTGTAAAACACAAGTAACTGCATGCATCGTCTTTCTAGGATCCTTTTGTAATTTGTGAATTTTGAAGGTGACCTAGTCGATATCAAGAGGCTGGGGGTGACACTTTAGAAGTTACTATGGTTATTTCGCCCCTGCGGCCATTCTAGACCTTACAGATTCTGAAGTACTCGTTTCGGAATGAAGTTCGCTTGAGTTTAGTTTTGAGACTCGATGGGTATAGAAGATTTCATGATGTTATTGTAAAAAAATTGATCAGAATAACTTCACGACAAGTGATACCATCATTGATCTCAGACATATATTGAAGGTCAGTGTAGTGTAAATGTCCTGGCCAAACAAATAATTTGTAATTATACTGTAATCAAGCCAGATCATTTAAAACAGAATTCATATCATCGAGTAGTGAAAATATTCCTAATTCTTTCTCGTAAAACTTCTGGTAACTGGTTTCAATTACTACTGTAATTAAGCAAATGAAAAATTATAATTAAAATAATGCACTCAAAAACAAATACAAGACCAAAAGCAAATAGAACCGAAGAAAATTTATTGTACTGAATAAGAAAACACATTGAATTTCATGATTATTGGTAAATGATAATTTTTACATAATTTAAAATGCAAAGCGAAATCCATTAACAAAATGAATTCATTCGCTTTAAAATCAAGTAACTTTCATTTAACATTTCTCTTATTTACTTTACAAAAGCCAATATTTCTAATAAATTCTCAAATTTCTGAAATATTTTATTCTGAAAAGAGAAAAAAGTAGTAATAAATAAATTAAAGTTCTTCTGAAACTAAAAAAAAAAAAATAAATAAAACTTATTTGGTTTAACGAACGGATTTTAGGTTGGAGAATTACAAGTAACAGTAGTTTAATTAAAAATAGCTGTAGCAACCGTCTTTATTGGTTTTTGATATTGTTTGAAAAACAAATAATGTTAATGAAATTGTAACAACCAAGTGATTATGTTTCGTTAAAGTAAAAAAATAGTACGAAGTTAAGTAATTATATTCTCAATTAATAATCAATTATCAATTATAATAAAAAATAAATTATATAATGTATATATAATCAATTGTTTATGTACTAAGAAAGCCACGATAGCCGTGTGGTTAGAGGCACGGACTACAAAAGCTGTATTAAATTGCGGTACTCGGTTCGATTCCCAGTCTTAGCCTTGGTTTTTTTATTTGATTTATTAATTTAATAAATAAAAATTTAAAAAGGAAAATTAGTTAAGACAGCGAACTAAAGTTTGCTGAGATGATTATGAAATTAATTACTTATCTGATATACTCCAATAATTTTACCTAATCAAATAACTTAAGTGTATTGAAGTTAATCATCCATAATGCATTGTTCAAGTTTAGTTAAATATAGAGGAGCCTAGTGTTTATAGTTACAATGCTTCATCTAACATAGTAATTGATAATGATGTCACTATATTATATTCATTTATCCCAACTTTATCTTACCATTAAACTCCCGAATTTACTTGAGTTATTTTATTATTATTATTATTATTAATTATTATTGTTAAAATTCATAAATCACCATCATTTTAGAGGAAAACTAAACCCTCCCATTTCCCAAAAACCCCTGCAACTCATTTTATGTTTAGCTGTTACAAAAAGTTTAAAGAAAATAGTTGGACCCAGTTTCGAGTTAAAAATGCGAAAAGCCTTTTTCAGTAAAGTGATACTTCTGGTTGAGGAATTTTGACAGAGAGAAATTTTTGATATTTTTGTTGGATCCCAAAATGATATCTAAACTGTATGTCAAATTTTAACCTTCTACGATTTTTCATTTTTGAGTTTTATTGTTCACATAAACATACATTAAAACACACACACACACCATTTTTTTTTAAAACTTTTTTTGGCCTCAGAAGTACCTCAAATCTACTTCTCCTGAGTATTCGATATCAAAAACAAAAACTGACACGATTATAATCTTCCTCTAACATCAGTAAAATAAAGTAAAAATTCTAAACACTCAAAAGTTAGTACTTCCAGTTCATCGAATTGCTTCAAATTTGTTATTCCAGTAATATCTTTAATAAACATTGTTTACATTATTTAGTTACTATGCATTGTACAGAATTACATTGTAATTAATTATTACAATTACATTCTACTGAAGTGATACTGCGGATGAAATCCTAAACTTGCCGCCCACAACTCTCCAAAAATAAGGATACCCAAGACAAAATGTTACAAATAAAAGTGATACGAGTTATAAAAGTTTAAACAATGTATGAAATTTAATGAAAATCGTTGCCGTCAAATTAGAGAGATTATCGTTAACAAATAAACAAAGTACAAAGTCTGTAATTTTCCATTTCAGGTCGATGGTTAACATACAGAACATTTGCAAAATACAATTTTTTTTTTTTTTATACTCAAGGGACCTCATGTATTTCCGTTGAAAACAGTAAGACAGAGTAAAAAATAGAAAAAGAAACTATTGGACTGTAAAAAATAAATAAACGAAATTATTAAAAAATAAATAAGTACAAAAAAAAAAAAAAGGCAAAGGGATTGTGTGCAGAGAATGTGAGTCTGTGAGCATGTTATAACATGAATAAAGAGAATACACATTGTGTTTGTTGAAGAAAAGATAGTTATATTAGTGTGTTTTTTTTTAGGTTAGACTAGGAGTAAGAGGTTTTTATTATATATATATATATATCTGCATACCACAAAGAACTAGAGCATGGTATGTTTCTGTGAATGTGTGTGTGTGTGGATACGTGTATATATATCACATCCATTCTAGGAATAATATAAAAGAAAAATATTCAGAAATGTCCCCCCCCCCTTTTCTATCTTGTATGTAACTGCGGTCTTCCTCTTCTTTGAAGAAGATGCGCACGTTTGCATGCGACTCGCATTTTTTTTTTTTCGCCAGCACTAGGAAGAGTATAGCTGTTGTTGGTGAATGCGTGGACGTAATAGAACCAGTTGTATGTGTTAGATCCCTAGGGATACTGAGAGGACACAGGAAAAAAGGGTTACTAAGAGAAGTTTTAGGATTGGGAGATTTCATAGTGCTATAAAGGAGATTTCCTTTATCTAGTAGAAGTTGCCGGTGGTTGGTTGGTTGGACATTGCTGGGAGAGGTGGAAATGTTTAGAAGTGGGAGTAATAGCAATAGTAGTGGAAGAAGAAAAAAAGTGTAGAAGAACTAAGAGAATGTGGAAGATGGTAGACAGAAAATGGGAGAGGTTGAAGGCTTAAGGCGATTTAGTAGCCTGTGACCATCTCAAATGTTCCCACAAACCCTTTATAATACTTGGATTGTCAGTATTTTCTTGTTTTTTTTTCCTTTTTTCTTTCATAATGCATGTTTTCCCTTCTCCCTGTAGTTATTGTGAATTTGCAAAAATTTTATCCATAACTTGGAACCGTATAATAATATGGCAATAATTAAATCGAAGATCGTGAGTGAAGTTATAATCACAAATGAAGAAAAGTAAAAAGTAGCCATAACTTTTTCTCACAAGTGAAAAAAAAATGTTTTATTATTCAACTCTAATTAGCTTGACATCTAGTGGCAATACGCAAAAAACAAGAATGTGTTTCAAAACAAATCCCAATTACCAACGCATTTGAGGTTATACTAAAGAGAATAGGTTTATAGAGAAAGTAAGTATTTGATTTGAATTAAAGTACATTCTCAATTTTTGCATCCATTCACATGTTTTATATTCATATGAATTAGGTACCAATTTAATACGGTTGTGGAAAAAATTTAATATTTAACACGTGATTAAAGTAGTATGTTTAAACTCTCGTTCAGTTGTTAATACTGGACCTATACGTGGTTAATACTTCGAACGTAAAAAGGTATATTACTTTGCTCACTGTTCGATAAAAAATAATTATCAATAAAGCCCCCCCCCACTGTTTTTTTTTCTGCGATTCAGTTTTAATATTTAATTGAGCCTCAAAACGGAAATTATCTCTTAATTATATAAATTAGTCAGAAATAATCATACAAAACACAAAATCGATTAAATCCCAAACTTTGTATACTTCAATACTTCAAAATATTTAGATTCCTACGTCAATTTTAATAGTTATTTTCATTAAACCTCTCATGATGTATTACCGTTTTACTCAGTAGCGGATACTGTTTTTTTTTTTTGTTTCAGACATAAAGAGATAGATGTCAAGTTTGAAAATGATTTCAAATTATTCAAAATCTAGGAAAAAATCCTAATTATCTTGCCATAAAGTGATATAAAGTAAAATAAAATAAATGCATAATCTAATATCCAGTAAGAACAGAGAAGATGAAATTCGATGGAAAACAAAGAAATGCGAGGAGAAAGATATAAAACTGTTTTAATTTTAGTAAAAATTAACCAAATAAATCTTGTAAAAAACATAATGAACAATTTATAAAAAGAAAAGTGACAGTAATATATGAGGAATTAACTCAGAGGTAGGTAGCGCTCTGGATTCTTGCAGCCCGATAATGCAAACTTACTGAATGATTTTTTCTGGGCAATTTTCCCAAAAAAAAGCTTCAACGATTTTCTTTAAAAATCGAATACTATCAAGACATAAATATCTATCACTATTATTGGAGAAAGCTGTTTCCCTGAAGTTTTTGGGGGTTCTGTACAGTAGCTGTTTAGTAAATACAGGAAAAAAAAATAAAAATATATATTGAGTGGACTGTATACAATATACTATAATAGATGAGCAAATGGAAAATTAAAAATTTATAATTATTATATAGACAAAAAGTGAATAAATAAATTAAATTTGAATTGGGTAGAAAAGATTATTTATTATCACTTTCAATAAGCCAATGGAATGGCGCTTACGTTGAAATGTAGAATCCTGGTTGCCAGTGTTGGAAGACCCATAGTGTCTTAGCCTATATCGGGGAAAAGGGGAGAGATAAAAATAAGGAATAAGGAAATAATTCTTATGTACTTCCAAAGTCTTGAGTCTTTACCAATACTCTGCTATTTGGCTGATGATTGTATATAATAATGAAACGGCTCTCCAAAGCTGCACGGAAACTAAGCGGAAGTAACAACCATATGATTTCACAATAAATTTATACATACCCGAGAGAACCGGAGCCGCTTAATCAACGCAAGAACCAGTTTATAAACACTACCCAGGAAAACTAGAAATGGCAAACTTGGGTTTTCACAATTAAGGGCAACGAACAGTCCTGAGTTGCATAGACAGATTTACTACTGTTTGGTCGCGGCACCTTTAAGAGATTAACTTGGCTCGCTATTTCTAAATTGTTACTTCATCGCCCGCATATTTCCCACGCCTTCCCCCCTTTTACCTCTCTCTCTCTCTTGGTGGTGGGATTGGCGGTGCCTTTTATCTCTCCTGGTTCCCGCCTTACGTTTATTTTCCCACACACTTAAACCGTTCTCTTTCTATAAAAATTTCATCACTTGTCGTCTATATCTCACCTGAGCCACAGTGTTTGTGCCGTTCTCACTTCTTCTATTAAGTTTGCACAGGTCACTGCTATATTTCGCGCCCGTGTATTTAGCATCCACGCTAGTGTTCTCTTTCACCTGTATCAATTATATACAACTGGTTCGCGCCAGTATATTGACGATATACACTTCTGCACTCGCCCGCGTATCGAGTATATGCTTCACTTCTTCACCTGAATTCGCCAGCGGGTCCATCGACACTCATCATCATCTGAAGAATTTCTACTCCAGCTATTCTGCATCAACCATCGTAAACACATCTCTACACTAACAGCATTAACACAACATCACTGTTCGGTCGCGGCGCCTTTGAGGTGTGTATTTCATTCTATTTCTCCTTATTTCTATTTTATTTATTGCCCTGTTTATTACGTTTGGATTTTAATCCCCTGCTACTTTCCAAACAATAATTTTCTGTTTCTTCCTTCATCTTCCGCCGCGTTCCCACGCTTCCCCGCATTTTCCCTCTCTCTCTGTTTTTGGTGGTGGGATTGCCGGCACCTTTCATCTTCGGACTGCGCGCGTTATTTCCGTTTCCCTTACCCTTCAAACCTTCTGTATTCCTCAAAAACTTAACTCACTTCTCTTCTGTACATCGTCTGGTCAACAGTGTATTGTGCCGTTCTCTTCTCTGTCGCCCGTCTAGTTGACCTCAGTTACCGCTTCTTCTTCTGTGGTGCAGTGTTCATTTCGCCTGGTAAACTTGCTCCTTATACCTCGCCTAGTGAACGTGTGTTTGCCAGTGCCTTTACTTCACCTTAATAAGTTATTCGCGCCTTCGCGTTCAAATTAATTATTTACTGTCTCCGTGAGACGCAAGAATCTCTTTCCTCGCCACCAGTGAAGAATTACTCACCTTCCGCGCCTGGGTTCTTCTAGTACCATCAACCACTTCACCTGCTTCCACGAAGCACTCTAACCCCCCTTCCTTTCTCCTCAAATCTTTCTTTCGCCAAACTACACACATACATACGCACACCTGCACTCACACTGATTCACACACATACCCACCTCCTGCTTCTTCAGTCCGCCTATCACTTCAGCGTCAAGTCTTCAACTCATCACTCACCGTCAGCTAAGGGTAAGTCTCATTTTCATTTCTTTCCACTGTTGTTTCATTCCGCTTCTTGGCGTACGCTCGCCACCGCACCTTGGGTGTCTGCCGCGCAGACAATCACTTTCTTTACATATCTCTGCCACCTAATCGCCCGCTTCGCCTTAAACCACCTGACATCTACTACAAAGGTGAGTGCCATTTTCACAATATTATTATTCTGTTTATTTTTTTATTGTTCACCTTCTCGCCTTGGGTGTCTGTCGCGCAGACAACTACTATGACTTATTCCAACGAGTGTTGGACAGCGCCTGAAGGAGAGAGGATAAAAAGCATAGGTTTCCACCCTCTCTACACTTAGGACACAGCCTAATAAATTAGTAAATTATTAACAAGGCAGTACCATTATTTTAAAAGGATTTGGGGGAGGGGGTCTGTTTATTAATTTTAATTTAAATTTATAATAAGGTTTGCATAAGACCGCTCTGACATACATGTAAAACCTATCTGTTTAAGGCCAGTCCAACAAAACTTTAAAAACAGTTGCAATTATAAAAGAATATTATTGATTAAATTGTAATAATTGGTGTAAAAGCAAGTTGTCGGAATTTTTTTTATATCTAGAATTTTAAATTGAATAATACAGATAATGAAATATAGTCATAAAAAAAAAAAAAAGAAAAAAAAAAAAGTTATTGTGAATTGGCAGAAGATATATATATATAACAAACATACATAGTATTACATGTATGTAGAGATGTGTTTTTATGTTTTATGTTTTGAAATGTCACATGTCGCATGTCCTTCACACACGGGACTTGAATATAGAGAGATAGGAATGGGAAAGTATTAAAGATACATGTTGATCTGTTCTGTGGAAATGTGTTGTCACAAAGGTATAAATTTTTCACAGCGTCTAGTGATCCGTACATATCCGACAGTATTCTCACTATCTAGATTTCAACATACAATGCAAATTTTTTTTTCTACAAATTATTGTTATACAAACGTATACTTCTACAATTCTGGCAACAAAAAAAAAAATTATTATTTTTTTTATCTTATTATCATTAACATAATATTTGTATTCATTATTTCTTTTTTATTTTCTATGAAAAACTGTTTGGAGCACGAACAAATTTTCGAAAATATGTTTCACCGGAAATAGAGGTTTTGAGTTTTCCTGAGTGACCGAAAATAGGAGATTTTAAAGTCACCATAAAAGTGATGATCTCTGTATTTACATAGTTGGTATCAGAAATTTTAAAAAAATTGCAGAAAACTGAAAAAAAAATAAAATAAAATAAAAACTTTTCAATAAATCGAGTAACGAGTTTTCTTTAAATTCAGAATTTTTGGCAACATTATTTAATTCTAATTAATATTGTTTAGATTAAGGAATCGTATATAATAATCTAAATTAGCACTTTTTATAGAATAAATAAGCTTTTCCAGTGAAATGTTTCAAATAAAAGTTGTCGATATAAAATGTTTAAAGAAAAACGTTGGAAATGAAGACGCTGCTGAGCTCAAATATACATAGTAAAAATCAGGCCGAATAACTTGTGCTGTAATGTAAGTGGTTAATGGAAAGCGGAATTATTGAGCAAAATTATATTACAATCATTGGGCTAGACAGCAAAATAACTGTAGACATAATTAGTCCCTAATTGAACAGATAAGATAGGCAATAAAATCCAAAAATTGAATGGACTAAAACTCATGTTAGCCTATGGGCTGAATACTGAAATGTTATTGGTGTTTGTATGTGAGTAAGTAAATGTGTACCCGTGGTTCCGGGTAGTCTAGGCCTCATGTCCTATCCGCTATGACGTAAGAGGCGTCTAAAAGGGGCAGCGGTCCTTGTCCTAACCTTCTTTTCCCTCACCGTTTCCAAACCCGTTCCTTCCTCTTGTCGTTCCTTTCCCTTTACCCTATCCTGTTACCCTTCCCATGTTCCTATACATGTTACCCCGGTCCGCACCTAGCTTATGGGGCGCTCCCCGGGCGGTCCGCTCCGCTCGCGCGGCGGATGTACCGGAGGGTACATCTTAAAACTGGGTTTCTTGCGCTTCCCAGGCCGCCGGATAGTACAGTGGCCCGGGTCGGACTAGCCACCATGACCTGGCTGCCACACCAGTCGGTGTATAATCTCGTCTGTAGCGGTAGCTCCGGTTGGCGACCGGATTAGGGGCCTGCCGTTGCAGGCGGGGGGCTCTGTTCGAGGCCACCGGTTGCGGGCGCGCTGCGCTTGGGGGGCGGTCGGTGCGGGGAGTTGGCGCTGCCGTGGGCTGGGTGTTAACCGATGATCTAATTCCCTTTTATCCTTCCCCTTCCCAGATGTTAGGTGAGTTTTTGTGGTTTTTAAAAAAAAAATGAAAAGTAGTAATAAGAAATTAGTGGTTAAAGCGCAGGAAAATATTACTGGGGATTCCCTAACCCATAAGAAGATTGTAGGCAGTTCGGGAGTTGTGGAGTCGGTGCTTCCACCAGCGCCGGAAACCAGCCCGTTCCAACGGAGCGCGAAGTTACGAAGAACGCCTCCGGATGTTACGCCGGTAAAACGTTCGACAGAAACAGAAGAAAAAATGCCAAGTTCCAAAGAGGTGTCGGTTAGTCCACAGGAGAAAGCTTCCACATCGCGGTATGACTCTCCTGTTATTACGGGTGTTTTGGCAGGTGGTCCAGTTGGGTCACCGGAACAAAAAGACATGGAGGATGCGTGTAAGAGGGTGGATGAAGAGCTGGCTAGGATGAGAGATGTCCTTAGGAAAATGAAGCTCGCTACCAGCCGGCAACGCAATATCAGCATGGACATTAAGGATGGGCTGTGTGAAATTGAAGAGTCAGTAGAGTTAGTGCAGGCCCTGAGAGGGTTTTGGGGAGTAGCACTGCAGCGTTTAGTTCGGCTACAGGGGAAGCCAAGGATTGGCCTCCTCAAGCAGATAGCAACCCAGACCCCTCCCATAACAAAGATGGAAATTCTACCTGCTCAAAAGGAGAAGGAGGTAACAGGTGAACAACAAGCCGGGGATGCAGCAGTAGAAAATAAAACTGCCATTGAATGGACTGAGGTCCACCCAAAAAAGTTACGGAGATTACGGAAAGAAAAAGGAGAAGGTGAGGTCAATACGCCGACTGAAAGAGGAACTTCACCGTCACGGAGGGAAAAGAAAAAGAAAGTCAAAAAAAAAAAGAAGCAACAAAAGCCCCGCCCGGACGCTTTGTTGATTAAACCTGCGGAGGGCAAAACCTATGCAGAAGTCCTTAAGGAAATCAAGGAAAAAATCAAACCCGAAGACACCGGGACAGAGGTTAGCTGCATAAGGCAGACTAGGGCAGGAGACATTTTGGTCGAACTAGGCGATAATACTAGGGACAAAATGGCCTTCGAGGCGGCCCTTAACACCGTTTTACAAAATAAGGCTACTACCTTGCATCTGGAGCCTAAGACCTCGGTTGAGATTCGGGATTTGGACTCCCTGTCAGAAGAGCATGAGATAAAGGAAGCAGTTGAATCGCAGATAGGCAAGGCAATCGGCGATATTAGAATACATCTCACTAAGGCAAACGCAAGAGGTTTGAAAGCTGCAATAGTCCAGCTCAGCATTAAAGAGGCTGATGAGCTAGTACGGGAAGGCTTTCTCAAAGTTGGATGGGCACGTTGCCGTGTTAGAAGAAGGGTTGCGGTGCCGAGGTGTTTTAGATGCCTTGCTTACGGGCATGCCTCTGGGACATGTAAGGGACCGGATCGTAGTAAGCTTTGTTTTAAATGTGGGGGGCTAGGACACCTGGCAGCAACCTGCGTGGAAGAGGGTAGTTGTATGCTGTGCCTTGACAGGAAGTATGCGTTAGAGGCATGTCGGCACCTCCCAGGGTCGGGAGGATGCCTGGTGTTCAGGGAGGCACTGGATCAGGCCAGGAAAAAGCTGGGTAAGTAATGAAGATCCTACAAGGGAACCTTCATAGGAGTAGGCTGGCTGATTCCTTATTGGATCAGCTGGTTGTCGAAAAGGACACGGATCTAGTGCTTCTTTGTGAGCAATACCGGGACCGTGATCCCCGAAGTTGGTTTGTTGACTTGCTTGGAACTGCCGCGATTTGGATTCCCGATATGGGCAAGGTCCCAGTTGAGGCATGTGAAAGGAAAGCCGGTTATGTTTGGATTAAGAGCAGGGATGTAACATATATCAGCTGCTACTTTACTCCCAACGAAGGTATCCATGATTTTAGGAGAAAACTTTACTCTCTGGAAGATGATATCCGGAGGGTAAATGGTAGGATTTTGGTTGCGGGAGACCTCAACGCAAAGGCAGTGGAATGGGGTATGCCTACAACGGACACGAGAGGCAGGCTTATCATGGAAATGGCAGCCAGAACTGAGCTTGTTGTTATTAATGAAGGAGATACTTCCACCTTTAGGCGCCCGGGGTATACGGAAACTATACCGGATATCTCTTTAGCGACAGAGGGCTTAGCGTCATATATTAGTGGTTGGCGAGTGATTGAAGATTTCACTGGAAGTGACCACCAATATATTGTATTTAACATAGGCGAGGGAAGGAATGTTAATCCCATAAGTGTCAAAAACATATCCTATGGATGGAATTTTGATAAAATAAATGAGGAAGTTTTCCAGGAAGTCCTGCAGAATGGGAGCCCCCAGGTTGAGCTGGTCCCAGTCGAGGGAAAAGCAGGGGCTGAGGCAGTAGTTGCCACTACTATGACTCTTATTTCTGAAGCATGTAGACAGTCTATGCCCGCGAGAGCCCCTGGCGGGGCAAGCGGCCAGTCTATTGGTGGACATCCTACATAGCTGACTTGCGCAAAATCTGCATCAAAAAGAGAAGAAGAGCCCAGCGAGCACGACGGCGACCGGAAGCGGCTAGCCGCTCTCTGGAATATAAACAAGCAAAAAAGGAGCTACGCAGGGCAATAGCCAGAAGCAAGAGCCGCTGTTGGGATGTCTTGAAGGATGAGGTGGACTCGGATCCATGGGGTAAGGGGTACAAGATTGTTATGCAAAAGATAGCGGGATTTAAGAAACAATCAGTATTGGACATCCGGACTATGGATAACATTCTGAGAAGCTTGTTCCCTTCCCACCCTCCTAGAACAGTTAGGCTTTTTGAAAAGGAGGAGATCCCAGCCCTATTTACGATTGAAGATCTGGAGGAAGCTATGCGATCACTAAAAAATAGGAAGGCCCCCGGCCCGGATGGCATTTCGAATGAAATACTTAAAGCGGTTGCGCAACAGAACCCCGACTTGTTGTTGGGAATGTTTAATGCCTAAAAGCTGGATCATTTAGTACCCGGTGGAAAGTGGCGCGGCTTGTTTTAATTAGCAAAGGTAAAGGGGACTTGCTCCCCTCATCCTTTCGACCACTCTGCATGCTGGACACTGCAGGTAAACTGTATGAAAAACTTCTTAGGAGAAGGCTAGTTGATTGCGTGCGTGATGCGGGGGATTTATCACCGAATCAGTATGGCTTTAGAGCTGGCCGATCTACCTTAAATGCAGTGGAGGAAGTGGTGAGAGCAGTTAAAAGAGCTGGGGATCACAATCAACATTCACGAAGGATAGTTCTCCTAGTCACGCTTGATGTGAAGAACGCATTTAACTCGCTTAGCTGGGAAGATGCCCTACGAGCGCTGGAAGAGGATTTTAAGGTCCCGAAGTACCTGTTGAGCATCATTAGTGATTATTTTAGTAACCGAACTATTATGTTCCAAACAGATGAAGGGGTTAGATCCATGAATGTCTCCGCTGGAGTGGCACAAGGATCGATCTTAGGACCGGATATATGGAATATTACGTATGACGGATTGCTCCGATTGACGTTACCAGAGGAGACGATGCTGGTTGGTTATGCGGATGATGTGGCAGCTCTAATATCTGCGCGTGATGTTAATAAAGTCCAAATGAAGTTAAACCAGGTCATGCGAAGGGTAAACCAGTGGATGACTGCACATGGTTTAACCCTGGCGCTGGCAAAGACGGAGATTGTAATGCTCACCAAAAAACGAATAGATGTGTGCATCCCATGGAAGTTTGGGGAGCAGACAATAGTTTCTACGGAGGCTGTTGAATACCTGGGAGTGACGATTGACGTCAAGCTAACCTTCGGTAAGCATATTCAGAGGGCCGCGCAAAAAGCGTCTATAAGGGTGGGAAGGTTAAGTAGGCTGATGAGCAACGTCGGGGGACCTAAGGCCCGTACCCGCAAAGTTTTGATGAGTGTTGCACACTCAATATTGCTGTATGGGGCAGAAGTTTGGGCGGACGCCCTGAACAGAGAAACATATAGAAAAAGACTGGCGCGGGTGCAGAGGCTCGGTGCTCTCCGAATAGCCTCTGCATATCGAACTGTTTCGGAGCCAGCTATATTGGTTATTGCAGGAGTCATTCCCATTAAATTTCTCGCCTGCGAAAGGAAGAGAATCTTCGGGAGAAGGAGGGAAGTGGATAAAGCAGCAGTCGCTCGAGAGGAGCGGCTACGAACTATGTCGGAATGGCAGACTGCATGGCTGGAGGAGACTAGAGGAAGGTGGACCGCGGAGTTAATCTCGGACGTGAATAGCTGGACCAGGAGGTCTTTCGGTGAGGTAGATTACTATCTCACCCAGTTCCTCGCTGGGCACGGCTACTTCCGAGATTATCTGCAGAAAATGGGCAAGAGGCCGGGAGGGAACTGCCCCCATTGTACAGGGATGAGGGACAATGCTCATCACACCTTTTTTGAGTGTGAAAGGTGGAGTCGTCTCAGAAGGGATTTGGAGGGGAGCGTCGGCCGGTGGACTCCTGACCGATTCCAGAGTATAGTTCTCTCAAGCAGAGAGAACTGGAGAGCGGTAACAACTTTCGCCAGAGAAGTTTTAATCAGTAAAAAAAAGGAGTTGGATGAAGAGGATGTGAATCCCTAATTTAGGGTCAGGATAGGGGCCTAGCCTGATGTAATACTGCACAAGTGAATCCAGGCTAGGTCCGGTGATCAAGGGGGGGTGTTTTAGCCGGTAGGCCATTTTGTTGGGAGTCCGGCACTTTGTGCGTAAAAAGCATTTCACCTCCTCAAAAAAAAAAAAAAAAAAAAAAAACAAAAAAAAACAAAAACAAAAAAAAAAAAAAAAAAAAAAAAAAAAAAAAAAAAAAAAAAAAATTTATTATTTTATACATTATATTTTTTTTTTTTTTTTTTTTTTTTTTGCGCATCGACTGCCATGGTCATTAGCGCCTCCACTCGTTTTAACGCTTTCTCGTTCTATGGCCACTCGAGCTGGGATGGCACAGGTTAACCTGTGTGGCTTCCACACACAACACCTTGCTCAGCAAGGCAGGGTGGAGCCACAGGTATTCGAGGATCTACCCACACATCCCCTCTTATATCATCGATCTAGTCGACGAGGAGGAGTGTGGGTTTATTGTTTGTGCCATCCCTTATTTTATTAATAACTGGGTCGACTCTAATGTAACAAAAATTACTATTTATTCATTAAGCTATATATAATAAAGGTGTTTATTAAGAGTATTATTTACAAAATAAATTGCTATCTTTAATTAATAATTAATTATAATACAATAATATCGTGGAAGAGGCTATTTACTGTACAACATGGATGTGCAGTACTTTAAACTAATGTTCCTGCACATCTTAAAATGATCAAAATTAAGTCTAACTTAAAGCTATGGGGTTGAAATACTTTTATAAATTTTCTTTCAACCCCTGATAAAAGAAAACCTACTCTAAACATTCATGCCAGCACTCTCGCCAATAAATACTTTCAGACTACTAAAAATACCATTCACGCTAATAAATACATTCTCGCCAATAAATACTTTCATACTACTAAAAGAAAAACATTCATACTAATAAATACTTTCTCGCCAATAAATACATTCAGACTAATAAAATACATTCACGCTTATAAATACATTTTCTCAAATAAATACATTCATGCTACTGATTCATTCATACTATGCATTCACACAAGGGGAAAGTACTCGATATTCCTTTCCCCTTTATAATAAATAAACTAACCTAATTGGGTGAAGTACTCAATATTCCTTCACCCAGATTCACTTAATCTAAGTACTAACCTAAATTCTATTATATACATTTATAGATCTTAAATAAGTAAATAGCCTCCTTGTGTAAGGAGAACCCTCGTGTAAAATAGCGCGCTTGTCATATGGCAGGCCTGCTTCTTCCCGTTGTGTACGCAGAGCCTGACATCCTACCAACACATGTGCCACCGTCAGCCTTTCCCGGCATCGAGGGCACCTCGGTCTTCTTTCACCAATAAGGAGGTGCCCATGTGTCACACGTGTGTGACCAATCCTTAGCCTCGTAAGTATAACTGATTCATGCCGCGGGTAATTCTCGACTGTAGCATTTCGCACACATGGCTTAATTTCTTTTAATTTTTCATTTGTTCTGTCCCACTGACTTTGCCATTTTTTATTTATAACATTTTTCATGAAAATTTGTAAGTCAGTGGGACGCACAGGTGTGACAACTTCAGTATAAGTGGAGGCAGCTCGTTTGGCTGCCTCGTCCGCCTTTTCGTTACCGGACACACCAATGTGGCCCGGCACCCAGGCAAACGTCACCCTTTGACCATGTGCGCTTAGTTGAAACAGCAAATTGTATAACTTTATGACCATTGGGTCTGTCGAGAATTTATCCCGGAGAGCCATTAATACGCTTAATGAGTCCGCCAATATTAGTGACTTATTATATCTTTTTTCTTTTATCAAGTTTATGGCCTGGCAAATTGCGAACATCTCTGCTGTGTACACGGTTGCATACTGAGGGAGTGTCCAACTCAGGGTAACTCCCTCCGTGTACACGGCGCTACCCACGCCGTCGCCTATCTTCGACCCATCTGTAAAGATAGGTCGGAAATCGTTATAGAAGTTTAACAGTTGTAATAAGTTTTGTCTATAGACGACGGATGGTGTTTCTTCTTTTTTGTATATTGCCAGGTCCATGCGAACGCTTGCGGAAGGTAATAACCAGGGAGCTGTGAGAGCAAAGCCCCAACCCTCCACTGGCCCAAACTCGATTCCCTCCGCTTCTAACATTTCTAGAGCTCGGACCCCGAGGGGTCGCGTCCGCGAACGTTGATGGCGGAATTCTTGTTCATGTGGGCTCTCGAATATGGTGTGAAATAACGGATGAAACCGCTTTCCCCATATTCCGGCGATGTAGGTCAGGGTAAGCTGTTCTCTTCTAAGCTGAGGTGGTAGCATCCCCGACTCTACATAGAGGCTCTGTAAAGGACTGGTTCGGAAGGCGCCTGTGAATAACCTAATACCTTCATTGTAAATTCTATCTAATAACTTCAGGCGTGACTTGCGCGCTGAGCTATATATTGGCGCTCCATATTCCAGTTTGGAGCGAGTAAGTGCGATGAAGATACGCTTTAAGATCTCCCGCTCCGCACCCCATTTATAGCTGCCAAGAAATTTTAAAATATCGAGGGTTCTCCTTGCTTTCTTACATGTATAGTCTATATGATCCTGCCAGGTTAACTTAGTATCGAATATGAGGCCCAGGAATCGGATGCTTTCCTTATATTGAATTGGTGTGCCATCCAGAAACAAATTGGGGGGGCTATGCTCATGCCTCAACCGGCAAAAGTGTAGGCACACCGTCTTTGTCCTAGAGAATTTAAATCCGTTCCTAGAAGCCTCATCAGCCACTCTGTCTATTGCCTGTTGTAAGGTTTCTTTGACCTCGCAGAGATCAGCCCCTGATAAATAAAGTGCGAGGTCATCAACATATAAAGATACTTGGAGTGGGTCACCTACAACTTCGGCTAGACAATTAACCGCCATCGTGAATAAAGTAACACTCAGTACCGACCCTTGAGGTATTCCATTCTCAAGATGATGTGGGTCCGAAAGGACCGACCCCAGTCGCACTCGGAACCTTCGTGACTCTAAAAAGCCACGGAGGAACCTCGGCAGTTTCCCTCTCAACCCCCATTCGTGACACTTCCGCAGAATCGCATATTTCCACGTTGTATCGTAAGCCTTCTCAAGATCGAAGAACACGGCCAGCACATGCTCTCTACGCATAAATGCATTTTGCACATAGATCTCGAGACGACTCATCTGATCCAACGTGGAACGATATCTGCGGAATCCCGCTTGATGCTGGCTGTAAAATCCTCTTGTTTCTAGTACATATATTAATCTATAATTGATTATAGATTCGAGGACCTTACTCAAGCAGGTGGTCAACGAAATAGGTCTGTAACTAGAGGGATCACTAGGGTCTTTTCCTTCTTTGGGGATCGGTACAATCACTGCTTCCCGCCAACCATCAGGGTATTGACCGGTCTCCCATATGCTGTTGTACAGCCTAAGAAGGCTTTCCTTTCCAATAGCGTTCATATTTTTAATCATGGCATATGGGATTCCATCAACCCCTGGAGAAGTATCTTTGCATGTTTTTAAAACATTTTCTAATTCTTGAATTGTCAGCGGTTCATTATAAGCTTCATTGATAGCGGTTTCAAAGTCGAGTGGTTGTCTCTCCACGTCACCTTTTCGCCGGAGGAATTCGGCCGAGTAACCTTGTGTTCTAGAAACTTGAGAAAAATGTCTGGCAAAGGCCTCAGCCACGTCTCTCGGCTCAGTGACGACGACATCGTTAATTATTAGAGCTGGTATCGACGGGATTCTGCGCCCACCAGAGAGGGATCTTACCTTATCCCACACCTCCTTTAACGTCGTAGATGTAGATATCTTTGACACATAGGAGGTGAGGGTTACCTTTTTTGCTTCTTTGATTATAAGCTTCTCTCTGGCTCTAAGTCTTTTAAATTTTATTAAATTCTCCTCCGTCGGATACCTTTTAAATTTATTCAGGGCCTGCTTTTTTGCCACATTGGCTGCTTTGCACTCCGGAGTCCACCAGGGGACGGGTTGTCTTGCGATTTTCCCGCCAACCCTAGGTATGGTACTGCCGGCTGCATGAATCAACGCCTTTGTGAATGTACTTGCATCGTGGGTGACATTTCCTGTAGGGGTGGGTGTCACCACTTTGGCGGCATAAGCAGGCCAATTTGCCCTTTTGATGTCGTATCTCCAAGGTATGATATAATCTGACCTGGAGATGGAGGTCGATACTAAGATTGGAAAATGATCACTATGGTATAGTTCATCTAGCGTGGTCCATTCAAAGCGAACTGCAATGGTGGGTGATGCCATACTCAGGTCAATTGCACTAAAGTCACCCGAGTGTGCATTAAAATGTGTTGCTTCACCACTGTTGAGGAGCGTCATATTAGCGTTGTCTATAATCTCCTCAAGAGTTCTGCCTCGAGCATCAGTTCTAACTGACCCCCACCAGGTGTTGTGACTGTTGAAGTCTCCCATCAACAACACCGGGGCAGGGAGCTGCGAGAGCAGATTCTCCAGATCACCCCTCCGCCAGAAGATATCCGGCAGGTATATACTGACTAACGTGATCTGCAGTGGTGTGGCTAGGCGCACGGCAACAGCTTGTAGGTTAGTTTCCAGGGTTAGCCGTCTGCTGGAGATATTATCCCGTACACAGACGGCCACACCACCGTGCGCCCTCCCACCTGGGGCAGGTTGTACCTCTTGCTATATACGATATACCCAGGGATTCTCAAAAATTGCCCTGGACGAATCTTTGTTTCCTGGAGGCACAACCCGAAAGGACGTTGTTCCGCCACCATTCGGCGTAGTCCTTCTATATTACTCGTGTAGCCCCGCATATTCCATTGAAGAATGGACTCACACATATATATATTTGAAGATAGTACCTGGCAGAATCTTTCTAATACCTAATGAAAGCATATTTACAAGTGTTATTGTATTATTTTTGACATTACTAAAAGTGTTACATGTATTCATTAGTACATAATGTATGAGATATGGATGCTGAATCATAAGAATCGTCTGTTTAATCAGTGGCACAATTTTTCCTGGGTTTGCCCTTGGGCCAACCCTTCTTTCTTCGTCTGGGAGGTTGATCTGATGTATTCCCTCCCTCCGATTCTGAGGCTTCAATGTCCGTTCCCATTTGCAGCCATTGCTGTTTTGGAGAGCGGACACTGTCGCCGGAGGACGTTTGAAGGTCCTTCGTAATTTTTACCCTTCTCCTTATTGGGAAGGATGATGGCAATAAAAATGTGGGTTCTTTCCTCCTAGGAGAGCGTTTTGGTGGGCTCACCACCTTCCACTCCCCTTCGGAGGGGGCCATTTGCTTAGGTGGAATTAATCCCACCATTGTGCCACACCCACTGGTTGTGGGAGTGGTTATTGGCAGCCTTTCGGCTACCAGAACCCCCAAAGGGGGATCTTGTTTTGGTGGCGGGATTTCTCCCACCTTTATAGTAGTTCCCCTTATGGCAGGGGAAGAATTGGGTGGTGGGATTTCTCCCACCTTTATAGTAGTTCCCCTTATGGCAGGGGAGAAATTGGGAGGCGGGATTTCTCCCACCTTAACGATGGTTCCCCTAAAAGCGGGGGAAGAACCTCTAATTGTTTGCCCTTGAATCTGGGCAGGGGCTAGACACTGTGCCACTGAAGTGGGTGCCCTCAATTTTTCTGCAAAGGTAACTTCTTTGGAAACGTAGGATTTACTTTCAACAATTGCCTTAGCCTCATGGTAGGGCAATTGTTGTAGTGTCTTAACTTTCTGTATTTCTTTTTCCTTCACTAGAGTCGGGCACCCCGAGGATCTGGCAGTATGGTCTCCGCCACAGTTTACACATATTATTGGCGGTGTACACTCTCCTTCATGCTTAAGTTTTCCGCATATGCAAACCGCATCAGTAGCTTTACATCTTGCAGATGTGTGTCCGAACTTTTGACAATTGAAGCACCTCATTGGTGAAGGGATGTAGGGACGCACCTTAAGCTTGTAGAAGGCTGCATCTATCGTCTGTGGTGGCTTCGGACGATCGAAGGTGAGGACAAGAGAAGCGGTATCCACTAGGGATCCGTCCTGTCTTCTCTTTATCCTCCTCACCTCTATTACCCCTTGCTCTGCCAGACCCTCTTTTATGTCCTCAATCGAGCTGTTTAAAAAGTCCCGACAAGTGATCACACCCTGTGAGCTGTTTAACCTCTTGTGGGGACTTGTCTCCAATTCAGCATCCATATATTTTTGCAAATTCAAGATAGCCTTAGCTTGTATGCGATTCTCAGCTTCTATGCAGATAGAGCCATCATTGAGTTTTTTGACAGTTCTCGTTTTCCCTATAATACTCTTAATAAACTTATGCAGTTTGAAGGAACATTCATTTGAGAATGTTCCTTCTTTTTTCCTAACTATAAAAAATCGACCCCAATTATCTTCATCTAAATCGATAAATTTTATACCTACCTCAGTTGTCTTCCTGTGGCCTCCCTTGGCTTTCTTCCTCGGAGGAGAAGAAGGGTTGTAGGGTTGCAGCGTAAACTGCATCCCAGAAGAAAGTTTTCCGTGGTCGCTGTCCGTGTCCATGCCAGGTCTGAAGCCAGTTAAATCCGATTGGTTAGGGGGAATGGGAGACTGGAGGGTGGTGGAAGTAGAGGGGATGGTGACAGGAACATTTTGGGTTGAGGTGAGAAGAAGAGGATTAGTTGGTGTAGGGAAAGGACTGGAGAGAGGAAATTGGGAATTAGGAATTGATGGGCTGGGCCCAGAAAAATTATGATTATCCATGTTAATCATATAAGTTTCATCGAGATCCGTGGTCCCGCCTCCTCGGACGATCAAATGCACCCGGTTACTGTCCGGGTAGACCATCGCACCTCGATATAGTCGGGTGCCGAGGAAGACAGCGTTCCAATACTGAAGCATCGACCCGTGCCCCCGCGGCCCCCCTCCTAACCCTAGGAACCCGCCTGAGGCGGAATTCCCTAGCCTTCCTGGAGTCGGGCTATCCCCCAGGTAGAGCTCTCGGGTGAAGCCGAGGCCGAAGACATGTGTTGGGATCGGACGCCCGCAGGTCGTCGTCTCCCTCAATGCCCAGGATCCCCTTTTCCACCCTAGCCCCAAAGCCTCGTGCCGGCAAGCACGAGGGAGAGATATTTATACTCCGAGCTCTCAACGAGTGCGTGTCCTTGTTCATGCAGTGTGTGTGGTCGTCTGTAAAGTGTCGAGTGTTCAGGTGTGAGTGAATGTGTGTGGTGGGGAGCTCAAGTTTACCTGTGGGTGCGCTGAACCCAAGTAGCTGCACACAACAACTACCTCTGCAGGTCCTATGTGTAGTGTGTAGTGTTAAGGATGTCAGTATGAGCGTATTGTAGTGTTGTTAGGCTGGGAAACCCGCAGGGACGCCTAGATCCCTGAAGAAGTGGCTAGTCCACTTCCCCCTACGGGGGGTATTATATTTATTATTATTATTTATTATTTTATTATTATTTATTATTATTATTATTATTATTATTATTATTATTATTATATTTATCTCAGGAGGTTATATGTTATTGAGAATGGGTCTTGCTCTTGCGACGAAACTTCCAAGCAATCAATGGATCCATTTTTACGTATATTCTTGTAAATTCCTTGAATCACGAAGGGCCCCACCTCTACCTTATAAGAAACGTCTCACTTCTTGGCATGGTTTCACTAGGTATACTTCTAGACTTTATTTCAAAATTATTAGTATTTAGATTTTAAATAATTTATTGAAAAAAATTGACTTTGGTCAATATGATTTAAAAAAGAAAAAGAAAAAAAAAATTCTTAAGAATTGTTTCATACACTAATTTGTTGTCATGTAATATTAATGTATTTGTGTATAATAATAAATATATGTATAAGTGAAAATGGAACATGTAATATACATATATTAATTATAGATCATGTGAAGAATAAATTCTCCTTCAATAGTGATACGATTGAAGCAATAATAAACAACGCAGACCATTCGTTAAAAACATTTTTTCGTATTCAGGGGACTCCGAAAAACGTATTTCCAATGAAAACTCGATTTCAAAAATTTGACATGATCACATTACTTCCATATGTGAGAAGGAGAAAGAGTTACGAGAGAATGGATTTTAGAGAAATAAAGTAGAATATATAATGAGAGAACAAACAAACTGCAAGGACTTTAGGGACTTTACAGGGATATAGAAGTTAGGAAGCGAGAGAAATATAAAGAGACAGACTGGCTGAGTGATGAGAAGTTAGTAGAAGGTGCTGACTGGTTGTAAACTGGTCGTAAATTGTCCTGAGCTGTACTCTGTCGTTCTATTTATATGAATTAAAGTATCCCTTTCTAGTCTGGCCCAGGTGAAGGGGTAGCAAACTTTTTTTACTCATTTTTGTGTGTTTTCCACTCTTCGGATCCTATGAATCTATAACAATTCGGATCCCATTACATCCTTATGGAATATAAGAAGATGTATATCAAATTGATATAATTCGGTGCTTTTACTGCAATAGTGTGGTTTAAACTTAAAGTGCACAGTACGGCAAATAATGTTTTGTTTATTTTATGTATCTAATGGCTTTTTGATTTTGTAATGAAATAAATTGAAGAATCCTTTTCGACAATTTCACAACATTTCTGCTCAATTTTATTATATTCTTTTAAAGAGATTGACTTTTGTCACTTAAAATTATAAACTGATTATAACAATGGAAATATCATCAATTTGTCTGTATCAAAATATGATAACAAAATATCATCCTACATCCTCCAAAAATTAAATCTTCTACCAATAAACATAGAATATGAGAGCTATAAAATTGTATCACATTATTCAATCAAAATTGAATGTTCAACTAAATAAGCGCATAATGTGAACGTTCAAATATATAATATATATATATCATTAAAAACACACATATATATATGGATGCTAATATGAGTATATATCTTAAAGAAATAGTTAAAATTCAAGATATGTAAATGACATTATCTCAGAGATAATATAAGACTATTATTTTACATTCTATGTAGTTAAAGTAATGTCATCTGCAGTCTATTATAAATATGGCATCCAGGGCCATCTAAATAATAGCCATTTCACAGTATAGTACAAATTAAATTATAAATATACTTTGAACAATAATCCATTTTATTTAAATAAATTCACTAATAAAATTATTAAAACTTTTATAATTATATAAACAGAAGTCAGCAACGTTTTCATATCTGTCTAAACTATCCTTATCTAAAAAAACGTATTACCTAATTAAAAAAGTCAGTTCTTAATTAAATAAAAATTAACTTACAAAATTTTAATAAAGAGTTTTTTTTTTTTTTTTACATTCTCTTACTGCTGTAAGAGGAAATATTACAATCTTATTAAATTTTCGATATCGAGTTTTCATGGAAATACTAAAAACATGTATTTCCAGTGAAAATCGATATCGAAAATCCTCTGAGGTCCTCTGAGTCAGGAAAAAGTGGCTTGTAGAGACTAGTCCTATGTGTGTGTGTGTGTGTGTGTGTGTGTTAGTCAGTGTCATAGAACCCTAAGAGAGGGATCCATACCAGAGAAAGAGAGAGAGACAAAAATGACAGGACCACTCTCTCGGATTAGAATGGGAGCTCTCGGATTAGAGTGGGACAAACTCCTTAAATAAAGCGACGGGAGATATACGAGATATAGCAGAGTTCGCTCGGCAGTCACAACGTGTCATCTACCTTACTCTTTACCCCTCTACCATACTCTACCATTTCAGTGTAAAGTCCAGGCAGTGATTGTCCCTGTTTACATTATACAGTGTTCAGCCATATCTAGTTTATTAATCTAAACCAAACCATTTTCTCTCCTTTATCATACCTCTTAAGAGAGGAATCATAGCAGAGAGAGAGAGAGAGAGAGAGAGAGAGACAATAATGATAGGACCACTCTCTCGGACAAGATTGGGAGAAACTCCTTAAATACAGCGGCGGGAGATATGCGAGATATAGCAGAGTCCACTATGCAGTCACAACGTGTCAACTACCTTGCTCTTTACCCCTCTACCATATTCTACCATTTTAGTGTAAAATCCAGGCAGTCAGTGTCACTTTTTACATTACACAGCGTTCCGTCATATCTAGTTTATTAATCTAAACCAAACCATTTTCTCTCCTCCATCGTACCTCGTAAGAGAGGGATCCATAGCAAATAGAGAGAGGTAGACAAAAATGACAGGACCACCCTCTCGGACTAGAGTGGGAGCTCTCGGATTAGAGTGGGAGAAACTCCTTAAATACAGCGACGGGAGATATATGAGATATAGCAGAGTTCACTCGGTAGTCACAACATGTCAACTACCTTACTTATGGTAAAGACCCATCTACCATATTCTACCATTTTAGAGCAAAGTCCAGCAAGTCAGCGTCACTTTTTACATTATACAGAGTTCAGCCATATCTAGTTTATTAATCTAAACCATTTTCTCACCTTCATCATACCCATTACAGTCAGCATAACTCAAAAAGCGAACACCGTAGAAATTTCAAACATGATATTTAGTTTAGCCTGACAATAAAGTTTAGATCAAACTCAGTCAACCGGAAGTAACACTTTGCTGAGTAGATTTTCCAGTTTGTTGCGATTTTCTAGAAAATGGCTTCGAACTTTTTTTTTTTTTTTTTAAACTACACACATTATCTACGACTTTTATTTCAAACATTCTTCCGGGAAAATTCATTTAGGGGTGGGGTGGGGTTATGTTTTTCTTTATAATGTGTTATTTCAGTTTATTATAATCATTCTATTATCTAATAATATTATTTATAAGAAAATTTAATGCCAAATTTCCGAGAATGGAAGAAATTGGTTGACCGGAAGTGCTACTTTACGGATGAGTTTTTTCCAGTTTTCTGAGACTTTCCCTATAAAAAAAAACACCGAGGGTTTCATTAAATTTAGTTTACTATCTATATTTACCGAGACCTATCAACTTTGTTTGAATTTTTTTCCGATAAAAATTATTTAAGGGGGGTGTCGAGGGAATGGGGAGGTTATGGTTTCCTCAGAAGAAATCTTTGTACAAAGTAGAGATTTTCCCATTCATTTTGAAGGGATCTAAATAACTAGTAGGAATTATATGTTTGAAAATTTGTTTCTTTTAAAGTTGGTTTACTTCTTTTAAAACGAAATCTTTAAATACGTTGTACTATAGGATGCAAGCAACGAGCAAATATGCGGATATATAATTGAGTAGACGGAACAAATCTAGTGACGTCATTCTACTAAAATTCAACTGCGCTCCCTACTAGGGGGATGGGGATTCACCCTTCTTTGTGTTCTGTATAAAGTTCTCTCTTCATTAAATCTCAACAGATAGAATGTGCATGCCGAACAAATACTTTCGATTAATTAAAAATTGGATTCAGTAAAAACATTGTAATCACAAAACAGATTTTTTTTTTGTTTGTCTTAAACAGATTTCGCATTTTGTATGAACATGTAAAAATCTGCACATGCTTTTTATCAGTTTTCAAGCCTTCGACTCCTTAGTTTTGGTTGAGCTGGTTAAAATCCGCGATGATAAAAAACGTACCAAGCAGATTAGTTAAAAACTATAGCTATTGAAGAGACAATTAAAAAGAGGTAATCAGAATAATGATGAGCCATTTATAATTGTAGGGGTCATAAATGTATACATAAATGTAACTTGTGTAATAGCGCCGTATGTCTCCAACTCACACACCTTGTAAAAACAGTCTTAAATTTCAAACTAACCAACAGGTCCACTAGATCACCCGTAATAACATTTTTTCTTCTAGTTAAAAAAAAAATGGAACAAGATATCACAATCAATTTTCACTTCCCATTGATGGTTTCTGACCAAAACTTTCGAAGCAATTAGCCCCAAAAAAAAGGATGTGACTGCAGCATCCTGCCTATATTCTGCCATCAATGACAAAGGGAAAAATTGCAATGTTGTTAATTACATAGGCTATTTCATACTATTATTATGCCTTCACGAGTGAGGATGCCATGGTGATGAGCACGGTAGGGTCTTGGGCATCATATCTTCTTCTTCTTCTTCTTTCATATCATATGATCATATCTTTTTCTTCTTCTCCTGCTTTATGTTATGGTTATTGATCATATCTTTTTCTTCTTCACCCCGTATGTGAGAAGCGTAATTTTGTTTTAATAGATAAATGCATTTATAAGGATAAATGTATTTATAAAGATGAATGTATTTATAAGGATGATTGTATTTATAAGGATGAATGTATTTATAAGGATGCATGTTGTTTTCATAAGAATGAATGTATTTATAAGGATGCATGTTGCTTTTATCAGAATGAATGTATTTATAAGCATGCGTGTTCTTTTTATATATAGAGTGTTTATTAAAAGGTAAAGTGTCTATTTAATATAGTTCAGGTGCAAAGGAACATTGATGTTATGCACCTTTCAAAATACAAAAAAAAAAATCTTCTTCACCTGCTTGATATGTCATATGATCATATCTTTTTCTTCTTCTCCTGCTTCATATTATGGTCATATGATCATATCTTTTTCTTCTTCTCCTGCTTTTGTTATGGTCATATGATCATATCTTTTTCTTCTTCTCCTGCTTCATGTTATGCTCATATGATCATATCTTTTTCTTCTTCTCCTGTTTCTTTCACTGCTTCATATTATGGTCACAGACCGGTTTCAGACGTTAGTCCATATTCAGGATAACTTGATATGTATGTTTCTCTTTACATCTGAAGATGGGCTAAATTTTTGTCTTTCTCTTCGCACTTGAACTTATATTCATATTTATTTATTTATCGTTAAAAAGCTCATTTTGACCGGACTAATTTTAATAAGTTCTATAATATTTCTGTGTTTAAATTAAAAATGGAATTTGGAAACTAAAATAAGATAAAGTGTCGTATAAGAACAATATTTTGGTACATGTGTTGATCGAATTTGACAATAATAATATAAGATAGAAATAATTATATATATATTATATAAATCAAATTTATTTAGATAAGACAAGTAAAGTTCATTATCTTGATGATGTTCCTTTAGCAAGCGGCACTGTCATATATAAATTACATGTAATTGCTGATTAAAACTAGTGAAGAGGGGATGTCATTTCCCTCAGATAACTTTAAAGGTATAATTAATAATTTACAGATTGAAATGTGAAACATTCTCAACCGCCTCCCACCCCCATTGGCCCTGATTAGTTCTACACAGTATCCTTATCCCCCCCCATCCTATCATGTAAAACAACAACTTTTCCTTGTATCAAACCCTCTGAAAACGGGATGAAACTGCTCATTATAAGGAATGCTTTTCATTTAATATTTAATACTATACACTCTAAATACAATACTACTAATGAATTAACTATGAACATTTGCAGAATTGCCATTGCTAATTAGTTTGTTAATTAACTGATGTGTAAAATTACAAATATAAAAGGTAAGTGCATAAATATTACGTCCCAGTGCATTATAATTAAACAAATCAATTATAACAGAAGGCTAAAATCTAGAAACAGGTCACCACAGAAGAGTTTTTTATTTTTATTGGTGGTCTAAAATATGGTGATGCTAATAATTTATTACTAATATATAATTTAGTAAACATCGAGGGTTTCATAAGCTATTTATAGTGTAAAGCATCCACCTAGGACCCCCAATGAAGCCTTCATACTGCCTGACCATAATACGCTTTTAAGTGGTCCCTAAGTTTTTCTCTATTAGAGTGTTGAGGTTTCTGTTTAACTCCTTACAATGGTCAGGTTGCCTTCTAGAGAAGACTGGTTGGATGACTCTGTCTTGTATGATATCTTCGTGTTATAAGGACGGTTCCAGAATTGTTGGTAGGGCTATTTTGAGGCGACTGTTAATAGGCTGAGGTTTATGCTATTCTGTTGTTGTGGTTGGTTCCGTAGAACTGGAAAGTATCAGAGATATTTTCAGTGATAGCCTGCTTCTTTTTGTGGTCATCGACTTGCACAGAGCAAGTCTATGTTATCACACTGACTTGACAAAAACATCCTGATGATGGGCGAATGCCCGAAACCAATCGATGACCACAAAAAGAAACAGGCTATCACGGAAAATATCTCTTTATGCTATTTTTTTTACAGTAGTTTAGATGATGGGAAACTCAATTCTAATTTGAAAGTGTATTTATTTAATCGGATAGTTAAACTGTGTGAATTAACTGCGTAAGTTTTTGGGTTTTCTCAACTAAATTAGTATTAGAATATTCTAATAGTCTAGAAGAGCGATCTTTCACCAAGATATTCTTCAAGTATGGATACCATTTCATATGGGAATCATCCCTAGTTATGAGGAAGTAGATAAATAACCCCGTTCACCCACAGTTCCCCGTCTTTGGGTATATGGTTGTTAGCTTCCAGACAATGACATCTTGACAGCATTTACTCTACGGATGTGCTTCGTAGTTTGTTCACAGTTTAAGACGCTCGTAGAAGCGGTTTTTGGATAGGGCTAATGTTGTTCTGTCTTTCATGGATCCCTCTCAGACAACTGGTTGGATCGTTTACTGGGCATCGTGATTTAAGGAGATATCTCTAGAATACGAACCCTGCACGGCCGCCTAGGAATCCGTGACATGTCAGTTAAAAGTCATGAACAAAAGCAATATTTAAAACAAAAAAAATCTTCATAAAATCCATTAAATATTAAATAAAAAAGAGATCCATTAAAATCCTAGAGATCTTAATAAGAATTAAGAGGTGTGTGTGTGTGTTTGCGTTAATAAAATATTTGAAAAACGAAAAGTTGTAGAAAGCTCAAACTACGAACGCATCATACACGAAGATTAAAAGGAAAATACATCAACCGAAAGTACGATTTTACTTTTCATGAAGGTAAGTGGTTAAAAAAAAAAAAAAAAAAAAAAAAAGAACAATGAATGTAGCAGATGCACAAATAAATCGTCAGCAATGGAAATCGTCATGTAAATGAGCCATTTTAGATTTTTTTTTTTTTTAAAAAAAGTCATGTACAAAGAACGCGATATACAAAGAATGAATATTACGAAGACAAAAAGTTGTCAACAAGGCAGGAAATAATAATTCTTATCTTAGATTAGTCAGCCTTTGCACACTTATTTCAGAATAAGAATAAGAGAAAAATATAGAAATAAAATTAAGTTTAAAAGTTAAATAGGTAAAAAGATTAAAGGGTATAGGAACAGTTTAATAGAGATTAACAACTTACTTTAAAATTAGCTCTTAATAAAACAAGAAGTGAACTGTTTAAACTTGATTAATTTCATTTAACATTAATTTTCACGAGGGAGAGAGAGAGAGAGAGAGAAAAGTAAGAAGCTAAACCCATCATGCTAGCTGAGAATATTGGGAGGATGAGAATGCAGAAAAGGGCATTGGGTAGGCATCAAGCCTTAACTGAAGCGAGAAAATGACTAACCGACAACTGCAAAACAGTGGCTTCATTACAAGAAAAAAAAAAATGATTTGTTTATTAATTATTCATCTTTTCTTTAATTGAAATAAATTTTAATGGAAAATAAGATTAATTTAAAAGCAGCAAAAAATGAATGTAGGCAACTAAAGGAAGACAGCCTTTTAACGGTGTCCCTTCCACAATTAAAAATCTTACATTTGAATATTTCTTATTAGTTTGTTATAAAAGTTTTTGTACATAAAAATAATCTAGGATAAAACTCTGACACAACATTCTCTTACACCAGTTCTCAAAATTATAATTGACAAATTTTATAGTTTGTGTACCAAATTTAATGAAATTCGTCGAAAACTGAAAAAAAAAAAACTGCTCAGTAAAAGCGCACTTCCGGTTTACTAACTTCCTTGAAACTCGGAATTTTGGCCATCTATTTATATCTAATTAATTTTCTTTGGATGATATAATTGTATAATCAACTATGTTAGCACTTTAGAGAAAAACATAACCCCAACCAACCCCTAAAAGTGCCCTTAAATGAATTTACCCAGAGAAGTGTTTTAAAAAAAAATTGTTAATCTTTGTATGTGTAGTTTATATAGAAGGTTCAAGAAAATCGTCGGAGCCAATTTTGAGAAAATAGCAAAAAAGTGAAAAAATCATTTAGTAAAGTGGTAATGTAAACGCACTTCTGGTTATCCGATTTTTTTGAAACTCGGAATTTCAACAGCATATTCAATTCTAATTAACATTATTTAGATGAACGAATTGTCTAATAAACTGAAATAGCACTTTAGATGAAAACGTAACCCCATTTCTCCCCCATAACTACCCTTAAATTAAATTTCCCAGAGAAATATTACAAATAAAAGTTGTAGCTCGTTGTATGTGTAGTTTATATTCTAAGTTTGAAAAAAATCGTCGGAGCTATTTTGGAGAAAAACGCAAAAATGTAAAAAAAAAAACTAGTAAAGTGGTACTTCCGGTTGAGGAATTTTGACAGATAACGTACAGTAGATCTCATGGTGATATCTAAACGGAATATCAAGTTTCAACATTCTGTGGTTTTTCGTTTTTAAGCTATGCTGTTCACATACTAACACACACCATTTGCTAAAAACCACTTTTTTTGACTCAGGGGACGTCAAAACGGATATTTCCGGTGAAAACTCGATATCGTAAATTTGACACGATTACAATACTTCCTCTTACTAGGAGGAGTAAGAGAAAGTAAAAATAGTTTTATTTAAAAAAGTAATTATAAAAACGTTTATTTAAATATTGTTCGTCAAAAAAATAAACCTTCAAGATTTTACCAATTTCACCCAACTTTCTGCAAGCATTTCAATTTAGTGACGTGTATCAATCACTACTTTGGTTTTAAGGGGAAAAAAATTCTCGCATCCCAATACCGTATTGCTTTATAATTTTCAAAAGGCCCGTCTTTTATGACAAAATAAACGTTTAAACTCTGCTAATGTTTGACTTGAGTCAAACGCCAAAGTCGTGCTTCATCATCTTGCAGAATAGCTTTATTTCGGTTAATTAAAATTAGGTATCTAGCTTTCTAAGACATTATACTCTTAGCAGCTATTTAGTGTAAAGTTCACAGCCAATACTCTCCCTCCAAGAAAAAGCTCATTCTGCAAAACAGTTTCGAAGTTCCACCATGAATTTTCCAGCGCTTCATGGTCCTTGTGGCGAATTTCCTCAACAGAAAGCTCTATATTTTATTTACAAAATGATTTCTTAAAGTAGTATAGAAAGGATTAAAAAAAAAAAATCTGGTGTGAAACACTCACACTACTTTCTCTTACTCCTGTTAATACATTTATATATAAAATGAACAATTTTCTTTAAGTTTTACATTTTATTTATTTGTTCTAACATATAGAGGACAAATACCAACCAAAGTAGGTACGGAAGTTTGAAGAACGCGCCAATAACATAGAACCAACCCCTCTATAATGCCATATATTTGAAATTTAACGCCATACATTTTGCTATACTATCTAATTTTTCTTTTTTTCTTTTTTTAATGTTTTAAATGAAAGTGTTAGGTTTATATCTGTTCACTTAGCTTTCAAAGTTTAAAAAAAATCACTGTGGCAGTTTTCGAAAAATTTCAAAATATCCAAAACCTAATCTGTAAAGTCACATTTTCGGTTAACCAATTACCTTGTTAGTTGAAATTCCATCAATGCTTCTAATGTATATTATATTATGTACGTATCAAAAATTAAATATTGTATTTAAGTAATACTTTAGAGAAAAGCACATGGCTACTGTTTCCCACAGGAATTCCCCAAAAAAATATGCGAGTAAATGTTAATGTAGTGGAAGAAGTAAATGAAAATATGTTTTATTTGAAGAAAATCATTATTTGAAAGATACTGAACGTTGGCTGGCAAAAAATATGTAAAAATGCAGGTACTAGACCACCGTTAGAAGAGAGGTCACAGAACTTAGTTAGCTTTGTCTTTTGCCCCTTCTCACAGTGGAGGATTTGAACTACCAAGAGAAAGCATTCTTTCAAGAGACAGTCTAAATTTTGCATTAAAACAGAATAGTTTAAATTAGACATTCAACCAGAACATTTGTATCAGGAATCGCTCTCTTAAATTCAATGCCAGTTTAGGTGCTAACATTTGAATTTCAATAAACCTGCTTATTGGTTATTTGATTCTGTGCATTCATAAGTTAATTCAAGAATCACAATTAATAATTACTTTGCAAATTTACTAATTTAATATATAGTTAAATTATTTATTTAAAAGTGGTTCTTATTCTCTATTTCTACTACTTCTATGTCTATCTTAAACATACACACTTACAAGCCCCTTTACAAAACCTACAACAATGTAATGTAATGGTGTGATGCGCATTTGTAGTAGCACGAGCGGTTTTGTTAAAGGGCTTGTATGAATGTTTGAGATAGAGATAGAAGTATTAAGAATAATTAAGAAATCACCACTATTTTATAAATACATATATTATTCTCTAAGCAAATTTAAGTACTTTACAATATCACAATTATATCTAGAATAAAGGCAAATAACTATCATTGGCACTGAGCGATTCCTGAAGTAGTGTTCCTGCTTTGGAAGCAGAATACAGATTCGTTGTTTGAAAGCAGAAGTCAGACTCTACTCTTTGAAGGCAGACTATTCTTGTTTGAAGGTAGAGTACAGACTATTTTAAGGAATCTCTCTCTAGCGGGTGAATTTTCTTTTACAAAAGAATTAACCCAACGGGATTTTTGTGCCTTTGTTTTCCCAATAGCAATGACCTAGATTTAATATACCTGACACTAAAATACACTCTTTTTGAAGGTAAATTCACAGCACTAAGGTAATTATAAAATATTAACAAAATACTATTTTGGATACTATAAAATATTCTAACTCTAAACTATTATTTTTCTATTTCGTTCTTCCACTACAACAACATACATCACATCAATCATATTTCAATAGTATACGAAGTTCTAATGAAAATCATTAAAGGCGTTTTCAAGAAAATCGCGAAAAATTGAAAAAAAACTATTCTATAAAGTGGCACTTCCAGTTGATGATAGATTTTGTCCGAAACTTTTTGTATCAGATGCGTTTATAGTAATAAATGGAATATAAAGTTTGAGATTTCTAAACATTTTTCGTTTTAGAGATATTTGTAAATACAAACAAACACACATCAGACTATTCGCTAAAAATCATTTTTTTGATGCTCAGAAGACCTCAAACACAGGTATTTCCGGTGAAAACTCAGTATTTCGAAAATTTGACACGATCGCAATATTCTTTCTCTTACTAGGGTAAGAAAAATAAAAAAAAAATTCTGAAGTGTTGTATAGCTCATTTATGAAAAGATTTAATCTTGAAATCAAATTGCCAGTAGTATTTAATGGAGATAAGAGTTTAGAATGAAAGATAAGACATAAAAAATAAGGTAAAAATCAGGATATCTCAATGATAATCAATGAAAAGATTTACAGCAGTATAGGGATGTTAAAATATAATTCAGGAAGGAAAGATGAAAGACTAAGCAAGGGTCCGCTAGCTAAGGCTGGCTGGAGAGTAGGGAAGTACGGGAACTAATGGGACCTATGATTTATTGAAGGGAGAAAGGCAGAGTAAGGAAACTGGCCCTTAAAGAGATTCAATAAAAAAAAAAGAAAGAATAAAGTAAGCATTTTAAGATGATGTCTGTTAAAAAAGTATAAAATTAACCATTATATATATAGAGAGAGAGAGAGACAGAGAGGGAGTGTGAGAGAGAGAATATACTTTTTCTTTCTCTTATTACTGTTAGAGGAAATAGGGCGAACCTATACAATTTTTGAATTTGAGTTTACATGAACACATATTTTCAAATACGTAATTGAGGGCTCCTGAATTTAAAACAAAAATCTTTTCAGCAAATAAGTGAGTGAATGTGTGTGTGTTGTGTGTGAACGAAATATCATTAAACGAAAAATCGCAGCATGTTCAAACTTAAATTTTAAGTATCACCACTGCAACTGACATGAAGTTTTCAGATATAATCCACCAACCAAAAGTGCAGCTTTATTGAATGTTTTTTCCCCCACCTTGTTATTCGCAATTTTTCTCGACAATGGCTGCCACCCGAACAGTTGTCTCTAAACTTTATACCCTAACCGCCTAAATAAATGCCTATAACTTTATTTTGAATCTTCTGGAGAAAAATTGATTATAGGGTGGGTTTATGGGAGAATAGTAATTCTAATTTCTTCGCGTAGTTGGAAGTTGTATTCAAGTTTAACTTCGATAGGAAATCCTATCGGATAACTACAGGCAGCCATGATCTAGGCAGGAACAATAGAATTGCCCTATTTTTGGGGTGCCAGGGCATGTTGGCGTAGGAAGAAATAAAAAGGCCGACTTCTTGGCAAGTAAAGGGGCATCTCTCTTTTTTTGGGCCTCAACTCTTTTGTGGAATAAGGAACCAGTCTCTTCGGAAAGTACGTATAAATGAGGAGGAAATAAAGACACTGAACTCTGGAAAACCTTGCCAGAACTGAAACAACCTAAGACCAGTCCGAGCGTTTATAACCGCAAAAGATCTGAAATTGCATTAGTCTAAATAAATATAGGCTTCGTATGCTGATGGATTTCCACAAGAGGTATTACAGACTCAAAGGGCACCTGAAAAAGCTCGGTCTACACACGGTTTTGTCCGTGTTTGTGGTGGTCTGCATGTATATTATATGGACTGTGGGTGTGAACAAAATATCTCAAAAACGCAAAAATTGAGGAAGCTTAAACTTTGTTGGAAATTTGGCTTATTCTAAGCAGGAAATTCCCTTATCCGCTCCATGCTCTACCTTGTGTTTTCTTTGTGTTGGTGTGCTTCATCCGGTATCTCTGTGTGTGTGAGTGTATTTCCTTATTTCACATATATATTTGTAAGCTCAGTCTGTTACCGGTCGTGTTCATGTAAAGAACTGTGTATGTCCGTTCCTACATACATTCTTGTTTCTACTAATATTACATTCATCCATTAATTGTCTTTTCATATTATGTATCTTGTTCTGTGGATTACATTAAACTACAAGGCTTACAGCAACTGTATTAATCTGTTATATTTTACTTTCAAAACCTGCGTCAGCTCTGCCAACATCCCTAACAAACTTGATATTCCGTTTTTAATATCATTAATGCAACTGATATGAAGGTTTCGTTCAAGATCCTTCATCAGCAATCTTTATTGAACTTTTTTCTTTTTTTTAAGTAATCTGCAATTTATTTGAATAAAAAAAATGTACCAATGGTTTAAATTTTGCACGTTAATTTTACAGTCATGTTAATTTTACAGACATCTTTCGCAAGGAACGAATTTTGTATATGTTATGAATTTTCACATTATATATTTTTATATTATTCTACTTTTTTATTATTTTACTTTATATTATTCTACTTTATATTATTCTACTAATTTTATTTTCCTTTAATATTGCTTATATATATATGTAACACCAATTAAAATGGTTTTTGCTTATATCTATGGACCTCTTTTTTAAATCTATATATATTCCGTGCTAGATCTATAAGGTGTAGGTGATTTTTTTATTGTTGGTGTTCGCCGTATATATATTTTATATATTAATAATCGCCGTTTATATATATATATATATATATATATTCTTTTGTTGTGGAGACATTAGTGTCGATTAGTGACATTAGACTACGATCCTTTACATCTCCTCTTCATCTCCTTCATTACTGGTCGTAAATCATGAAGGTCTATAAACAAAATCCGTTTTTTGGGGGGTACCATATTATATAAACAAAATGAAAGGAAAAGAAAATTGTAAAAACTAGAATAATATAAATATATATATATTTGTGAAAATTCATAGCATATACAAATTGGTTCCTTGCGAAAGGTGCCTGTAAAATTGACAGGATGGCTAGCTATGCCATCATATAGTAAAACATAAAGAAAAAAATCGAATAACGACGAACACTTAGCTGTGAGAAATAGACACAACAAAAACCTGAAAGCCAAGAAAACCGAAACGTCGGTCGTAAGGAAATAAGGAAGAAAAAATTGAAGACTAAACAATGGCTATAATTATTAACAAAATACCCAACATATAATTATTATTCCCATTACCAATGTAAAAATTAAGATTCATTAACTGCTTTGTTAGAATTCGAAGTTTAAAGAAAATCCATGTATTTATGAGTGCAAACGCTTACAGAACTGGTTTCTGAGTTTTTTTTGGGGGGGAATTTCTGAAAAAGTGGTTTCATAGATTTTGTTGGAATGATAAACTGGATATTACAAAACCTAAGATAGAATCACTTAGATCAATAGAACATTTTTGTTTGGGACAATTGATTTTAAAAAGTTCCGTGGGAAATCTTGATTCAAAAAGTGTTGCCTAAAAAGCTTAGTATAATCTCAATCACTGTCTGCTAATTACTGAAAACAAACTGTCCCTTCTCCCTGATCTTCTAACAATGTGTACTATAACAGTTAACCAAAACTTTCTAGTGGAATTTCATTAATAAGAAATTTCACATCAACCGTAATCTACAGAAAATATTGTGAGTGTTTCATATCAAAATTTTTAATTAATTGTAGGCAAAAAAAAAAGAAGAAGAAAATTAAAATTAGAACAAAAAGCCTAATCATGTGGCAAAAATATCCGTCATTAATTTAATTAAATGAAAACACTAACTTAATTATTATGAAATTGATGCACATCATTTTATTAATATAATATTTAATATAAAAAAATAAATTATGAAAATAATGCCTGTATCTGAAAAATCTCTCTTGGTTTTATATGGGCATTGGTTTTGTATTAAAAATATAAAACGTAGAATGGATAAAACCGCCTGAAGCTAACTTTAATTATTTCCGAAACAATTTCCTTCCCATCACATCAAAGCTTTAAAATTGCACCTATACAACATGAAAATTGAGCTTTTCAGGTATTCATAAAATGTGGTTGGCGCGTGGATTTATAAAAAAAAAAGAAAAAAAAAAAACAACAAAAAGTAATGAAATATCAACAATGAATTTTAAAATTTAAGTCGTTTTCCAGCAGTTATTCTCCACTGTTCTAAGCTCTACACAAATTTTTTTTTTTTTTTTACTAATATATATTCTTATACTTCTCTTACTGCTGTAAGAGAAATTACTGTTATCCTGTCAATTATTCGGAAAAAAAATTGCGCTTTGTCCGACTTATTGCTGCACATAACAGGAAAGTATTGCAGTCATGTGAAACAGAAATGAGTTTTTATCGGATTAAAATATTTTGAGATCTCTTGAAAGAAGAATGATGTTTTCAAGCAAATGGTATATATATATATATAAATGTGTGTATATAAGAAAACTGAAACTTAAAAACGGAGTTTGTACACAAAAAAAACACGATGATTTCGGACAAAATCCACTAACTAGAAGTTTGTTACATACAAACCAACATTTATTGCGCGCTACTGGCTTTGATTTCTGACCTTTTCTTGATTTTATTTGATATCTTAGTGTAATAGGATGCAAAGTAGAGAAAAAAAGAGACAAAAATGACAGGACCACTCTCTCGGACTAGAGTCGAAGAAACTACATAAATACAGCGACGGGACGATATAATGGTGTTGTTGAAGGAGAGAAATGATCTGGTTTAAATGAATTAACTAAATATGGTTAACACTCTATAATATAATAAGTGACACTCACTGCCTGGACTTTACACTTGAAATGATAGAGTAAGGTAGAGTGGTAAAGGATATGACACGTAGTAGAGACTGGCGAGTGACCTCAGTTGTATGAACTCTGTCCTATATCTATCTCCCGTCACTGTATTTATGTAGTTTCTCCCACTCTAGTCCGAGAGAATGGTCTTGTCATTTTTGTCTCCCTTTCTCTGCTAAGGATCCTCTCTTTTTTTAGGACCGTCAACAACTACATTTACAGTGCATATTGGCCTCCCTGGCAGTGTTCTCTCGTTAAAGACATTCACTGCTCATCACCGCACAGTGGGCTGTAACGGTTTATGTGGGAAGAGAAAAATTAAGGGCAGCTTTGGACAAAACTCGAATCCTTCGCATGGGTGTCCAGCGCGCTGCAGTTGTTGCATTCGATTTGAGGTTTGACAAAAATCTAGATTTATAGAATTTGTAGCTTTGATTAGATTTAGTTTTTTTGTTTGTGTTTTTTTAAGGAAACAGCACACTGCCAGCTGAAAGATCTATTGTGTCCCCCCGGAACCTTCTCAGTGCGCTGCCAGCGTTCGAGCAGTATTCTCTAGCTAAATACTACACTGCCCATGCTCACTGGACGTGAGCTGTAGAGGATCCTAGGAAGAGAAAATCTAGGGGCAGTATGCTAGTCCAGCGCGCTACCGCTGTGCTAATCACTTCCCATCTGAACTATTGTTATACATGTATTTTTTATCATGAATTTAATTAAAAATATAACACATATGTATGATAGTTTCAGTGATGGCAACCAATATAATAACAAATTACCATCATGCATCAAACTTCAATATTGTTGCTGTAGTCTCGATTTGACGCTAATTACTGACTATGCAATATAACTAGCAACACTAGAGACGATAGTTTTATAGTTAATGAAAGTTTGGAACTTAGTTTCTTAACTAATGGCCAGGAAATCGTTCGAAATCGTTCAAGGAAGGATATAGCAATACTACAAATAAAAGAAGACTCATTCAAGTGTTTAAATCAAATTCTGCGCTAGCATTCCATACATTTATTTCTTACATTATTTATTAATTTAAAACGCGTCAATATCTATGGCCATTGGCGCCAGGAAGGAGCCTTCAAACAGTACACTGCCAGCCTCCCGGAGCCATGTATTTATTGTTCTTAAAACAGTTCTTTTAAAACTGATTAAACTCAAACAACAAAAGGAGAAATCCTTACATTTATTTACAAAAAAAAAACCGTCACGGCCAAAATCAAATAACTAGAAATTGTATGAATATTTTGATATAAAATATTGGCTTCTTTTGAAAATCCTTTCGACACTTAAGGCAAAGCAAGAATATATATATGAGGATATATATATTGGACTGCTTATATAAGCGTAGTATAAGCACGCTTGCTGCGCTCTCTGTAAAGTATGTCAGAGATGCTATGTATGCATGCTGTTGGTTGCTATGTCTGACATTTACACTTTCAGCCATATTCCCTACCTTCCCTCTTTCTCTTATCCATACTATCTAGTAAGTTTTGACTTCTCTACCTACATTATTGTTTTTTTTTTGCTTTCTCTCAAGCTCAGACTTGAATATGAAGTTTCTCTTTACATTTCTAGAAAAGAAAATGTCTGTAAATAAGTAATAATCTATATATTATATAACAGTATAACTTAGTCTGTTTGTTTCTCATTAAATTTGTAACAAGCCTTTGGTTGATGCATAAGAAATGAATTCTCATCTAAACCACAATCAAGGCCAAACTATTCAAACAATCTGAACAGAATTTAGTATAAAGAAAATTCGTGGACCTAATTTGAATATATCTGTAAAAGTGCATGATATTTTTTGTGGAGGGAGCGTTGATCAAATGTTCATCACTTTATAAAAGGCAGAACCATCTAAAATGGCTCTAGAAATGAAAGGTTTTTTGATTATAACTATGCATATCTGATTTGGATCCAAATTCTCACACTGTCATGCACATGAAATAAAATGAAATCATAGTTTGTACTCCGGAGCTATGCTGTATGTGTGAGGAATAGCCTCGCCTTCAGTATTCTTGAAAGCATTTCATCAATTCTCCAGGCTGAAATCTTTGCCATCTTGTAAGCTCCAATAGCTGCGATAGTCAGGCAGCCCTGAAGGCACTTTCTTCACACCAACTAGTGTCAAGACTGGTGAGGGACAGCCTAACTGCCCTAACCGAGGTGGGTGCTCGGAAAAGTTGGCACTCGCCTGAGTGCCGGCGGTACATGCGAGGTTTCTGGGCAATGAGAGAGCGGCTGTCCTAGCAGAGGGAGGATTTGAAGGATACCTATAAAGGCCCCGAACATTTCTGCGGGTTGTCCAGCAGCCTAATTCAAACTTCTATCAAAGGTTGGATAGAAGAATAGCACCTGCATTGGTGGGAGAGAACACGAAGACAGAGGCAGGCAAAACCCATCGTTAAGAGACATTTGCCTAAATTTACTAGGGATCTACTGAGCATAGCCGAAGGGATATAAGGGTAAGATCTACTAACAGGGCATTGTAGGTGCAATAGGCAAATGCACCAATTACTACTTGCAGATAACTCGGTTAGCCGATTCTGCAAGGCCGAGGTGGAAACCCCGGTACACATTCGCTGTGAGAGTGCCGGCCTGGCGAGGACAAGGTTTCTTCAACTGGGCACAAGCAATCCTGAAGCCACTCTCAGCTTTGCTAGGACTGATTAAGAAAGCTAAGCTGAAGATGAGCTACAATTTCAGGGGATCCACAATCGATCTCTTATTGTAATCTAATCTAATCTAATCTAAGCTTCGTCCATATCTTAGGAATAAGGGCACAACATGCAGAATACGGCAATTTTTCCTAACAAACAGAAGGCACTAAATCTTTTGGAGGCGAACTATGCAGTTAAGATTTTCATCAGAGATATTTTCCGTAATAGCCTACTTTTTTTTGTGGTCATCGACCGGTTTCGTGTTTAGTGTAACAACTAAATTTGCTTTGTGTAAGCCTATGTTATCACACTGTTTGGACAAAAACATCCTGATGATGGGCGAACGCCCAAAACCAGCCGATGACAACAAAAAGAAGCAGGCTATCACCGAAAATATCTCTGATAATTTCCAGCTATGCGGAACCAACCACAACAAGATAGAAGATTGTTGATGAATGTCAAAAGAAACTGGAGTCTTTGGCGAACAAGTTACTGTGTTTGGGCGTACAATGTTGGAAAAGGTTGATAGGTTGGAAAAGAAGGTGGGGCCTTGCGGATGTCCAGCGGCCCTCAACCATTTTGCAATACAAAACTGCCTGTGAGGGCGTTGAAGACTGACTCACATGGAAAGAAACATATGTAGAGTATCTATTCAATTGAAGGCATGGAGGAGGCATTTCAAAATTTTCCCAGGAGCTTACTAAAGACTCGTACAAAATATATGCAGGCGATAATCTCTAGATTGTTCATTACAGCTCTTGACATTATAAAGATTATGAAAGCTAATAATAACCCATTCTATTTACTTATATAAAATTAAAATAACTAAAAAACTAATAAGATCAGAAATCAGAAATTTAGCAAAATTTAAAAAGTTAAAATAAAATAAAAAAAAATTTAATTAAAACTTAAATAAACCAAATTGTTGAAAATAACATTTTAAATAGATTTTGTTATATAATTGTTGTTTTTCTATTCCTTTAAATTTATTTGCAAACGTAATAAAAAAAAAGGTGTTATTTGGTTTATTGTTTCTCCCCACTGTAATATAAAGAAAGGTTAGGCTGGGCACTAAGTAATCACAAAAAGGATTCTCAAAGTCCACTTACTTAAAGTAATTTTAAAATAAAAATACTAACTTCAAAAACGCTTTACAATCTTTAGCGGTTTTGTTTGATTTTTTTTTTTGCTGAATGCCTAACTAAACTACATGCCTAACTAAACTACATGCCTAACTAAACACATGGGAGGTGAAGTTATTCGCGTCCGAGATGTTCTCACGTGCCTGCCCCCTGGTTATCTAACTAAACGAACAGCATCAATTGCCAGCGCAGCCTAAGTTTCTTTTGTACTGGGCTGCGCGTCGCACAATGGCTGAATAGTTATGGCGTAGGGGAAAAAAATAATTGAAAAGTTTGTTAACACTACGATTTTAAAAAGAAAATTTGTCATTAAACTGTATTAATTCTGGTCCGAAAAAGTCGTGTGAGTTTTCACGCTAGATTTACTTTAATTTTATTCATATAATTATTATTATTGACAATGTAATTCTCGCCAGAAGGTATATTTTTTCCTCAGGGATTTTCCCTTCAAAGATAGGTCCACATCACTTTATAACTATTCTGTTGTTAGTGGTAGTGTATATATATATAGAATTAGACATGACTATGGTTCTAATTATGTCCCATTACATGTAATACTATTAATGGCTTAATCAAGTAGAACAGTCCCTTTACAAACTTTTAATGACTACAAACTTTTCACTTTTTCTTCTCTTTTTTTTCTGGTTTAGGAAGTATTTACTTAAGAAACATCCAAACGGAAGTATTTGGAACCACTATAAGCGTTAATGAGAACAGACACTAAGAAGATAGGCTAACGTAGTCCAAGTAAAATAAAATTTTAAAAAATGAAAAGATTAATGTCAGTTATGATTACATGTTTTGTAAATGATGGCGGTAATAATATATTTTTTTTTTTTTTAAAGTTGTCAGTTAAAAAAGGCTTTCAAAAGATGGAATTTAGGGTTGGACTGGACGCGATGGATAACCAGATAGTGCAGGCTATAGATTTTTCTCATCCTATAAGCCTGTACTACGTCTCAATGTCCGATAGGCGAAAGAACAACCCCTTGAGACCTGAAAGTGTATTGATTGAGAAGATTTCAGACGCCTAAATCGAGGAAGATTTGCATTTTTTTGTTTTAAAATGTCTTTTTTTTATTATTTTTTTTTACGCCTAGTAAGAGAGGAAGTATTGTAATCGATTGTTATCCAAATTTTCGATATCGAGTTTTCACCGGAAATATCCGTTTTGAGGTCCCCTGAGTCCAAAAAAGTGGTTTTTAGAAATGGTCTGTTTATGTGAGTGAGTGTATGTCCATATCCCCACCAACTAGTTCGCCCAACTGCTGACCGAATCTCTTTTCAACAACATTACAACTCTTACAGTTTAGATAACAGCTGTTCCAATAATTATTTCTATGCCATCTTTATAGATTGTGCTGTACAATTTCCTTACAGTTTTGAATTTTATGAGTTTATAAATAAAATATCAATTTTTTTTTTAATACTCTTTGATTACACCAATATTCTACTACAATAAATTCATTAGGCTAATAGCATCATGGATAAATTAAATTTATTTTCACAATAAACATGGAATTATTGAATATGGTGGATGGGTTCCAAAATGCTGGATAACATGTGGTATTTTTTATCCGTCGTAGCTTGCCTATTTTTGTTTTATTCCCTAACATGTTTCGGATTTTCATCCAACGTCAGAGTAAATTTATCAGGGTTCTACGCAATGTTTCTGTTACACTCGGACAATTATTGGTATTTTTACTTTCACTTACTCCTAGTAAGAGGAAGTATTATAATGGTGTCAAATTTTAGATATCGAGTTTTCACCGGAAATATCTGTTTTGAGGTCCACTGGGTCCAAAAAAGTGGTTTTTAACAAATGGTGTGTGTGTGTGTGTGTGTCTGTGTGTGTGTGTGTGATCAGCATAGCTCAAAAATCGTAAAAAGTTCAAACTTGACATTGCGTTTAGGTATCACCATGGGATCCGCTCAAAAGGTCATCTGACACAATTCCTTAACCGGAAGTAACACTTTACTAAATGTTTTTTTTTTCCACTTTCTTACGATTTTCTCAAAAATGGCGTCGACGATTTTTATCAATAGTTATATCAACTTTTATTTAAAACATATCTCAGGAAAAATTCATTTAAGGGCAGTTTTGGGGGAGGCGTAGGGTTAGGTTTTCTGCTAAAGTGCTATTTCAGTTTACTATATAATTCTGTTATTTAAATAACATTAATTACAATTAAATGTGTTGTTGAAATTCCGAGTTTGAAAAAAAAATTGGATGACCGGAAGTGCGTTTTTACTGAAAACTATTTTTCAGTTTTCTGTTATTTCTCAAAAACGGCTGCAACAATTTTCTTTAAACTAAAACTGTGAACTACACATATAAAGAGCTACAACTTTTATTTGAAACATTTCTCCTGGTGAAGTCATTTAAGGGGGTTTTTGGAGGAGGGGTGGGGTTATGTTTTTCTCTAAAAAGTGTTATCATAGTTGATTGGATCAGACGGATCCAAACTGGAGAACCGTAGTAACATATACGTGTATGTGTTTATCATAACCATATTAACCTCATTAACACGAAAACAGCAATAAGAGTAAGTTAAAAAGAAGCCGGTTAAGCCATAACAAGTCAATGAGTATATTGTACATTATTGCTGATTGCAAATAACCCATTCAATAACCAAAAATAGCCTCAACTGAGCCTCCTCAATAGTACCTTCGAAGAAGGAATAAAGTAAACAATTCTCTCCATTGTAACGATGAATGAAACCTGCCCAATACTAAGTTTGTGTAGCTGATTAGAAACTGCTGTAATGTGATAACAAGAAGGAGTGATAACACTAGTGAGAAGATAAAAATTATACTAGTGGTGCCAGCCAGACGCTATTATTCAATACAATAGCTGCGGTCAGTAGTACACGGTCAAAGACACACGGACCGCCCACCAAAGACACACCGCTTTCACAAGGGTCAACAAATCACTCAAAAGACCGAACACCTGGCTACAGTCCATTGATAACTGCCATCACCTATTGCCGACCTATTCAAAACCTAGGATCAACACACGGTAATAAACTAAACACTCTAAAGACCGACCACCTGGCTACAATCCTTTGATAACCCCCAACACCTGTTCAAGAACTAGGGTCAACACACGGCAAGAGATGTTTGAGTGTGACCCGTAATTACAAGACTTGTCAATGTGTGGTGATGGCAATATAAGGTGTCTCTCTGCAGGAGTGGGGAGGATTATTCTTCAGTATTTCATCAGCGTAACATCAAGATTCTATGAGTGACATAATTCTTACATCGGAGCGCGTCCCTATCTAAGTATTTAAACATATATTATTTATCTATTATTATAGTTGGTGCATTCTAGTTACAATTTAAATCATTTTAAATTAATTGTAGTTTATCTTTTCAAACGTTTAAATTATTGTTAAAATATACATATATCTATTTTCGTAAATTCGTAATTCGTATTCCGAATAACAACTCTCTAAAATCTCTAACTAACTCCCAACTATTCATCGCATCACAACACCTCACCAAGACATCTGAGCCCATTACAGTGCTAATTTTATCTTATTTTCATAGTCAAAAGGATTCTATTAACCTTTATAAGACATGTTCCAAGTTTTCACAATTTCCTCCAAAAACAGGATATATATTATTATCTGGTATAATAGAATCCGAAGCGAGGGATCCAAAGCAGAGAGAGAGAGAGATAGAGAGTGACAAATTCTCCCACTCTAAAATGTAATGGGTTTGTGAAGGAGCAAAAATGGGTTGTATAGATAAATAAACTAGAAGTATGGGTGAACACTGTATAATCGAAAAGTAGCACAAACTGCCTGGACTTTAAACTAAAATGTATAAAATGGTAGTGAGATGTAAAGAGAAAGGTTGATGACGCGTTGTGACTGCTGTATGAACTCTGCTGCAAGACTGTCTGTAGACTCCCTCCTATGGCTGACACAGCTGTATTTAAACAGTTTCTCCTACTCCAGTCCGGCGTAAACTAGTGAGTGAGACTCTCTCACTCTCTCTGCTTTGGATCCCTCTCTTCGGATCCTATTACATCAGGTACCTTATCCGTCGTAGCATGCATATATTCCATTTGTTCCTGACCGGTTCGGATTTTCATCCATCGTCAGAATAAATTCCCCAAGTTCGTTTAGAGAGTTCACTTCAACGTAATGATCTGTTACACTCACACTATGTTGGTTTGTTGATTGTTTATATGTGCGGGAGATTATAAGGTTATGTTACTATGTGTGTGTGTGTGTGTGTTTGTGAGTGAATAAATTTCTCAAAAACGAAAACAAAATGCAGGAAGTTCAAATTTACCATTTCATTTAAAAAACCACCACTACCGGAACTGATACAAAAGTTTCGTTCAGAATCCGTCAACCAGAAACGCTATTTTATTGAATCTTTTTTCTCCCCTTCCCCTGCCACCCAGTTTTTCGTAATTTACTTGAAAACAATTTTCAAGGATTTTCTTTAAAATTTTCCAAAGAAAATTGATTTTTTGAGGGTTTTAGGGGAGTAGCAATGTCGCGTATTTCTACGCGAATTGATAACGGCGGGGACAATTAGTTGTAGGAGCCCCCTTACTGTGTTTGAAATCTGACTGGTCACACGGTTGAGCCAGTCGTATTTTCTATTATTCTATTTATATGAAAATTCATACTGTTTTTTATACGTTTTATACTATATTATAACTGGTGCCTTGCACAATATTGCATTGATTAAAGGATCATGTTGTCAAACCTGTTGAGGTGATCTAGTAAGCAGCCGTCTGCATTTCTCATTGAGTCTAAGTCAGTAGTTTACCTCAGTCAGTTCCAAGGTTGCTCTTGTACTACTAAGTTCATGGAACAGTCGTTCTCTGCCTGCTATTGACGGCCATCTTTAATTCTACAGCACATGGTTTCTATAACCGGAACTCAACCATTTTGCAGCTCCAAGCAACTACTGAATCTCATTTTATTCAAGACATCTCGACATAAGCACTTTCAAGACTATTATTACGATCTTCTCAATTAATTCTTTATCAGGTTGGGATTCCAAGGCTGGTGGTAAGAACAGTTATTTGGTCCTTTTCCCATTCTAATTTCCTGTGATTATTATTATTATTATTATTATTATTATTATTATTATTATTATTATTATTATTATTGCCAATATCTACTTTAACATTATTGCTTCACTAGCTGAGGACTTGGCAACCTTAAGGAAGCATTTTACAATATTAAGTATTTTGCTGTAATCACCAACTGAATGTGAGCAATTTAATTTTCATCACTGACGATTTCAGGCATATGGTAATGTATTATTTAATAGCTTATATTAAATTCTGGAACTCATTTAAGGTCGAATCTAAAAACTGAATTACACAGCCTTTTACTCAACTGTGTGGCCAGTCAGATATAGCAACCTTACTTCATTTCTAGTGCATTGTGGATCTTCACAACCAGGTATTTCTTTTGGTTGAGTAAACCTTATTTGCATGTGCTACATTAACTTCTGCAATCACCTATTTCAAGGGTGTAGAATTTTATCATGTGATACTTAATTGGAGTTGTTCAACTTATTACAAGACATTATTGCATTTCTACATACATTATTTGTCGTAGTGATTCATAAAGGTACATTTTCATTTATTAACAGTGCTCTATCCTTTCTGGTCCTCCGTTGAATAGAAGCTGGTTCGCAGGGCTTGTTCTTGCATCCATAGCTTCAGACGCCAGTACCTAGGATCTGCATATGAGCTACATCACTATCCAGGCCTTACCAGTGCGTTGCACATCAACGTTGCCCGCTGAAGAACAGGAATCGGGTTATCACTGTCATCTTTTACGTGTAGTGACGGAAATAAATGCATGGTTCAATAGAAAAATTCAGAACTCATTCTTATTACGCCGTCCACCTGAATCCCAATCTTTAGCAAGTGGAATAGTTCCCAATAAAATTCCACAAGCAATTTCAAGTTTTCCTCCAAAATGCCGTTTTATCACAATATATGGTTCTCTTTTTGATAAATAATTTTAAGATACATTAAGAGCATTGTTAGAATTTTAAATCTAATGAACATCGCTTAAGCGGAAGTGCAACTTTGAAGAATAAGTTCCTGAGTTGTTTCTCCTTTTTTAGAATTTTCTCGGAATGGTTTGAAATAATATTTTTGTTTAACTTGGAATATTAATTGCACAAATATAAACGTATCATTTGGGTGGGGTGTGGGGGGAATCTGGAGAAATTTATTTTACGACGCGCAGAGGAATCTGTACATTAAATTTCTAATGTTATTTAAATGCAATAAAAAATAAACTAGTGGGAGATTTTTTTCGCCAAAATTATTGCGTTTCAATCACCAATAAATATTGATATAAAAAGATAGGCTTACTTTTCTTCACAAAGTTCATAACAAGAACTTTTAGGGATGTCAGGAGAAAAAAAAGAAGCTTGTATGGGAGATAAAGCAGGCAAATAATTCCTTTTTTTAATATTTAAAAATCCTTACCCCACTACTGTAACCGGAAATAGCTTGGAGACTCACCTGTAACAGTAAAACGAAATAAATTAGATTTTTAATATAATTTTTTATCAGTTCAAATTTAAATATATATACGATGAAATGTTAATCCTTCCTCTCCTCATATTACTAAATCACAATGACAATAATATTTGAGGAAAAAAAATCCATCATATATTCCAATTTGTTATTCTATTATGAACAGAGTTGATTTTATAAAAATAAATCAGTTTATTCCAGGCATTCCAGATTTAGTGATTGACATGCTGAAAAGGACAAAATTTTTAGAAAGGAGATAATATTTTATTAAATTTCAGTCAAAACAGTCAGCAAGATGACAGACATTCATTTGGTAGTGAATTGATTGAATATCCCCCCCCCATGATGGAGAGGGGCTGTGATAACGTAGTGGTTAGAAATGGGATTCGTTTACAATCATGGCGTTGGAATTATAAAATATATAAAATAATACAATGCAGTATGATTTCTAACAACTCCTCCGTGACATCTTATTTTTCAAATCTTACCTTACTGGTAGGTGTCAGATTGTTGATGTTAATGGCCATAAGTCCAAGATAATGAGTATAGCAAGTGGAGTTCCGCAGGGTTCGATTTTAGGACCTAACCTTTTCGTCCTTTATGTCAATGATTTACCTTGTATCAAAAACGTAGAGGTATTACAATACGCAGATGACACAGCGTTGGTCACTACTGGTGAGAACCCCATGGAATGCAATTAAACATGCTGAATTAGCGATAAACCGGTTGGCTAAATACAGTGCGGAAAATCGTTTAATGATGAAAGCGTCAAAAACACAGGAATTAATCTTCTCACTAAAAGAAGAAAAGGTACGCACGGTGCGCTATCTAGGGTATAATACTAGATACTAAATTAAATTATGGTGCCTTAATTGAGGAAAAATGTGAGAAATTAAGTAGACTGTGTTATTTGATGAGACGACTGACTGACGTACTGAGCATTGAAGGACTGAAGACGGCTTACTATGCGCTGTTCTATTCAGTCATGACTTATGGCATAATGTTGTGGGGGAGCGCACCACTAGCGGTGAATGTGTTTAAATATCAGAAGAAGGTAGTTAGAATAATATGCAAGGTTAGAAAGGATACAAGTTGTCGCGAACTATTTCCGCGATTAGGCTTTCTAACACTACCCTGCTGCTATATCCTTAAATGTGCCGTATTTGTACTAGAGCATCCAAATAAGTTCCGGCGTAGAGGGGAACTACATAACATTACGACAAGGCAAAACAACTTATTGGAGGTGCGTGCACATCGGACTTCGAAAGTTGGAAAAAGCCCACTATATATGGCCGCTAAAATCTATAATTGTTTGCCCGAGTCTTTGCTTCAGGTGAGCCAATCAAAAAATAAATTTAAAAAGGAGCTTAAAAAATATTTACTAAATAAAAATTATTACTCCATAAATGAGTACCTCTGTAATTGATTGAAACTTTTCTTTTTTTGACACTGTTCTGTACCTTTGGTGCTGTATGAATAAAGTATCTATCTATCTATCTATCTCATTTAGAGGTAGAACTTAAAACTTAAAAAAAAATCAAGTCCAACTCGCTGTTTAATTTCGTTAAATGTAAAAAAATAAATCATCAATGTAAAAATGCAAAAATTTAAATGTAATGATCAACAACCAAAATTGTAGACGGTTTTCTATAAAAACGTAAATAATATTTAGAAAAATTAAAGCTTCTAACAATATTGCATTTTTATCCAAGGAGGAGACTAAGAAATATGAATCTTAAAGCGAAAGTTATCAATGACAGTTCACATTTCATGAAATGATACTGAATGTATTGTAATGTTATTGGAGTGAGGTGTTGTAGTGTAGTGGTAGCTTGTAGTGGCTTGAGCGGTTTTGTAAAGGGCTTGTGAGTATATATGTTTAAGAGAGAAGTATTAGAAATAATCAAGAGTTCACACGGTTTTAAAATAGATAATATATTTTCTAAGTGAATTTAAATACTATACAATGTCACAATAATATGCTTATAAGTATACTAGCTAGATTGATTTAACTTAAACTGGCAATTGATGTCTGCTTGTAGAATATCAGATTCAGACTGTTCTGAAAGAATGCCTTCTAATTGTTATTTTAAAACTTAACCCTGTGAGAAGAAGGGATAGACAATGCTAACAAGGTTCATGAACTCTTCCTGTAACTGTACTCTTCTGCCTGGGTTACCCTTCTTGCCAACGAGCTTGCATTTTTCTCATAATTTTCTTCAATTAAAATAGATATAATTTCTTGCAACCATTACAGTATTTATGATAGCTTCATATTCCCTTCTAAAGCTCTTTGTGACTATGAGAATTTCTATATTTGAATGGGTTACATGTATTTCTTCGTATAAAGAATGAATAATAATTGATTGAAGAATGAATAAATATTGATAACATTATTATAAGTGCAGCTTAGGACTTTATATAATGAGTGCTAACGTCGGTACCAGTATATCGTTTGGATAAAAATTTTGAATTTTTTTTCAGGCTGAAATCTTAGTTATTTTACTCTATGCAGAAATATCTGAGGAATAGAGGTAGAATTAAGAAATAGTATCCATCTAATCTAATCTAATCTAGAAACTCGGGACCTCCAAAAGAAGGTTCAGCATTTAGACCTCACCTGGGCTCATTGTGCACCCCGTACAACAACAGCCCTGTATGATTAAAAAACGCCAGGGCTGAGGCGTCGTGAAATTTCTGATCCCACCTTCGGCTCCAAATTGTAGACGTCAAATTTCAGGAATCGTCTGCGAACGTAGTGTACGCACTTCTCAAGAAGGTGAAATCATCCTTTTTGTCCGTATTTCCTGCAAAGTGGGTACGCTGAGAGACCCATAATATGCAGATGTTTCCTTAAAATGCAATGCCCTGTAACTGGGACTGTAATTTTCCTTAGCTCCACTTTTGTAATGGTTTCCATCAGGATGAATCTTATTCTTCATTACTTTTTTTTTTTGTTTTTTGTTTTTTTTTTTTTGATCGGCGTATCGCAGCTGTGGTCATTAGCGCCCCTAAAACTGTTTTCTCCTCGAACCTTTGTGTCCACAAATTGAGATGGCACGTTCTTCTCCACCTCGTGCATTCAACACAGTACCTGTCCAGCAAGGTAAGGTGGAGCAGTCGGTTATAGAACATGATCCCACGCATCCCCTCTTACTTCATCGAACGGAGGAGGAGCGTGGATATCCTGATTGTACCATCCCTTGCATTAATAAAATCATTTTGGGCGTAATATTCATTGTTAAAACACCCTCTAATAGTATTTCATGTAGTGCTTTTACTGTTAATTTCTTTTTGTTCATATATTCTTCATTACTATTTTCATAATAGATTTTGTACGGTTTTTGAATTGAAGAAGGTGTTTCTGAAGTTTATAAATTACTGCTTGTACAAATCATCACTTCATAAGATCAGAATATGATATTAAGCCGCTCGATATAACAGAAGTTTGAATTTTAAGAAAACAAAAGCTGTTTTATGGTAAATGTGCAATTTAACTTTGAAAATTAGCAGTAAAATGTGAAATAATTTATCATGGTCTTTTTTCTGAAATTTTTTAACTTTACGAGAATATTATTACAATGTAGGAATGACATTACAAAAAAAAAGATGGTTTATTAACATTCTATGCAATCATTTTAGATAGAATTTTGAACAGTAAGTATAAATCCATTTTTATAGATATACCTTATCTGTTTTTCGGTATTAAGTTGAAGATTATCTTCAAAATAATAAACTTTGAACGTAACTTTGCTCTTGACTCGCCCAAAGCGGAGATGTTGCTTGGGAAACGTATGGTACGAAAGTCGATGAACCTTTCACCGTTTAATTGTTGCCTTCGCTATCATACCCTACAAACATTAGTTTTGTTGTTGTGGTGGTTGGATCCGCAGAGCTGGAAAGCATCAGAGACATTTTCCGTGGTAGTCCGCAGAGCTGGAAAGCATCAGAGACATTTTCCGTGGTAGCCTGCTTCATTTTGTTGTCACCGACCGGTTTCGGGCGTTCGCCCATCTTTAGGATGCGTTTTTCAGACAGTGTGACAACACAGACTTGCACAGAACAAACTTAGTTTTCATACTAACTGAATCAACTGTATTTTAAAACTTTAAACTTTAAAACTTTAAAAAGATAAAAGTTTTAAAATACAGTTGAAAAAGAGAAAAGTTTTAAAATACAGTTGATTCAGTTAGTGTGAAAACTAAGTTTGCTCTGTGCAAGTCTGTGTTGTCACACTGTCTGAAAAACGCATCCTGAAGATGGGCGAACGCCCAAAACCGGTCGATGACCACAAAATGAAGCAGGCTAACCACGGAAAATGTCTCTGATTAGTTTTGACATTATTTTTTCTAATGGGTCGAGATATATCTGGTATTTTATCCGTCATAGCATGCATATTTTTGTTTTCTTCTTGACCGGTTTCGGATTTTCATTCATCGTCAGAGCAAATTCACTAAGTTCCTGTAGAGAGTTCACTTAAACGTAATGTTTCTGTTACTTGTCACTCACACTTGTTAGTACAACCAACCACAAGTTTGAGTAACAAGTCACAGAAACCGGTCAGGAAGAAAATAAATAAGCATGTTATGACGGATAAAATACCAGGTTGATATCCAGCATTGCGGATCCATCCACATATTCAACAAGGTCGAGATATAGTTTGATCATACGCGGGAATTGTCTAAACAAAAGCAATTTCATTTAATAATACACATCAAAAACTGGATGTGCAAAGGCAAAGGCCTCTCAGTTTCCATAACTACTTAGATTTAAAGTATCAACAATTTTTTCAAACAGTTATACGCCGTGATATAAATAATAATGTATGCAATTGATAATAAACAAAGTCGTAATACAGTATAAAGTAGAAAACAGTGTAGTAAGTATATATATATATATAAATGAATGTATAAATAAATAAATAAATACAAAAAAAGTTCAACAATATTAGAGGAAACAAAAGAAGAGGAAATGCATTGTCAATGTTAACCAGTAGTAAAAAGATACTTGTACATTCAAACGACTTTCTTACCACCCCTACGCATCTCATTTTAAAAATATTCACAAAGGCGTTCCAGGGCCAGTTTACGTTATTTTCCTTAGTAGAAGGACAAACTGTCTACAAGAATTCCTCTCATTTGTTCTGTCTGACACAAAAGAACGGTTGGCTAATGTCACTTTTAACTGAGAACAAAGTTTATATATATGCAACTTTAGTAGCTATTAGTTTTAAAAAGTGTTATTTTGTGATAGTGTTCTTGACACAATTGTTTACACTTTAAAAGAAGGGGGGGGGAAAGAAAAGAAATTCTAGTGTTCTAAATAATTAATTAAATCTTGAAAATATTTTTTTTTAATTAATTGTTTCTTTTTATAATTTAAATTTATTAGATAATTAATTTTTTTTGTTTGTTTGTCTCTGCGTTTGTAAGACAAAGAAATAATGAAGATTCAATTAAAACACTATATTAAAAATAATATTGTTTTGTATTTTTTAAAAGAATAAATGATAGTTACAATTGAAGAACATAAGTTAGGCAAAAATTTTTACTTAAATAATGCATTTAAAATAAGAAACGTTAAAATGTTAAGACATTTATTTTCCACTCAAATATGACAAAGGCATTTTAACTTCTATATGAAATAATTATACGAGAAAAGTGAATATAATATCTTCTAGGAATGCTTTGATGTTTACTTTCTGTCTAATATATACGTACCAACTTCAATATATATATGGCATTATTAAGGAAATTAAATTTTCAAATTTCCAAGAGAAATAAGTTTGTCAATTAGAATTTGAGAATATGTAATAAAAGGGGGGGGGGGACTCTATTAAGTGATCTACCTATTTTATTATTTTCACTTACTCCCTTAATAAATGAAAATATTATAATCGACATGACATTTTCACAGGAAATACACGTTTTGAGGTACCTTGAGTTCAAAGAAAAAAAGTAATTTTTAGAAAATGTGTGTGTGTGTGTGTGTGTGTGTGTGTGTGTACGAGGTGTGTAAATTAAGTAATGAGACTGATTTTTTATCTTTTTTTTATTCAAATAAAATTACAATTCAACATTGTCCCCTTCAAAGTAACTACCTTGGGAAGCCACACAACGCTGAAGACGATTCTTCCATTCGTCATAGCAGTGCTGGAACTCGGATACTGGAACAGACTTCAGTTGGTCGGTTACGGCTGTTTGAATATTCTCCAATGTTCCAAAATGACGTCCCTTGAGGTGATTTTTCAATTTGGGGAACAAAAAAAAGTCACATGGACTCAAGTCGGGTGAATAAGGAGGCTGAGGAGCCACAGGAATGTTATTACTGGCCAAATACTCATTAAGATTTTTCGGAACCATTTTTGCACAAATTTTTCTCATCCCCAATTCATTAGTCAAAATTTGATGAACGGTTGTGTGAATCAAATTCAACTCTTCGCCGATCATTCGGACTGTCAGACGACGATCTGAACGCACGAGATCGCGGAATCTGCCAACATTTTCTTCGGTTCTTGAAGATGGAGGCCTTCCGCTGCTTCCCTTCCTTCTGCAAACGACTTAAACCACCTAAAAACCTGTGCTCTCGACAAAACATTGTCTCCATAGGCCTGGCACAGTTTTTCAAACGTTTCCGTTGCACTGTGCCCAAGTCTGAAGCAAAACCTGATTTGCACAACGTTGCTCGCAATTGATGTCACTCATTTTTAAAACGCACTGAAAAAACCTTGCTCACAAAAAAAGTCACTACGGACAGTGCAACAACTCTAGCATTTTCAAATTTGCACTGGACGTGTATCAGATGTTTACTTGCCCTACCACGCATGCGCCGCGTCTCCAGTGTTGCCAGATCGAACACTAGAAAATCAGTCTCATTACTTAATTTACACACCTCGTATATATATATGTGTGTGAACAACATAGCTCAAAAACGAAAGTTCAAACTTGATATTCCCCTTTTCGCATCACAATATAATCTGATAAGTTTTGCCGGTCAAAATTCCTCAACCGGAAGTACCATTTTACAGAGTGATTTTTTTTTTTTTACTTTTTTACTATTTTCTATATAATCTTGGTTTATCAATTATACATAATATGAGCTTAAATTTCGATGTGAAACATTTCCTCTGGGTAAATTTATTTAAGTGGGCTTTTGGAAAAGTGGTAAGGTTATGTTTTCTTACAAAGTACTATTTCAGTTAATTATATAATTCTATCTTTTATATAATATTACTTCGAATTAAATATGTTGTCAAAATTCAGTGTTTAAAGTTAATCGGTTGACAGGAAGTGCGTTTTTATTGAACAGCTTTTTCAGTTTTTTTTTTCCTACAAATCCATCAGATTTCTTTAAATTTGATATACAAACTATGAACACAGAGATTTATACTTATGCTTCGAACTGTTTTTTCGGGAGAAAGTTCATTTGAAGAAGTTTACGTGAAGAAGGGGAAGTTATGCTTTCCTCAAACAGGTCATTATATTAAATTTAGATTCTTCCATTGATATAAAATTGAAGAGACAAATAAATATTTAGTCAAAAATTTGTCAATTTTTTTATTGCGATGAACCTAAATTGCAGCTGAATAAATTAATAAAAGTAAAAACTGATTTAAAAATAGGTTTCAGGATAGAGATTAGCTCAGTGGTAGCGCGTTGGAATCTCAAGCGGCGGTCCTAGGTTCGAGTCCAGTGCTGCCTGTTGGACATTTTTTCTACCTAGAAGCCTCTACAGCTCACTGTACGATGATCAGTATTACATTTCGAATCTAACATCACTAGATCACTACAATCCCGTCTAAAATCTACCTATTCTCTGCAGAGCTGTGTAATGTCATATCAGGGTCATAGAAATGTCAAAGTGGCTCCAGCCAGCCGCCATCTTCACAAAGGATAGCAGGAAGAAAGGATAATTTATACATTATATCAAAGACAAGCACCGATAAAGCTGGCCACTGACCTAAATCACTGGTCATCGAACTAACCAAGGTCGCATGTCTTAGTATGAGTACTTTACTTACACACTTGACAGTGTGTGAGTAAGACTAATATAAACTTCGCCCCACTGGAGGAGGGGATGATTATATCATATATTTTACACGAGTATCATTACAACATCATTTTACAGCAGCAGTTATACTTGAGTTCCGAGTGCGTCCCTATACAAGGTTTAACTTATAATTATTTTCATAGTTGTGCATATTAGTTTATTTATTTTAATCATATTCAATTATTTGTTATTTAACTCTTTAAATTATTTAATTATTTTTTATAATTTCGTGTTAATTGTTACCAAACCGCACATTCAAATTATTGTGAAAAATATAGTCTATTTTTATAAATTCAGTGTTAGTAATTCAAGCAATAACTCTCTAAAAATCTATAAACTAACTTCCGCCTAATAAATCCCTCTTCAAGACATCTAACTTCATACCTCAGGAATCACGACAATTGATTCCACTACAGCTGCAAGGCAAAAACGCCCCGTTGTTTCTTAGTTTCATTGTCGCAGATTTCTTTGCATTGCTAGTTTACTTGCAGTAGTCTTTCCCTTTCTTAGACCAAACATGATACAAAAGTGGTTGATAATTATTCACTTGTCTTCGAGTTGACTACTGCAACAATGATTTGTTATAAACCAACTCCCATTACATTGCAAATGGATCCTTCAGATTAGATTGCTAGAAAAAGAAAAGAAAAAAAATAATTAACGGTTTTCAAGAACAAAATAAGGCCACAACTTTGGCCATTTGTGATAATTTTCTGCCCTTTCCATAAGTGCATATATAGTGAAAATCTACTCTGACATTTCTTGCACATATGAGAGAAATCCCTGGTTTTCTTTTTCTTTTTTTTCTTCTATGTCTCCTAGTTTCTTAGAGTGCTGCTGTATTAATCAAATCAACACCAAGCTGAAGAAGCCTATTGCAATATGAGGAATCGTCGGTATATAACAAACCATCGTTTCAAGTCCTGGTCTTAAGCCGAAGCCTAAATACTGATGCATGACATGGCAGTAGAAGCCTGAAAGATCAACCTCTGTTTATCATAATAACTCGGATTTGTATTTTTTTTAAATAGGTCAACATCTGGGTAATGGCACCTGGAGCCTTTTTAGTGTATTGCAACTTCATACTTTGAACCTCCGCATGCACTTCCAGTTAACTTAATCCCGTCGCAATACCTCCTCTTATAAGCAATGGTTATAAATAAAATCATAGTGTTTATTATATTAATTTTATTAGAGACATTTTCCGTGGTAGTCTGCTTCATTTGTGGTCATCGACCGGTTTCGGGCGTTCGCCCATCTTCAGGATGCGTTTGTCAGACAGTGTGATAACACAGACTTGCACAGAGCAAAATCAGTTTATACACTCTATTTCTCTCTATTTATACTCAGCGATTTCTCTCATATGTGCAAGGGATGTCAGAGTAAATTACAAAAAATTCTGGCAAATCACTATATATGGAACGGGCAGAAAAATATCACAAATGAACAAAGTTGTGACCTTACTTTGTTCTAGAAAACCGTTAATTATTTACTTCTTTTTTTTCTAGCAATCTAATCTGAAGGTTCAATTTGCAATGTAATGGGAATTAGTTTATAACAAATCATTGATGCAGTGTCAACTCGAAGAATAGTGACTAATTATCAACCACTTTTGTATCTTTTTGGTCTAAGAAAGAGAAAGACTACTGTAAATAAACTAGCAATGCAAAGAGATCTGCGACGCGTATTAGATTTGACGACAGCTCTTAAGAAAGGAAATGCTAGCATACATAGTAGCATAGTGAGTGTATAAACCGAATTTGCTCTGTGCAAGTCTGTGTTATCACACTGTCTGACAAACGCATCCTGAAGATAAGATGGGCAAACGCCTGAAACCGGTCGATGACCACAAAATGAGGCAGGCTACCACGGTAAATGTCTCTAATGCTTTCCAGCTCTGCGGAACCAACCACCAATACAACTATATTAATTTTCTAAGGTGCCCCCTGGGCCTGCTAGAGCCGGTTATATTTAAAGGAAGCTCTCTTATGTCTGTTAATCAATAAACGTAAGTAATTCATTATTAATGTAAATAAAATAAGGCCTAGAGTCGACCAAAATAAAGCCGTAGACGATGGCAGTACTTTACTATGTATTAATCTATCACATTAAATAAGATATAAATATATCAAGGGTAGTCCTTGTTTCTAACAAAGCACCTAAATGGTCCTCTAGTAGAATAACTAAATAAACTGCAAAAACTTCCGTGTCTAAACAAAATTCTGTTAAGAGAAAATAATATACTGTTCCACACGAGACTTTTACATTAGTTGCTATTTTATAGGAAAGAGGCATAGAAAACTTCATTCAGCAAACGAAACTTAGATACGTTTATTGGATTTAAGAAAGTTAGCTAATGATATTAAGACATTAGAACGGCGAGATTACTGTACAATCTCAGCAGAAAATCGGTTAATTTGATCTGTTTACATGGTTGCAGTGAGATATATCTCACGTCCATGTACCTAGTTCGACGATCCGTAGATGTAACCGATCAACGATTTATATTTCATTCAATCAAAACTAACTGTAAATAAATGACAGACGATTTTATTATAGAGAATAAAGGACATATATATTAAACTAGCTAACCCGACCACGCTTCGCTGTGGCTCAGTCTGATTTTTAGGCTTAACCATGCGTGATTTTGATAATTTGTTTCGATGCTTTGGAATACACTGTCTAATAATTCTTCTTTTGAATGTAAAATGTTACAGAAATTAGATGGGAAGGTGATTTTTTTCCCGTTTCCGGATTTGTAGGAGCAAGTGCCGTACCGAGTTCGAGTAATTGTCTTGAAAATATGGCAGTTGTTGGATCGTTTTGAAGTTGAACTCTCATATTCGTTGTTAAATGAATTTTTTTTTACTGTGCTCCAAAGAGTTGAATATTTCAAACAGGCATGCAATTCATCAGCTGGTGTTGAGCGAGGTATACTTGGAAGCGTTTGCCTGAAGTCACCGGCTAGTAACACCAATGCTCCACCAAATGGAACCTGATTATTTCGCAAGTCTTTCAATGTATGGTCTAATGCTTCCACTTCTTATGAGCCATTGTACACTCATCCCATACAATGATTTTGCACGCCCGAAGAACCTTTACCATTCCTGATGTTTTAGAAATGTTACATGTTGGGTTTTCTGTGAAGTGCATGTTTAGTGACAGTTTAAGAGCTGAATGCGCTGTTCTACCTCCTTCCATCAACGTAACAGCAATACCTGAAGAAGCAAGTGCTAACGCAATATGGCGTTTGAACGGATTTTAGCCCGGAATTTCCCGTTTCCGTGGAAACTTCGGAGTAAAAAGTACATATAAACACTCTTATATAGAAATGCAACGTTGTGTGTAAAAATTTCAAGTCAATCCATTGACTACTTTTCAAGTTTTGCAGCCACAAACATACGGATGCTGAATTTTTATATATATATAGATGAAGAATGACAACGTTCAGCTTTTCTTAATGCAGCGATTCTAATCGTCTTTAGTGGTTAGCCCCCAATCAAATTTTGAAAATATATTTTAACGCCCCTCGAAAATTATGTTACTTTAAGGGAAAGTATTGGGGTCGTGTCAACATTTCAAAAATGAATTTTCACCAGAATAAAGTGTTTTGAGATCTTGTGAGCATGTGACAAAAATGCTTTTATAGCAAATGGTCTGTATGTATGTATGTATGTGTATGTGAACAAAATATCTCGTAAATGGTAGCTCCGGATAGCTCACTTCACGATTATATACCTAAATAACGATTAGAAACCTTCTGGCTGGAAGGTTACGTTCAAAACAAACAGAAATGCGATTTTAATGAATGTTTATTTATTGTTTTTCATGAAAAAGACTTTTAACGATTTCCATTAAACTAGAAATACTAAGTAAATACATAAAAACCATATCACTTTTAATTAAAGTTGATTTTAGGTGGGGTTAGATACATTAGCTTTAACTCGATACGTGTCATTTTGAAGTAATGACACTGTCAAGTGTTTTTATAGTTTATTCAAATACCTGCTATATGTCTCTAATTACCTTTATTTAAATTAATAGCACCATTGAGAAATAAATTAATATATATCGTAGCCACTGGTATTAGGATGCTTCTACATAATGTAAATAACTGCAAACATTAATTCTATAAAAAGAGCGTATAAATTGATTTTTGCTCTGTGCAAGTCTATGTTATCGCACTGTACGAGACAAAACTTCCTATTGATGGCCGAACGCCCGAAACCTTTTGATGGACCACAAAAAGAAGCAGACTATCACGGAAAATATATTCTGATGCTCTCCAGCTTGGTAGATCCTACCACAACTTGTAAACCACAAATTGTATAATTGTACAAATTTATTGCTTTTGTTGCCAGGAATGAGAAATAAATTAATTGTTTAAAATCTAGCAAAAAAATTAAATAATACTAATCTAAAAAAAAAAAAAAATGAACTCCAATTTAAAAAATATCTAAATAAAATTAATTAATTTTGAAATCTACATAATCTACAAAAATATAGAAGAAATCTATCACAAACTGTCGCACCCCCAAAATTATTGGTTTTTTCGATTTCTTTAAAGTGCCATTTCATTACAATATACAATTCTAATATCTATGTAATACTAAATACAGTAGATGTATATGTAATTAAAACTTTTTAATCTTAATTATAAACTTTCAATTTTTTTTTAAACATTTATCCGAAAAGGTTGATTATAGAAGGCTTAAGAACTATGATCTTTAGGTTTAAATGTCAATTAAAGTTTTGTTGGTGATTGATTGATTAGTGGCTGACTGACAGATAGTCCATACTGTAGTCGCATTCAAGTAGCTCCTTAGAATAAACAAACAAAACGTATGAATCCTCACTCTTTATATTTATGTTAAGGTTAAAGTATTACATTATAAAGGTAGTGGTGATTATATTTATTGATTTCTCTAAAAACGCCAACTATTTCAATACCTTAGCGCAGCTTTATAGGCGCTGTTTAAATTTAAGCAAAAAGAAACAGGAGCCCAAACTTTTCTCTATAGTGTGATTCTCCAGAAAAAAAAAAACCCTATGGCGCAACAGTCCATGAAGAGCCAAGGCTTGCCAGACAGCGATTTGAATTGGGGAGACGAGTGGTAAGTATGCCGCATATCCTATCCGTTTAGTTCCGGCCTTCACTACCTAGGGCGCTATTAACTGTGACTTCTCAATTTTCATTACGATGCTGGATCAACATCGATTTACCCTCACGGGAATCGAACCCTGAATTCTCGCACGAAAGGCGAGTGCGCTAGCCACTAGACCAACGCGTGAGGTCGTTTTTCCAGGAATATATTTCAAACAAAATTGATTGGCATTTGTGATTGTACATAGTATGTAGGAAGATTAAAGAATCATTGAATACCATGGAGTGAAAAAAAGCAATACTTAATAGTCGTACTTTTCATAGATTTTGACCGAAAACTTCGTGTCAATTGCGACGTTTGTTACCTATTTATATTATTGGGTGTCCAAAAATGACGGAACTAAACCAATAAGGGCTCTTATTCTCCCATCCCTCCACATAAAAAAAAACAAAAAACACAGCTACACCTACCTAAGAAGCCTCACCCAACAATCTACCTTTCTGACTGCAATATTTTAAGATATCCTTAAACTCCATCCCTCCCAAGCATTCTCTTGAATGTGTTACCCCCATCGAACAAGCGGAACCTGGACGGTAGTGTAATAGTACTGCAAAGATACAGCAGAGAGAAGAGAGGCCCTCTCTGGTTAGCAAAGACTACTCTCTGACTTAGGCAGGGTAGAGTGGGAGAACCTGTGTATATAAGCCAGTGGGAATCTATCTAAAGTATATCAGATACAACCATACAACCGCATCGTTTCATATCTCTACTCTCACCATTCATTCTATCATTTTCATTATAAAGTCCAGTGCAGTTAGTGTAAACTTAGCTACATTATATTAGTGTCAGCATATCTCGTTCACTTAATCAAATCTAATTATTTCTCTCCTCAACAACCCCATTATAGTAGTAACCTAAATGCAATATCAAGTTTAAGATTCCTGAGACCAGAAATTTCTGATTTTTTCCTACTCAGGGGACTGACCATAAAACATGTATTTCTGGAGAAATCCGTTTTGAAAACTTGACACGATCGTAATACTTTCTCTTAAAGCCACTTTAGAGAAAGTAAAAAAAATTGGGTATGAGATTGAAAATTGAATTTTTTTTTTTTAAAGATTTAAGATAGCAGAAAATTTTAAATAAAGCATATTATTTATTTATTGACAAACAGAGCATAGTAGGAAAAAAAATATTAAAAGCTTATCGATTAAAAAAGAATAAAAAAAAAAGAAAAAAAACCTACTTGGACAGTTGGCTAGTCCACTGGTGCACTTCACTTGATTTTTTCATAAAAATAAGCAACCAATAAGTGCAGCATGAAAAATCAAAGCGGACTGACTGGAGAAAACAGTAAAAAAAAAAAAAAAGTAAAAAAGATTGTATCTCAGGGGAACCGGAATAGATCGGATGAATATCCCTACATTAATAGTTACTATAACTTCAAGAGAAGAATATATAGCTCACTTTTTAACCCTCCAACGAAAAATCATACTAAAAATGTATCGTTCCCCTTCTTTAAAATATCTAAAGCATGTATACAACAATATTGTTCAGTTTCCCCTTTATATCAATCTTTGTCATCAGCCCAAAACTAATCTATCTGTTTTTACAATGTACATTGTTATACTAAATTAAACAAATAAACAGTACATGACAATGGAATTTTGAAATAATTGAAGCACTTATTATATAATCTTAATGGTATTGTAATTACTATATTTTAGGAAATATAAGATAGAAAAAAATCTAGTTTAGAATTTTAACAGAAAGCAATTTTAAAATTATCTGGTTTGAAAATTTCATATGACTAGCTATTTCTACAATTCACATAGTTATTATTGACAAATTCTTCATACTTGGAATTTGTACTTAAACGTTTAGTGACTTCAATATTTTAATCAGGTGATAAACTTTAAATAAAACTGACAATTATGGAAATCTGGGCATTCCAGCTCTCCGAAAATCCCCTTACAAAGAATAAAAGTTGATTCCTGTGAGGAATCTCTAACTTTGTTGGCCAATCATCGTCCACCGAGAAAGTCACTACTTATTTAGTAGTGAATGCCACAGCTAAAGTACGAACGGAATAGCGTCCTATTTACCACACGCCCTGTAACGAATTTGCAATTAGCAAGCCATGGCCCTTTATGGACTGTTGCACCAAAATTTTTTTTTTTTTTTTAATCTTGTTAGCTGATATGCTTTAAAATCAAAGGTCTTTTATTTATTATTAAAAACGTTTATTGTATTCTCCTAAAAGTAATGATAGCATGGTTCTTATCTCTAACATGGTTACTGATACTTTGCAATGCTTATCTGACATCCTGAGCGTCGACTATCACTTTCAGAATAAGCTCCGCCCAACTCCTAGAGATTTTATATAAATATGGATCTGTTTCGTTGTCTAAGTCTTAAAAAAGTATACAAAAAGTCTATAAACAGTTTTTGACATGAAAAGCCGTCTATAAACAATCGCCAATAAGTTATCTTCAGCGAACGTAGTCTCCAGTCGCTATCTCATTCTCTACTCTTTAGTTATTGATTCCATATTAAAAAAAACGGTAATTATATAAATGACAGTGTCAGGCTGAACATTACATGTTCATATATACCATCAAGCTTTATACTTGAGTAGATAAAAACTATAGGTTTTTTTGCAATCAACTGGCTTAATTTGTAATAGTTGTACTCTCAAGGGGGACAACTTATTAGGAATTATTTTTATTTCAAATCTAAAGCGCATCAACATCTATGGTCACTCAGTGCACTGCCGGCCTCCGGACAGTGATCTCTCGTTACAGACAATACTGTTGTAGTGGAAGGACGAAATCGAAAAATAATAGTTTTTAAAAATAATTTAGAATATTTTATAATGTGAATTTAACTTCAAAAAGAATGTATTTTACTGTCAGGTATTGTAAATTTGGATCATTAAACAAAGGCACCAAATCCCGTTAGGGTAACTCTTTTGTATAAGAGAATTCCCCCGCGAGAGAGAGAGCAATTCCAAAGAATAGAGTCTAACATTAGCTTTCTAAGAGTAAAGAGTAAATAGTCTCACCTCAGCCTTCAAACAGAACACTTAAGGAATCGCTCTCTAAATATCTGTGCCAGTTTCACAATAAATTAAATAAGTTTATAATATCAAATAAGTTGTAGTTATTATTTTAACAGAATATAATTATTTATAAAACAGTGGTGACTTCTTAATTATTCTTAATACTTCTATCTCTTAACCGTATAAACATACGAGCCCTTTTCGCTAAAACGCTCACGCCACAAGCTACCTACACACATCATCATTTCAATACATTACACTGTCCATCACCGAGCTGTAGAGGCTTCTAGTTAGAAAAAATTTAAGGGCACCACTCGATCCCGGGTCCGGTTATTTAACCATTTAGCTATTCCCTTCCCTATTACTAAATTAAGATTGAGCTTAAAAGAAAAAGAGATTTTTGAAATTCTTCAGATTCTGTTATTTTTTTTTAAACAGAGTTGCTAGATGGCTGGAACGACAAACATAAAGCTAATTATCAACAATTTAAAAGTAGAACTCAGTAATATTAACACGAAGGCATCATATTATGAAAAGTTGAGCAATGAAAACATTTCAAAATTGATGAAATGCAATGCCACATGAATACTTAATAAATAGATAGAAACACAGAACAATTAATTTATTTTTTATACTTTTTGCATCCAGTCTTTACTAAAAAGGATGTCAACGATTATCATAAATAAACTTTATGAAGAAGAATAATTATGAATTTATCTGGTAGTAGAATAAAACTGTGTGTAACAATGTTGACCATAGTTGGTTATGACAAAAACTCTCCGGCCTTTAATATGTAATCTAAGCCGACATAGTAAATGGTTATGTCCGTCCCTTAACAAAGGCCTAGAATATTGACGGCTAACATACAAAGTATGGATATCTGGTGTAAATATCTTATCATTAGGCAACATTCCTCATATCCTTCTTATAAACCTCCCTCCCCCTCCACTACCAAACTTTGTCACAAGTAATTTATCAAACACGGTATACAGTTTCACTAACAAGGACAATGAACAAAAGTGACAACCCTGTTTTTTTTTTTCCTTTCCCCTTTTTTCACTAATAATAACATGATACTGAAGGACCCAAGGTTCTTTAGATGAGGTAAACAAAACAACCCCATTTTCTAACAAAGTATTTGAAAGGGGGAAAACAAATTTTTTATAAGATAATGCGAATCTTATATTTATAGTACATAAATATGCTATTGAAAATGCAGAATCATCGTATCGTTTCAATGAAGAGATTTAACTAGGATCTCAAGCAAGGCAATTTATGCAGAGCGTAGTAAATGGAGGGGTTCAAATGCAGCCGTGTCTACAAAAGTTATTTTGACAGTGCCAGATTTTTAACCATCTTGGCAGGTTTTTGGATTCGTTATTAGTAAAGAAAAATGTTTTTATGCCCAGGGTTTCTTTATATTTTTTGATCTAAAAAAAAACATGGATAACAAAAATTTAAACCCCCAAAAGTAAATAATAGTGTAGTGGAAGAACAGAAACGGAAAAATAATAGTTTTGAAAAATAGTTCAGTGAATTTTGGCAATATTTAAGTGAAGCAGTTTTGGAAAATAAATAGTGAATTTACCTTCAAAAAGAGAGTATTTAGAGTCAGGTACTTATAATATGGGGTCATTGCTATTAGGGAAACAAAGGCACAAAAATCCGTTAAATTAATACAATGCCACTTGGCCAACTGTTTGTTAGAGAGGGCATTCCTTCAAGAGAGTCTGCATTCTGCTTTCAAAGCCAGAACACTTGCTTCAGGAATCGCTCTCTCAAACTCAGTGCCTGTGATAGAGATTTGCATTTATTCTAGATATACATCTGATTTATTAAGATATAATTGTGATACTGTAAAGTACATAAATTTGCTTAGAGAATAATATTTATTTTAAAAACAATGTGCTGTCTTAGATTATTCCTAATACTTCACTCTCTTAAACATTTATACTTACAAGCCCTTTTACAAAACCGCTCGTGCTACTATAAACATCATCACATTTCAAAGTAAATCAGGTTTCTTCCCATAATATTGCCACAGAATTCGGACCAGATTCAGTGAATAAATGTAAGGCTTATATCATTAAATGCGAGATTAGCTCAGTGGTAGCACATTGAACAGCAACGCGGAGGTTCCGGGTTCGATTCCAGCAGTGCTGTTCCTAGATTTTCTCTTCCTAGGAGAATCTACAGGGCACAGTCCTGTGATGGACATTGTTGTCTGTTACGAGAGGCCAGAAGTGCACTGAGAAGGCATAGGAACTTTTGGCGCAGATGGTGGCTTTGGATAGCGTAGATTTGTCTCTCTCTCCACAAACGATTCACAGACAAAAAAATGAAATTAAAAAGTGCACACCATTTATAATTTATATGGAAAACTTGTCAATAAAAGTCAACAAAAGAATTTTTTGTTTGTTTAGATGACGAAGTGAAGGTATCATTTCCAAAAATATAACACATAATATTAAATATAATTACCAAAACTGTCAAGAGTAGCAGTCCTCTTCTAGCTAAGAAATTAGAAAAAGCCAACGTTAAAATCCAAAAAATTCCGCCATAAATATTGAAATAAATGAATCGATTCGCGAAATTACAGATCTGGAACAGTATAATTAAAAAAGAAAACACACATTAGAACATCTTTATTTACAGATCTACGAAACCAAAAAAACATCTACAACTTTTTTCGCAAAATTAGTTCGTCACCCCTAAACTAGTGACCATAAGTTTTTTTTCCCTGGATCTTCAAGTTAAGACAACGTATGTAGGTTGGTGTATATTGACGTTTTGCCCAGATTGCTATAAACTTCTTCAGTATAGCTGTTGTTCAATATTTTAAACGAGCAATTTAGTTTATATTAAAACCCACAAGATTCAGGATTTCTTTTGCTGTGTGTGTACAACGATAATCAGCGCAGAAGATATTTGAACGAAACTCCAAATTCTAGTTAGTCAGTCAAAGATTTTAACTATGAAATAAGAGTGAGTAATAGGATCCGAAGAGAGGGATCCATAGCAGAGAGAGAGAGTGAGAGACAGACATAAAAATTGACAGTCTCACTCACTAGTTTAGGCGAGACTAGAGTGAGAGAATCTGTTTAAATACAGCTACGAGAGAGTCTTCCAACAGTCTTGCAACAGTTTATGCAGCAGTCACAACGTGTCAACAACTTTTCTCTTTACTCAATCTAAATCTCTCACTATCATTTTATATATTATGTGTAAAGTCCAGGTGTTTGTGTTACACTTTCTCATTATACAGTGTTCAGCAACCACTTCCAGTTGATTTATCTAACAAACCCAATTTCTCTCCTTCTCATACCCATTATAACTGAGTATTTCAATCTTGTTTTTATGCGTCCAAATTCATATGGGACAAACAATTGCATGTTTTGAATATTTCTTGCAATCTTATTACTGACAATTAACAAAAATACGATAACATTTTGTTTTGAAAATAAATTTTAGACAAACAAAGAAACACAGCATTAACTGAACTGATTGAAAATGGTTAAATAATTCAGGATAATATACTCGGATCGTTCGACCAGTCTGGCATCACTGAACCTAAATTTGAATTCTATGAAAAATCTTTGCCATTTATTGCAAAAAAAAAATTGTGAATATTTATGCGAGAAAGTTTTGAAATGCGAAAGAAGACAATCAGATGCTTAAAATCAGATTTTTTTCAGCATGAAATTAAATATAAGTTTAGCCTATAATCTGATTTCTTTTACTTCCTTGTTCATTTAACATTATTACGCTTTAAGAAGATATATATATATGGCCCACTTGAAGAAATCGATTAAACCAGGTTAAATGTTTGTTTTTTTTTTCAATTTTAAGCGATTTACAGCTTTAAGGTTTTCCGACAACAAATATGGCGTCTTTATTATAGGGCTTCAATTTTATTGGAAATTAATTTCCGAGCAAGTTTATTTTAGACGTTCCATTGAAATTCTCTTAATGAGCGTATAAGAGCTTATATGAGATTATTAATAATGCTATTATTAGTAATGCTATTATAATGACATTTCCATGTCCTGTATGGTTACGCCACAATGCTTGCATTGCTAAAGCTACGATTTGCATAAGTTATTATTGGGTTTCGATGACAACCTTCAACTAAAACAAAATTCTTGTATTTCAGATTTAATTTAAAAATACAAATTGTTAAAAAAAAACAACAAACAATCTAAATTCAATTCTTACCAGTTTTCACTTAAAATATATTATTATGTTCCATTCTAAAAGTATTCGTCCATTTTTGTTTTTTTTTAAATTGAAATTTGTAACTTTTTTTGCACTATGTAAATATAATAAACAGTATAGGATGTCTGGATTGAAGGAGGGCACTCTTTGCTGTGTGGTGATATTCGGTATCATGAACACATTATTTCATTTCTTTTGGGGTTAAAGTAAATTAATAAGGCCATCTTCTCTTCAATCTGTTTACCTAATCTGCTTATCCTTTATTGGGGGAAGATATGGGCCACACAATCTTAAGGCATAAGGAGAAAATGAAATATATGTTTACTGGTGAAGAGGTTGAACTGCTGGGTTAAAATGTTTCCCTAGTCTCATCTTTCTTCTAACCGAAAATTTACATACCTCGGTTCTCAGGTCAATTCCACACACATGCGGAAATCAAAGAAAGAATAGCGGCGGTCAATAGATGCTATGTTGGCTTGTCAAAATAAGGAGAAGCAGGCTCTTGTCAAGACAAATCAAAACCTGACCGGATTAAAGGCTTGTCCGCCGAGTACTCAAATATGCTTCTCAGATTTGGACCCCAACTAAGTTAGATAAATGGGATCTGTTCATTTTTGGAAAGAAACATCCTTCGGGAATTTAGGTTCAATAAAAAAAAAAAAAAAAAAGGGAATGATAAAAATGATGAAGCTATCCAGAAAAGCCATCCTCACCCATTCTATTCAAATTATCAGTTGTTTATTGTCTTTCTTTCTACATTTGTTCAGTGGTCAGATAATTGAAAAGTATTTGTGCTTACGTTTTTTTTTTTTTTTTTTAATGAATTTGTTTTAATCAATAGAAATTTTGGTTTTACAGTATTTATTTTATTACTTTTATTTCATATTTTGATTAACGTTGGCTAGTTAATCCATAGAATACGTAGCTATTCCATAGAATAACTAGTTAAACTAAGAAATTTTTAATTTATTTCATACTTTACCGAAATCAGGCAGGTTATACACTAGCGATCATAGATAGTTTCTTCACTATTTGCAACCATACATCACCAAACTAGAACACTTCTCTCGCAGAACTTCACAATTGTTTCTTCCAAAAAGAATCGACGACCATCGGAACCATAAATAGTAAATCTCGACTTGTTGATAAAAATAACTCAATTCCAAATATCTTCAACGGCTAGTCCGCCTAATAATCTTAATTTAAAATTTTCACACAGTACTGAATACTGAATGATTTCCCAAGTGATGTTTGCTACATCAGTTGCTAAAGTAGGTGCACTTGTGAATGAATCACACGGTCCTAAATAAGTCCCGTTTTTCTAAACTAAAAATATTCTTGCATGTCCTTTAGCGATTTTTTTTCAGATCCTGGTGTTTTCGATTTTTTTTTTTGTTTTTTTTAAACATTGTTCTAACGGTAAATAAACTTTTCTCCAAATTCCCTGAGTTTTGCACCGCATTTTTAGCGGATGTGTTTGTTGCTTGGACAGAGAGAAATACTCATGTGGAGATATAAGTTATTTACTGAACATTGTTTATATTTGAAGGTATAAGTACTGCAAAACCTTTACACTATATTTAAGAATGAGAGTATGGTAAGAAAAGAGTGAGAGACTGACTGGTAGAGTGACGATGTGAGAATGATGGTATTAGCGCGTTGATGGTTGTTCGAATGGCGTTTGAATGAAAGTGAATTGGCGGTCATACTTTTTTTTTTTAAGCGGGCGGCTGGATTAGCCTCTACTGTCTTCAACTTCTTCTTCCAGTACCCATATGTTTCTCCTAGGTTAGGGAGACATGTCACATCAATCCATTATAATTTCTCCAAGAAATTATCACATTTTTCACGACTAAGGATAATTCACCAGATTAGCAGGACATTTTAACATTTTTTTTTTTTTTTAGAATCGCTATTAATACATAATTTTTTATATAAAATTATTACATACAAAGCTTTTTTAATCAACTAGAAGAAATATAACCCCAATTTTATCAATATAGCTTTAGATTTGTACAAGGTATTACAAATAATAGGATTTGGACTATAACTACCTAGTTCTTTCAAACTTTCAATATTTTAATAATTAAAATTCTGACATTCTGGTCAATTTGATTTGGTAATCAAAAAAATCTGGTGTGAAACACTCACACAACTTTCCCTTACTCCTGTTCTCAAAATTATAATTGACAAATGATATAGTTTGTGTACCGAATTTAACGAAATTCGTCGAAAACTGACAAAACTTTTCAGTAAAAACGCACTTCCGGTTTACTAATTTTCTTAAAACTTGGAATTTTTACTATCTATTTAATTCTAATTAATTTTGTTTGGATGATAGAATTATATAATCAACTATGATACCACTTTAGAGGAAGCTATAACCCCACCCCTCCCCTAAAAGTACCATTAAATGAATTTTTCCAGTCAAATGTTTTTAATAAAAGGTGTAGATCTTTGCATGTTTAGTTTATATACGAAGTTTCAAGAAAATCGTCGGAGCCATTTTTGAGCAAATCGCGAAAAAGTGAAATTCATTTAGTAAAGTGTTGAAACAAACGCACTGCCAATTATCCGATTTTTTTTTCAAACTCGGAATTTCAACAACATATTTAATTTTAATTAATATTATTTAAATAGCACTTTAGAGGAAAACATAACCCCATCCCACCCCCAAAAAAGTGTCCTTAAATGAATTTTCCTAGAAAAAATGTTTCAAACAAAAGTTGTAGCTCTTTGTATGTGTAGGTGACACAATAAGTTTGAAGAAAATCGTCGGAGACATTTTTAAAAAGTAAAAAAAAAAAAACTAGTAAAGTGGTACTTCCGGTTGAGGAATTTTGACAGATAACGCAGCATCAGATCCCATGGTAATACCTAAACGTAATATCAAGTTTCAACTTTCTACGGTTTTTTTCGTTTTTGAGCTATGCTGTTCACACACACATACACACACACACACACACACACAGACACTTTGCTAAAAACCACTTTTTTGGACTCAGCGGACCTCAAAACGGATATTTTCGGTGAAAACTCGATATCGAAAATTTGACACGATTACAATACTTCCTCTTACTAGGAGTAAGAGAAAATAATACATATAGCACAAAAATCCTCCTTCCGCATTGAAAACTGATATCTAGGCCAACAAGAAGCTAAAAAAAAAAAAAAAAAAAGATTATAGTTTTTCTGACCGACGACAGTATCTAAAATTAAGAAACCACAAGCAATTTCTTTATTTTTTAACAAACCAAAATTTAAGAATAAAACATTATAAAATTAATAATAACTAGATAGATTGTTGATAAAGAAATCATAGAGAGAGAAAGAAAAAAGAATGAAGATATGAATAAGCAATCGATTTATAAATATTCAAATATGACCTTTTGAACTGAATATCCTTTGAATAAATTATATTCTAATAAATCGAAGAAAGATAAAAATTTTTTTTTTTTTTTTGTAAATATAATTTCTTATTTTTTTTTTTTTACTTTTCTCAAATTTCCTTATTGCTTTCTATACGTATAAAATTTTCAGTTTCTAGATAAAACTTTCCCAAATATATTCAACCTTTTCTCTAATATATTTTAAATATATCTTGAAACAAGTTCTACTAGGAAGGAAGATAAGGTGATATAGACATTAAAAGAAAGGAACAGGTTTTTTTTAATAAAACAAATTAATCACAATGAAATCGTTTGAGTGGAAAATTGATCATTATTTTAATAAATAAATAAGTCCAGCGCTGGTGGTAAGGTTAAAAAAAAATCTATGCCAAAAAAATTAATTAATTAATTTAATTAATCAAACCAAATTGGAAAACCACATTCAACGACTTTCTCTTAATGCTGTGAATATAATTACAATTGATATTGTAATGTGATAACCAGAAGGAGTGATAAAAATTATAACTAGTGGTGCCAGCAAGTCGCTATTATTCAGGTCAAGAGCCGCGGTCAGTGCACGGTCAAAGGGACCGCCAAGGACAGGAACCGCCAAAGACACACTGATTTCAAAAGGGTCATTATACGGAGTATATAGAAGCGCCTGGCCAATATACAAGGGTCAACAAATCACTCAAAAGGCCACCTGGCTACAGTCTTTTCATAACCGCCAATAAACAAACACTCAAAAGACCACCTGGCTACAGTCTTTTGATAACTACCATCACCTGTTGCCATACCTGTTCACCGACCTATTCAAGACCTAGGGTCAACACACAGGCAAGAGATGTTTTAGTGTGACCCGTAATTACACACTTGTCAATGTGTGAATGATGGCAATATAACGTCTCTCCACAAGAAGAGGGGATGATTATTCTTCAGTATTTGATCAGCGTATCATCAAGATTCCACCAGTGACATAGTTCATACATCGGAGCGCGTCCCTATCTAAGTATTTAAACATATATTTATTTATCAATCATTACAGTTGTGCATTTGTAGTGGAAGGACAAAATCGAAAAATAATAGTTTAAAGTTTCTGAATATTTTATAGTATCCAAAATTGTATTTTTGTTAATATTTTATAATCTTAATGCTGTGAATTTACCTTCAAAAAGAGTGTATTGTAAAGCCAGGTATATTAAATCTAGGTCATTGCTAGTAGGGAAACAAAGGCACAAAATTTAATACAATGCGACTTGGCCAACTGCTTTGTTAGAGAGCATTCCTTAGGACAGTCAGACTTCAGCCTTCTAACAAGACAGACTTGTGCTAGAAATCAAAGTGGAAACATTGAAACACTACTTCAGGAATTGCTCTCTAAATATCTGTGCCAGTTTCACAATAAATTAAATAAGTTTATAATACCAAATAACTTGTAGTTATTATTTGGAAGATTATATTTAATTGTTAACAGTGGTGACATCTTAATTATTCTTAATACTTCTATCTCTATCTCCAACTTACTTACAAGCCCTTTTCACTAAAACGCTCACGCCACAAGCTACCTACACACATCATCACACCATTACTTTACACATTCTAGTTACATTTAAATCATATTAAATTAATTGTAGTTATATCCTTTTAAACGTTAAATTATTGTTAAAATATATATCTATTTTCGTAAATTAGTAATTCATATTCCGAGTAACAACTCACTAAAAATCTCTAACTAACTCCCAACTATTCATCGCATCACAACCCTCTCTCCAAGACATCTGAACCCACTACAGTATACAACACAAATTAAGGGAAAGAAGAATAGAAAATACATTAATTTTTTAAAAATATTTGTTTATGTATATGATCAAAAATATTATATAAAATTCATTAAAATATGCCGGTCTTTCCAAATTTGTATCTTGAATAATTTTAAACAGTAGAAGTAAAATTTATCAGCAGCAACGGTTGATAATGCAATATAACTTCCATGTTACAAACAATGTATTGAAATAAAAGAATGAGTTTCCATTTCAAAGTTTTAAAAATGTTGATGAACAATGATGGACTTATCTCATAAATTATTATTCAAAATATAAAGAAGCTTTTTTATCGAGAAAAAACGAAGTAACCAATAAATCTTTTAATAAATAAAAATAATTAATTTATAAAATAATTTATTTAACATTTGAACTGTTCAAAAAAATAGACTTGATCACTTTCGGCTTCTGAACAGCTACCATTCCAAATTTGAAGATAATCGATGGAACCATTTTCTAGAATATTTCGAAAAACTCAGAAACCTGTTCAGTAAAGTCACGATTTGAGGCCACAATAAGCTTCAGTTTGGCTGGGTAGGCGGTGTCGCGCTTTAGATTTTCTTCAAATTTAAAAGTAAAGCAAAGCTTTAAACATCTGCTTCGGCGAATAGCTGATATAGTTCCCTATTCTTTCTGCTTCACCAGTGTGATGGATGCCAGAAATATAGAAATATATTGATTTTTATTTATTTTATTATATTTATGATATTTGATTTCAAATATATAAAAATTATGAAGAACCAGACATTCGCTGGTAGCAAAAAAGGTACACACAGGTAGAAGATTACCGGTACAAGAGAGAGTTCATGAACTTGTTAGCATTGTCTACCCCTTCTTCTCACAAGGGAAGGTTTGAACGAACAATTAGAAGGCATTCATTCAGGACAGTCTGTATTAGACCTTCAAGCAGAACACTTGCTTTTCGCTCTCTTAGCATCAGTGCCAGTTCCACAATATATTAATAAGTTTATACATTCTTTGCAAATAACGTGTGGTTATTATTTTAATAGAATATATTTATTGCTACCAGTGGTGACTACTTTCTTATTTCTGATACTTCTCTCTCTTTCTCAAACATACACACAAGCCCTTTACAAAACCGCTCACGCCACAAACTAGAAGCAACTACCGCTCACTACAAACTACAACATCACATCACACCAATAACATTTCATGTACTGTTGTTTTGTAGTGTAGTTTGTGCAGCACGAGCGGTTTAGCAAAGGGCTTGTGTATATGTTTAAAGAATGAGAAGTATTAGTAAATAAGGAAGAAATCACCACTGTTTTTGAAATAAATATATTCTCTAAGTGAATGTAATTACTTTACAATATCACAACTATATCTTAATAAATCAATTGTTTATCTAGAATAAGTGATAAACTCTATAACTGGCACTGAGGATAAGTGAGCGATTCCTGAAGTGTTCTGGTTGATTGTCCAAAACAGACTTTTCTTGAAAGAATGCCTTCTCTTCATAGTTCAAATCCTCCCCTCTGAGAACGGGTAGACAATGCTAACCAGGTCCTTTGAACTCTTTCTGTAACTGTAGTCTTCTACCTGTGTGTACCCTTTTTGCCAGCGAATGTCTAGTTCTTCATAATTTTTATATATTTGAAATCAAATATAATAAATATAATAAAATAAATGGAGTCTACTGCATTATTATTATTATTATTATTATTATTATTATTATTATTATTATTAATAATAATAATAAAGTAAATGAAAATCAAATATATTTCTATATTTCTGGCATCCATCATACCAGCCCAATTCGTCTTTTACCTGACGGAAGATTTTTCGAAGGATCTCCCTTTCTAAGACAATTAAATACAAATTGATATGGTCCACGTCTGAGTGGCATAAGTAAGGACTGGGCGGGTTAGCGTTTTATAAACCTGAGATTTCGTTTGTCTACTAATGAGCTTGCTTCTTAGATGTTTCAATAGACCGAAATAACATCTATTGGGAGCTTCAATCCTTATTTGTATCATTTCTATAGTTGTATCATTTGGAAGAGGTCACCTGAGATCCCAGTTAGGAAAACTCCTTACCCTTTTAAATGTACATGAGCCGATGCTGATGGACCGATCTTCAACTGTCACTTTCCCTCCAGTATACATATACTTAATCTTTAAAGCAATGCTTTTAATAACATATTTTAATAATAATATGTTATTATATTATTATTGTGCTTTGCCTAAAGTTGACACATTAGGGAATACTAATGTATTTTTGGAATAATTGTTCAAATAAAAGTGATAGGCACTAATATATATAGTGGTATACAAAGATTAAAGAACATCATTGGAAAGATTTTCGAAAAAATAGTTAAAAACAGTTGAGAAAAAAGCTATTATAGATCGTTCATTAATGTCGCACTTCCGGTTGATTTTTTTTTTTTAGATCGAAACCTCTGGGTCAGTTGCGGGGGAGTAATTAAACGGAATATCATACGATTTCTAGTTTTTGAGATATTTTTTTCATACAGATACACATATTGGACAGACTTTTTTTTTTGTGTTCTAGGGTCCTAAAAAAATATATACTTTCGATTAAACGTCATATTTCGAAAATTTGACACGGTATCCTCTTTCATGCAAACAATTTATTATATATAATAATGTTAGATGGGAAGTGGAATTCACGCAGCAGTTTTGAAACTGTCACTTTGGTGGAAAGTTTTTTAGATCTCTTAAATCTCGTAGATGTTCTGATGAGCATTGAACTGGTGATCCAAACCTCCATGCCTATGTATGTACCCGTTATTCTAACGACTGATATAACGCGCAATAACACGTAACAAACCAAAATTACGCCGATCGCCTTCTCACCATTAATCAAATGTTCATTTTGACAAAAGCGCAAACTGAAACTGAAAGTAAGGTGCTTTCATCCGTAGACATATTGCCTCTTTCTATGACAGTCTTAAAGCCAGTGTGTTTCTGGATGAAATCCTTTCAATGATAATCATCATCTATGACCATTTAAGAGTGAAAAATCAAACTACAATGATAGAGCAATATGAAACTAGTTAGATGACCAAGTTTATATGAATCCTGGTTGATGTCTTTATCGAGAAAATCGCAGGCAACTGAGAAAAGAAAAAATAAGTTCGGTAAAGTTTCAATTCAGATGAACCGATTCTCCCCTGAAAATTGGGAGACTCGAGAGACGGGAAACACATTTATGTCATGGTATATCTATGTATTAAAATCGTATCGTTTCTTACTAATAAGAAGTTAATGGTCAAGAAAGTAAGTTAAAAGTCAAGCAAGTATATAACAATGAAATTAGCTTCTTTAGATAAGAAAAGAAGATTTATGCTGTAGAATTGCACTTTTTTAGGTATACTATTTTGTGTCAGTCAAGCTGCACTAAAGGCTTTGAGTAAGCCGTATTGGGGATTCCAAATAAGGGCGTGAATGTAGGAGAAGACCTAAGATCTCGCTCAGAGGAGCGGATTAGGGCCCTTCTGGATACCTGGCCGTGCAGATTTGTAAGAACGAATTAGACGAGGGAAAGGGCCATGGGTACGAGTTGGCTAACATGAGTATTCCGTTTTGTGGTCCCAAGCCAGGAGTGACTATAACAAAGCAATTTTGCGAAAGAGAAGTAATCATTGAAGGAGAAGAGAATTGAAAAAGCACTGGAAGGGCAAAGAGGCGTATCTCCAGGCTAAAAGATACATAAGTCACAGAGAACTTGGGATATCTTTTCCCCCCTAGACTAGGAAACAATACAAAGTTTACTAGATTACTGACTGAGTGGATATACTTCGGTAATCAGTGTATTTGCACAAAATAGATATGCCGCTTAGTCCTATGTGTCAGAATTGTGATGATGGAGTTAGAGAAACAGTGTACCACTGCCAGGTCAGTGTCCCCGTTTCGCTAATATCAGGTGTCGCATATTTGACAGGGCAACACTCTCAAAGGAATGATTGGGTGACTTAGAGATTAAGGATATCTTAAGGTAGCCAGACTGGTAGATTACTGGGGGAATTATTTAGGATATTTTAGGGGGGGATAACAACCAAACTGTCTTATTTCCCGTGCCTTCGAGTTTCGATTAATAATAATAATAATAATAATAATTTTCTCATCTTATAAATTTATAAAAACTTAATAGTTATAAAAATTAGTTAATTGAAATTAACGATAAAAAAAATATATAAATTAATTTATAAAAGTAAAAATGCTTTTTTTCTTAAATTAAAATAATTTTAAAAGACACTGTATGCATGAAAATTAGTACTTATAGTAGAGCGCTTTTAGTGTTGGTTGGATACTACTAAGCTGAGCTACATCCGGCTAAAAGTGGTCTTATCAGGAAGGGATTCTAAATTGCAGGCTTTGGTCATGACCACTAACAGACCACAAAATTTGGTCACGTCTGTAACCCGACCTTTAAAATTTACTCAAAACATTAATTTAAAACTTTAAAACTAATTTATTTAAAAAATATATAATTATATTTTAGTGAATAAATAAATTTAAAATATTTATTGTAGGTGTTTGGCTAAAAATTAGTAACCATTGCTTTGCTGCATTCGTTGGGTTTGCTACGTGTTCTTGGTGGGAGATGCAAGAGACATATTGTTGACAAATTGTTGTGATTAATTACTAACTAAAAAATTCTCTTGTAATAAGTAAGAGGCAAAAGTACTTTATATACGCCCACTCCTTGTCAAGCACCTTCTTATCACAAAAAAAAAAAAAAAAATCTGGTATGAAACGCTCACACGAACTTCTCTCTTATTCCTAAATTAATATAATTTAATCAAGAAATTTTCTTTAATATTTGCCACATTACATTGTTTAGTTGGGCTGGCTATAAAAATGGTGGCGGGGATTTTATTGTATATCTGAGCGGTCTTATGTAGGGCGCTCAATTTAGTGTTGGTTGGCTACTAATAGAGACAACTGAATCAATAAAGCTTGTACAAATTTAAATTTAAACTAACTGAAAGCCCCCCCCCCCTCAATAACCCTCTAAATTCCGGAAAAACGTTACAATAATATGTTCTGTAAAATGTGCGATTTTAGGGACGGTTAAACGATTTTTTCAAATTTGGAATTCTAGCAATACCTTCTAATGTAAAATAATATTTATACAAGTGATAGAACCAACACATGGTATTGAAATGGTACTTTATAGGGAAGATTGACGTTACTATTCCCCCAGAACCCACAGAAAATCAATTTTCTCGCGAGAATATTTCAAATAAAGATGTTAGATAGTGACAGTGTAGCGCCCGCTCTAGCGTTTACGCCGCCCCGGACAAAAAGACAAATTGCTGCCCCTTAAGAATATATATATATATTTTTTAAGCAAGTCTATGCGTGTTCAAACACAAGCTGAAGCAGCGCTCTGCTCGCGTACTAAAGCTGTTCTGTTCAGAGAAGTAAATGCAAGTTCAAGCATTGTCCTTTACAAATTCTACGTTCATTTTTCAATAATAGTTAAAATGTAGTTAGTGTGATGTGTTGTATGTTTATAAGTATTGTAGCATGAGCGGTTTTGTATTGGGCTTGTGTGTTGTGTATGTTTTAAAGAGAGAGAAGTATTAGAAAATAAGCAAGGGTTCACCACTGTTTTTAGAAATAAATATATTATCTCTAAATAAATTTAAAATACTTCACAATATCACAACAATATGCTTATTAAATCAATCTAGATTAAATGCTAAACTCTTATAACTGGCCCTGAAGTTAAGAAAGCAATTTTCTGATACAAATGTTCTGGTTGAATGCCTAATTCAAACTGGTTGGTTGACTCTCTCTTGAAAGAATGCTTTCTCTTGGCAGTTCAAATCCTTCCCTGTAAGAAGGGGTGAAAAGACAAAGCTGACTATGTTCTATGAACTCTTCTGTAACGGTGTCTTCTACCTGGGTGTTACCCTTTTTTTCTCTAACCAACTTGCATTTTCTTTCAAACCATAATTTTCTTCAAATTATATTTATAGATTCAATTTCTGGCATGCATTATATAGTGTAAATGTTTTTATCATTTAGACATAAACAATATGCACTGTAAATTTTTAGCGAACGAAAAAATCGATATGTAAAATTTTCTATTAATTGAGAAATTAACATCAATATTTTTCTCACACAGCCAAAATGGTGCCCGTAAATTTTGACGCCCCGGACAAATGTCCAAATTGCCCGCCCCTAGAGCGGGCGCTGGTGACAGTTCATGTGTGTAGATAGCAAATGAAGTTTAAAGAAAATTGTTGGAATTATTTCCGAGAAAATTTGAGTGTTCTAGTTGCACATCCGATTCATGGATTTTGCTCGAAATCTTCGTGCTTGAACGGAAATACCAAGTTTGCAAGTTTTCATTTTTTGAGATATTTTGTTAATACACACACAGTGTAAATGTTTCTATCATTTAGGCATAAACAATATGCACTGTAAATTTTTAGCGAACGAAAAAATCGATATGTAAAATTTTCTATTAATTGAGAAATTCACATCAATATTTTTCTCACACAGCCAAAATGGTGCCCGTAAATTTTGACGCCCCGGACAAATGTCCCAATTGCCCGCCCCTAGAGCGGGCGCTGGTGACAATTCATGTGTATAGATAGCAAATGAAGTTTAAAGAAAATTGTTGGAGTCATTTCCGAGAAAATTTGAGTGTTCGAATTGCACATCCGGTTCATGGATTTTGCTCGAAATCTTCGTGCTTGAACGGAAATACCAAGTTTGCAAGTTTTCATTTTTTGAGATATTTTGTTAATACACACGCACTCACAATATATGTAGTATTAGCTAAAAAAAAAATTTTTTTCGTACTCAGGGGACCTCAAAACATGTATTTCCGGTGAAAGACTCAATTTCGAAAATCCGGCACGATCGGAATACTTACTCTTACTAAGACTAAGAGAAAATGACAAAAATACAAACTCAAATTAATAGATATATCACATTTTATGTCACGCATATTTTTCCCTGGATTAAAAAAAAATGTCCCTTTATCTCAGAAATTAGGAACTACTGAGCAAGAACTTTAAATAGTAGTCGAGTTGGCAAACTTCACAAAACAGGAATATAAAACGTAAAAATTTGTTCACGTACATATAATCTACATATTTAATATAAAAGTCATATTCAAATCTTTCTCACCTTGACTTGAGCCCAAGTGCTTAGAAGTAAACCTGCTATAAAATATTAAAATTAACTCAAATAGCCATTAAGTTATTTGACATTGTTTACTTCACAAACTGTTTATATTACTGGCAAAATGTTTATAATGGAATATTTATACAAATCATGGAACAGAATGTTGAAATAAATTTCACTGAAAATAGATAACTAAACCAAGCGATACAGTGCCACAAACAAAAAAGGTTTATATACATTACTGAAACCATTAGTGATATAGGTTTTAGAAGTTTTGGCATTCTGCCAAAGTATCTATCTGCTATATAGAATCAATCATTCCATTCCGTAAAACTAGTCGATCCAATAATAGAAATTCCCTTATTAGATTTCTAGATAGTATAACCTCCAATATTCCACAATCATCAATTATAGTCATCAAGCAATCATCAAGCACATCTAAACACATCTAAATCTTACAATTATAATAAAGAACTATCCCACAAAGTTTGCAATTAATTTTACTATGGGTTGTCCAGGAGTTGACAATATAAAAAAAAAAAAAAAAAAGGACCCAAGAATTTTGATCTTGTTATCAAAAAAAGTTTTTGACAATCATAAAGACAAAACACAAATCCAAGGTATTTTTGTTTCCGCTGAATCCAAATTTAAAAGCTAAAATAATCATCCTTAAAAGAAGTTGCAAAAAAAAAAAAAAATTTACATATCGATCATTAAGAAAAGGTTTCTTTTTTTTATTTAAAAACTATTGGTGTGAAACATTCACAACTCTTTTCTTAGTGCAAAGGGATCCGTATCATTAAAGATTCACAGGAGAAGCACATGAATCAAAAGTTAGTTACTCCCCAGCAAGGCCAGACCACGAAGGGACAGTTCGTTCATATAAATAGAGCGACAGCAGTAAAGTTCAGGAGAGTTTACGACCAATTTACATCTAGTCAGCAACCTATCTATTACCTTCTTATTACTCAGCCAGTCTGTCTCTTTATATTTCTCTCGCCAGCTAATTTTTAATTTTCTTTAATGTCTTTGCAGTTTGTGTGTTCTTTTCAGTGTCTCTCTCTCCTTCTCACATCCGATGTAATGGGATCCGAATCATTAAAGATTCATAAGATCCGAGGACCGGAGAAGCACATTAAATGAATCAAAAATTAGTTACTCCCCACTAGGAAGGAACAGTTTGATTCGTATAAATAGAGCGACAGCAGTACAGTTAAGGAGAGTTTACGATCAGTTTACTTGGTTGAAAAAAAAGTGCAGCAGAATGGGATCAACAATGGCACAGTACTCTTAATGGAGCAGAAACAAAACATGTCCAAAGCAGAATAAAGTTAAGACTGCCACTCACTCATGCCTTAACACAAATTTTCTCTAGGTATGGTCCCAATATGAAATATTTACATAGGTTTCACCTGGCTCTAGCATCCTATCGTCCTTGCCAGGACACTGTTATCCAGGATATATATCATCTTATATTTGACTGTCCATTACTGGAGAGAAGTAGAGCCCAATTAGTCCGGCATATTACGCTAAAAGGGGAAATTTGGCCGATCCCAAGAAGCAAATTTATACAAAAAAGTAACATAGAAATATTTAGTAAATTTGTAAATAATCAATTTAATAAAATTAAATAATTTATAAACTTTTCATCTTATCTGCATCTTATATTGTTATTTCTTCATATTGTTTGTCAAATTATTATTTACATATTATTACTGTTTTATTCACATACTCACATACTATTACTGTTTTTAGTTGAAATTTGACTTCTGAAATTATTTAATTTTCTTTTGTTAATTTGTGTACATATTTATTTAAGTTAACAGTTTATATTAATGTACTTTATTACATGTAGTACCGAAGATGTGGTGCATGTAGAAAATCAACTCCCCAATGGAAGTGGGTTACTACCAGGGAAAAAATATATATATTAAAAAAAAAGAAAGACCAGTTTACATCTAGTCAGCAACCTATCTACTACCTTCTTATTATTAATCAGCCAGTCTGTCTCTTTATATTTCTCTCGCTATCTAACTTCTATTTTACTGTAAAGTCCTTGCAATTTGTGTATTCTTTTCATTGAACGTTCAGCATATCATCTAGTTTATTTCTCTAAAAAATAAATTCTCTCTAATTAATTCTCCATCTAACAACCATTATATTTCTGTACAGTTAAATTTTATAACTAGGGGATACTGCACTGTGACCTGAAAAATCTATTGTGTCCCCGGACTCTTGTCAGTTCATTGCCGGCCTCCGAACAGTGTTCTCTTCCCAATTCAATTCCCATTAGTGAGTAGTAGAGAAAAACCACAGAATATTGAAGAAAACTTTTCAATAAAGTTGAACTTCCCGTCAACAGATTTTTTTCTCCAAACTCGGAATTTTGACAATACATTTGATTCTAATAATATTATATAGATGGTAGAGTTGTATAATAAACGAATAGAGCACTTTAAGGGAAAGCATAACTCCCACACTTTTCCCAAAAAGTGACAAAAAAAAAGAAAAGAAAGAAGTTTCCCCGAAAAATGTTTCAAATAAAAGTTATAGTTTATAATTATGTGTAGTTAATGTATAACTTTGAAGAAATTGTTTGAGCCGTTTTTCCGATAATCCGGATAAACAGTAAAATAAAAAAAAAGAAAAGAAAATCAAATCAATAACTCGGTACTTCTGGTTTTGACCAAACCGTATTGTCAGGTTAGGTCATCTGATAGAAGTTAAGGGAAATATCAAGATAGAACTTTCTCCGATTTTTTTATTTTTAGTAAAATCATTTTACTTCAAAAATAAGAAGCCTACATCTAAGTTAATAAAAATGAGAAAATACAAAATTAATATTATTAGTTTTGTTTGTACATCCATAATATTATAACAATAATTCACCCATTTAAATAATATTGTGATGAACATTTCCATCTTCAACCCCAATGTTTTATACATGAAGGAATCTTTGCAAACCCCACCAACACACTTCTGCAAAAACGACATTGAAGAAATGCTGGAGAGTTATTATAGGGTAGTACTTCAAACTCTGTTTAAAGATATTTCAGCTCATAAAGTCATTGTGTCACTAGTGAATGCGGTATACCGTTAACAATGAGATCATTGTTGAAAGCAATCATTGATAAATGGCATGGAAAACAAAAGGCAAAAGGGGACGTGCTGATATTTCATGAGAATGTCCCAATCTTCTCATCACTCTCTCTCACTCACACACACAAACACACACACAACACAATCAAATACACAGACATACAAACAAACAAAACGCATACTTAGTTCATATCATTTTGAATTTGACAGGAAAAGTCCTCCAACCCACTAATTTTGATAGATTTCCATACACAGTTTAAACATACTCATATCATTGAGCAAAAAGTAGTTACTAGAAAATTTATTCAATTTATTCTTTCAACTTTGTATGTACACTTTGTCCTTTCCAACCTTCTGAGTTCCACGTCATATCCAAAGAATATCAACGTTCCTCCTTACCGTCACCATTTATAAAAATAATTCTACACAAAATCTAAATCTATCGGCAAAAAAAAAAAAATACTTTTTTTAGTTTTTTGATAGCCAAAATATAATTATCATCATTAAAGCATAAAGTTTATTTTATATATAAACTAAATATCAATATTATTAATATAGGGAGGGGAATAGCTAAGTGGTTAGCGTACTAGACTCCGACACGGAGGACCCGGGTTCGAGTCCAGCTGTGCTGCACTTAAATTTTTTCTTCCTAGGAAGGGTATATCTCACTGTAGTGAGGGTATATCTCACTGTCCGGTGATAAACAGTGTTGCCTGTAACGAGAGGACATTGTCCGTAGGCCGGCAGTGCACTGAGAAGGCTCTGGGCGCCAATGACCATAGATGTTAACGCGCCTTAAATTAAAAAAAAATAAAAATATTATTAATAGCAATTGATTGTGAAACCTGGGTACTTCCCCCCCCCCCAAAGTGAGCAATTGCTCAATGTTTGGGAAAGAAAGGTACTCAGAAGGATATATGGACCTGTGTGTGAAAAAGGAGTATGGAGAATAAGAAAAAAACGACGAATTTCGAGAACTGTTTCAGGAACTAGATCAGGTTTCATTTATTAGGAAGTACCAGATGACTTGGATGGGACATGTTGTAAGAATGCCTGATCAGAGAACCCCCAAAAAACTGTCAGAGGGTAAATCGGAAGGAAGGCGTAGAAGAGGACGCCCAAGACAAAGTGTGGATAGATGGGATTGAGGATATTGTAAAAGAGCTGGAAATAAAAGTTTGAAGAAGAAAAGCCCGAGATAGGTCGGAATGGTAATAATATTGAAGGCGGCCGAGGTTCCTGTATTTTTTTTTTTTTTTTTTTTTTGAAGGGCAAGGCCAATGCACTGCGACCTTTCGATCTACTGTGCCCACAGCAACCGAACAGATGTCCCAACTGAACATCCGTTCTACAAAACCTCCATCAGGTCAAGATCCCTGAGGAATCCTAATACCCTGACGGGCTCTAGTGAGGGTATATCTCCCTTCTCCACCTGGTACTTACCCAGGTTCTTAAATCTTCTCCGAGTGGCAGCCTCGCAGTCTGTTAGGAGATGTAATGGAGTTTCCTCCGGCTCCCCACAGAGTCTGCATGAGCTGTTACTTTCCAACCCAGCTTCACCAGGTGTCCTCTAAATCGGCAATGCCCGGTGAGGAAACCCGTAAGAAAGCGGAGCTTGTTCTTACACAAGCCGATGCAGGCCTCCGATCTCTCCATTGGTTATAATTACCAAGGCAGATCTTGGCCTGCCGCCAGGTTCCTGTATTCCTGATTGTTATAGGGGATATTACTCTGCGACCGGAAAAACCCCTGGAATCCTCTCAGTGCACCACTAATCACCGGGTAGTGAGCTGTAAAGGCGCCTGTTATATTTATGGCTATCAGTTATTTGTTACTGCAAAAAAATGTTGTATGAACACTACATACGATTTTTTCGATTATACGATTTTCTATTACTGTAATTAGGACAATTTAAAGAAAAAATTGTCTTTAAAATTGCAGCGTTCCGATCTTGATTGGCCCATAAAAATGGTGGTGAAGATTTTAATTTTATACCTGAGCGGCCTTTATGTGGAGCGCTCTATGTCAAACCTAAGAAATCTGTGCAAATTTATATTTTAATATATATTGTGAAAATTCTAATATATATATATATTTTTTTTAAAGAAAAATATTCCAAATAAATATGATACGTTTCTATCAACCCACTAAACATTCCAAGTTTAATGAAAGTCGTTATAACCGTTTTCGAGGACATTCTAAAAATATTAAAAAAAATCCTCGTGTGTAGAATCGCACTTCTGGTAAACCGATTTTCTTCAAATTTGTAATTTTATGAATGCTTCTAATGTGTATTAATATTACGAAGTCCTTATATACTGAACTATTACTTTACAGAAAAGCATAACGCTACTAATCCCCCACAACCTCCAAAAAATAAATGTTAAAATAAAAGTGATTTATGTTTTTTAAAATACTAGATATACGAAGATTACACAAAATCGTTGAAGCCGTTTTCGAGCATATCATGGAGAAAAAAATATCAGTATAGTCACGCTTCCGGTGGATGGATGTTGCTAGAAATGTTCGTGTCTGATGTGGTAGTAGTGCCTAAACGGACTACAAAGTTTGAACTGCCTATCACTTTTTGTTTTAGAGATATTCTGTTAAAACACAAACGCATATACACACATATGCAGGACCATTCGCTAAAAACATTTTTTACTTTCTCTTACTCCTAATTAAGAGGGAAGTATTGTAATCGTGACAAATTTTCGATATCGAGTTTTCACCGGAAATATCCGTTTTGAGGTCCCCTGAGTCCAAAAAAGTTCACTTTACTTACTGTTTTTTTTTTTTTTTTTTTTTTACTTTTTTGCGTTTTTCTTAAAAATGGCTCCGACGATTTTCTTCAATCTTAGTAATATATGAACTATGCATACAAAGAGCTACAACTTTTATTTGAAATTTTTCTCTGGGAAAATTCATTTAAGGGTAGTTATAGGGGAGGGGTGGGGTTAAGTTTTCATCTAAAGTGTTATTTAGAATTAAATAATGTTAATTAAAATTAAATATGTTTTTGAAATTCCGAGTTTCAAAAAAAATTGGATAACCGGAAGATCGTTTACTTCACCACTTTACTAAATGATTTTTTTTTCACTTTTACGCAATTTTTTTCTCAAAAATGTCTCCGACGATTTTCTTGAAACTTCTTATATAAACTATACATACAAAGATCTATAACTTTTATTTAAAACATTTCTCTGCGAAAATTCATTTAAGGGCACTTTTGGGGGGAGTGGTGGGGTTATGTTTCTCTCTAAAGTGCTATCATAGTTGATTATACAATTCTATCATCCAAACAAAATTAATTAGAAATAAATAGGTTGCCAAAATTCCGAGTTTCATGAAAATTAGTAAACCGGAAGTGCGCTTTTATTGGCCAGTTTTCGACGAATTTCATTAAATTTGATGCACAAGCTATAAAATTTGTCAATTATAATTTTGAGAACTGGTGTAAGAGAAAGTTGTGTGAGTGTTTCACACCAGATTTTTTTCCATATTCAGGGGACCCCAAAACATGTATTTCCGATGAAAACTTAATTTCCGAAAATCAGCACGATCGCAATAGTTCCTCTTGCTAGTTTAGTAGGAGAAAATAAAAATAATAAATGATTAATAAATAAACATTTCCTATCGAATTATTTTAAACATAATTAATACATTGAAAGTGTAATTATTACAAAATTTAATACAATAGAGTCCGATATACGTTAACATAGGTATGGATATATTGTAATCCACAAGGTAGGTTATGGGGGAAATGGTATAAGCGCATACATTTAGTTGAATAAACCAAATACGTATAAGCTTTGCTTTCATATGTAGTATTGTCCATATTCAATGTACCATATCATGTCATCAAAGGGGGCAATACATGAAATCTCTCACACACACATAGCCTCACACTCTCTGCAATCTAACAAATGTCAATGTAATAGTAGTTGGTGAGCTATTGTTCTAGTGTTATTACTGGAATGAACAAGAGCGTAACTAAGAAAGGGTGGTATGCTAAACTGGGAAGAGGGCATGGATTGTCTTCTGCCAGGTATAATGCGATATATAGAAATGCACAAACACACTCCTTTTACAGGTAAGGAGAGAACTTTGCTTGAAAGATAATATTGTTTTATTTATTGTCAAGAATCAAAAGCTTTAAGAGAATTTTGCTGTATACACATTATATATAGGAGGACTGTACAGCATGCAGTTGCTATGGGCAACAAGAAGATCGCATTTCTTCTACTTCCTGCTTCATTACAAACCACCGCAGTATATCCAATAGCCTACTGTTCTAATAAAATTCTACCTCTCTCTCGCATTCTCGATCTCTGTCTGTCTCTCACACGCTCTCTCTCTACACCCCCCCCTCTATATATTTGTACAGGATGGTCCCAATACTATGGGAGAGACCTCCCATTCCCTTTATTTCTCATTGTACATCACCGACTTCACCAAACAATAAATGGATGTTGTTTTTTAACTATCTCTAACTGCAATAAAAGAAACAATTACTTTCGGTCGAATTCTAAAAATCTGCTTCGAAACACTTACAGGACTTTCTCAGGAGGATTAATACAAACATATTTTTAATAAAAAATTCTTTAAAATTTTTGCAATGTTTAAAAACGTTTAGAGGTTTCGTAATCATATTAATTTAAGACGTGCGGATGATTGGCCCACGGCGTCCGAGTCTGGCGGGACCTCCAGACTTGCTCCTTTAGGGTCCTTGGGCCTCCGTATAGACGAGAACAAGACAGTTTTCATGAATTCCTTCAGAAATCCACAAGAGATGAAGCCGATGTTCCTAAGTTGAGGTCATTCCTTTAAAGTGGAAAAATCCCCTTTAAATATCGGGGAACCTGGATTACAAATAATAATGATGTAAAAGAAGACATCAAGGCAAGGCAGTAGATGTTTTTATGCCTTAAGAAACACGCTAAAGTTTAGGTCCTTCTCTCTTGAGGCAAAGGCTATCATTTATAAAAACATTATTAGACCCATGGTAGCGTACGCAAGTGAGACTTGAGTTCTGACTAAGGATAGCGAAGTCAGACTTAATGTCTCTGGGAACGCAAAATTCTGAGAGCCATTTATGGATCAATTTATGCGAAAACGGAGTATGGCGAATAAGAAGGAACCAAGAGCTACGAGATCTATATAGGGACGTTGACTTGGTGACCTTCTTAAAGAAAAGTAAATACTTCGGCTGGGTCACGTTGAAAGGATGCCGGCATTGAGGCTACCACATCGACTTATATGTGGGAAACCTAGAAGAAGAAGGAAAACAGGGAGACCGAGAAAAAGATGGCTTAACGATGTGGAAGAGGACCCGAGACAGATGGGGTGAGGAGATGGAGGTTGAGAGCGTTGGACAGGAGTGATGGAAGGCCTCTAATTGGGGAGGCCTTGGTCCCTGGAAGACTGTATTGCCAACCAGAAGTAAGTAAATAGAAACGTTTAAAGTGTATCCAAACTGTTATAGTGGCAGAAGAAGTGCAAAAATAAATAGTTTTGTGAAAATTAGATAGTTCAAATAGTGTATTTAGTGATGGGGATAGAGCCAGATATTACTAGAATCTAGGTCATTGCTATTAGGGAAACAAAGGCACAAAAATCCGTTAAATTAATACAATGCGACTTGGCCAACTGTTTTATAAAGGAAGGCATTCTTTCGGACTGTCTGCATTCTTCTTCCAAAGCCAGAACACTTGCTTCAGGAATCGCTCTCTTAAGCTCATGCCCTGTGATAGAGATATGCCTTTATTCTAGTTATACTTCATTTCTTAAGATACAGTTGTGATATTGTTATGTACTTAAATTTGCTTAGAGAATAATATATTTATTTTAAAAACAGTGGTGATTTCTTGATTATTACTAATACTTCACTCTCTTAAACATATATACTTACAAGCCCTTTTACTTAAACCGCTCGTGCTACTACAAACATACAACACAACATCACCAAAACCATTTCACTGTATTTGCTCTGTGCAAGTCTATGTTATTACACTGTTTAACAAAAACATCCTGATGATGGGCGAACGCACGAAACCGGTCGATGATCACAGAAAGAAGCAGGCTATCACGGAAAATATCTCTGATGGTTTCCAGCTCTGCGGAACCAGCCACAACTAGAAACGTTTAGATAGGTGGCCAAAAAAATAAGGGTGGTGCGTGTTATACCTGATTGGACACTGTGGGCGCCCTCTGTCTCAAGATTTTGTAGCATCAGTTAAAATTAAATCGTAATTGGAAGGCCCCCCCAAAATCCTTCTGAAATCAATTTTTTCAGAAAAATGTGTAGGTTTATATCTGTGCAGTTTCGAGAAAATTAAAAAAAAAAAAAAAATACTCAAAAACCTATTTTGTACAATTGCATTTTCGGTAAACCGATTTTCTTTAAATTTGAAATTCTAGCAATGTTTCTTGTATATATTAATATTATATAGGTAGCAGCACTATATATTGTACTGAAGTGCTACTTCGTACGATACGATACATGTTGCGAATGAATATTAGAGGAAGTTATGGTTTGGTTATGGAGTAAGATATACTTGTAAAGAAGACCTAGAAGAGAAAATTTAAAAAGTTCGGAAGTATGTTATGAAAAAATTTGGTGAGGATCAGTCAAGAAAGAAACATTCAATTATGCCAACGTTTTGGACAGAGTTTCCTGACTTTATCAAGGTAGGACTGTAAAAATATAGTCGTGAAGATGTGGAGAAAGAATTTTTAAACATACACATTTGTTACATCGCAGAAACTTATAAAAGATCATATACACAAAAAAAAAAGATTTTCGTTTGTTTGTATTTGTGTATGAAGAGGCCATATTGAGATATTTTGTTTTGTTTAGTTGGTAATTGGTGGGCAACACATGTATTTAAAATTAGTAAAAAAAAATAGCATTTTGTTCATTCTATTATATTGCTTTGTAGATATACGACTTGGAAGTACAAATAAAAATATTTTCTATTATTAACTTTGAAATGTGTTTGGGTGTGTTGTTTTTGTGTGTTTGTAGTGGCTTGAGCGGTTTAGTAAAAGGGCTTGTGTGAATGTTTGAAATAGAAGTATTAGTAAAAATCAAGAAATCACTACTGTTTTTAAAATAGATATATTCTCTAAGAGAAATTAAGTTACTTTAAATTATCACAATAACAAGCTTATAAATTATAATAACTGGAATAACTCTTATGTTATAACGTAAAACTAGTACAGTTCTGATGTGTTCTCCTTGGTGTCTACCACAAGTCTGTCATGAAGGAATCTCTCTTCAGCGGGGAATTTTCTTTTACAAAAGAGTTGGCCTAACGGGTTTTTGTGCCTTTGTTTTCCTAATAACAATGACCTAGATTGTACTGTACCCTGGCTCGGTACCCATCACCAAATACACTATTTGAACTATCTAATTTTCACAAAACTATTTTCTAAAACTATTATTTTTCCATTTCGTTCTTCCACTACAACTTGTAATTATTAACCTTAAACTGTAGTAGCAGACAAGTTAGTCGAATATAGGCAACAAGGCTGTCATTCCGCTACAACGTTGGCATAATTGAATGTTTCTTTCTTTTCTTCATAACGTAATTCATCAACGGTCAACAAATATTTTTATATTGGGAAGTATGATGAGTGGTAGAAGTGAAAAAAACAAATCATTAAGTAATTTTAAAAGAAATAAATATACAGAAAGAAACTAGAAAATGAATGGAAGGTGTAGAAAGTTGGTATGCGTAATTTAGTCGGACGGGCGGGGGGAAGGCGGCTTTTTTGAGGAAGCGGAAAATGTTGTTGTAAGAAGAGGTAATGATGTCCTGGTCTTTTTTTTTTTAGGTGATGGAATTAGGATTGAGGTTAATGTGGATGGATTCAGAAAGAATTCACTTCAGATGATTGGAATAGGTGGTTAGGACAGAAGGATATTGGAAATCAAAAGAAAGGGGCAAGGGTAAGTGCATGTTTTGTGAGGGCGGTAATGTCAGAGTTTTTTTATTAGCAATGTCCAGGTCATGTTGTCGTCTAGGTCTCTTTCGTAGGTGTAGTTTTAATTCGCCAATGCCGTGCAAAATATGCTGTAAACAAAATTTTAAATTAACATTTTTAACAATCACTTTTTAATTTTTTATTTTAATGTAAAAATAGACCAAAAAAAAAATAAAGTATATCCTACTGAAGGTTGGATAATATTACATTGTAGTAAATAATGCGAACCGAATGGCTTAGTTGCAAACGGCTGGGTGTTAAAAAAAATAAAAGGAAAAAAATAATAGTGATAGAAACAAAACCGAATATTCATATTTGAGATATTCTGATCACACACGTACACTGATGGAAGTGTGATGGTACTAAAACGAAATGTTATGTTTGAGGTTCTTGCGAATTTTTCGTTTTTGTTGAAACACGCTATATATAGAAATACAAAAAGAAAATTAAAATATTGGTAAAATTTAATAGAAACCCCGGACATTGGAAAAATCCTGTCGGGACATTGGGATGAAGTGTGAAATCCAGGATTAGCCGGACCAAATTAGGACGGGAATAGTCACACAATTTTTACATCAATAAAAAGAAAGTAATTAATGCAAAAATTAATTCTTAATTAATATATACTATACAAAGATATTAAAAGTAATTTTAATTTTTTTTTAATTCAACAATGAAATTGAGAAAAGTAATTAAAAAATAATGAAAATAATTTATGTAAACAATGATTAGGGAAAAGAAAGTGTTTATTATTTTGGGACCTTTTAGCAACAATAACAGGTATTATTAACTTGGTACTTTTCAACTTGCGCCAAACAACATCCAAACCGAAACTTACTAATCAAGCCCCAGTGCCCACTGAATAATTAAACTTGCTTTCACAATGCTACTAAAACCCAGTCGATGTTGTTATACCTCTGTATAGTATATACCCCGTCATTCACTCAAACACACCAGACATCTAGGTAACAATTCCTCTCTCTCAACTTCCTTTTCCCACAAACATTACTGATAGTCTCTAGTTACGAGATAACTTTACTTAAGTTCTCTTCTCTTTTAAAACGTCACAACTTACAAACTTGACTTCTTTTTTTTTCTACCAACTTTTATTCCATCAAGTTCACACCCCAATCTTTGTACTAAAACAAAAAAACAAACAATTTCTCCATTTTTTATGTTCTGAACCATTGATTTTTATTTTATTTTGTTATATTTTTTTCTCCATTTACCCACAATAATAATTAATGAAGCTTTACATCATATCTCACAAAATGCTGTTGAATATTCTATGGTTGACCTATATACATACACTTCAGCAATGACCTCGTCAAAACAATTGACACATTGAATTTAATATTAAAACGATAATGCTACTTTTCAATCTGTCAAATTACCAAAAATATAATCCATTATCTTTTTTTTACTTTCTATTATTTCTGTAAGTGGAAGCAATGTGATTTATTGGGAGCAGGAAATGTCATGTACTGATTGGTGATATGAGAATACTGGCACTATTACTCGTAATTTATATTTAATCGATTTACTGAGTAAGGAGAGAAGGGTTGTAGAAGGATAGAGTAATCGAGCGATGATCTAGCGTGATGTAGAATGGGGTGTAGCGTTTGCTGATGTGAATCGCTTGAAGATTAATTTGGCTAGTTGTTCTTACGCTATATTAACTAGTGTGACCTAGCTGTGGGTGAACACTTTAAGGTTTGAGAACTTTTAACTCGATCTGGCGACTGATGTTAAACCCCTCAGATGGCCGCTTTTATTATAATCAGTTCCTCCAGCCGTTAGAGAAGCTTTTACGTGTAAGATTCGTTATCTAAGTTGAACGTTTCACGGGCCATGAGGAGTTCAACTGAAAGCTCCATGAGCTGGGATTAAAAGATACCCCAAATTGTGAATGCGGTGAACAGGATACAGTGCACCACGTTCACTTCCGGTGTGCTTTCCTCGCCAAGGCGAGAATCCATATGGAATTCAAGCTGATAACTAGGGGAGAGAACTGGCCGGGAGACTTTAAGGAATTGACAAAAAGGGCAAAAAAATTAAAAGACTTTATGGAGTTCACTCGAGAAGATGCGGTTCTAAGAAGGACTAAATGGATAAGTAGAGGCCCGCTTCTCCTTGGCAGGGATAGTAACTTGCCTACTGTGTAGGCAAGGCCAAGTGACCATAGGCACCAGTTTTGGCGCTTTGCGCTAGGTATACGCTGGCCTGGAGTGTGTGATTAATAATAAAATAATAATAATAATATCCAAGTTGAAGTTCATTCGTGAGTACATTATAGTGGGCCTGACCGGGAAAAGTAAAGCGTGCTTGACGTGTGCTTCAAGATACAAAAGGTAGCGCCTCGATGCGGGTGCTAGTGGAACAACAGAGTCCAATTTTTGTGTGGCAAACTTAGTAGTGATTAGTTCCATTACATCATCCCTATTACTGTAGAAATTGTCTGCTCACGAAAAATTTGGAATCAAGCAAGGAAGAAGTGAAGCAAATGCTTGAAAAGTGGTGCAGTTAGTATTCTTGCTTATTCTAATGGTAATTTAACTAGTAGTTAGCTTGATAAACGTGATGTTTTTACTTTCTCTAACTCCTAATAAGAGGAAGTATTTGTAATTGTCTCAAATTTTCTATTTCGAGTTTCTCCAGGAAATTTCCGTTTTGAGGACCCTAAGTCCAAAAAAGTGGTTTTAAAAAAATGGTGTGTGTGTGTGTGTGTGTGAACAGTATAGCTCAAAAACGTAAAACCTTAGAAAGTTCAAACAAGTTCTTGATATTCCGTTTAGGTATCACCACGGGATCCGACAGTAGGTAAACCGGAAGTACCATTTTACTAATTAATTTTTTTACGATTTTCTCAAAAATGGTTCCAACGATTTTCTTGAAATTTATTTAAAAAATTTATTTAAGGGTGCTATTGGGTGAGGGTTACGGTTTCCTGAAGTGCTATTTCAATTTATTACATAATTCTATCATCAAAATAATATTAATTAGAATTAAATATGTTTGTTGAAATTTCGAGTTTGAAAAAATCGGCTGACCGGAAGTACGTTTCACTAGGAAGTGTTGATTTAATTTTTACGATTTTCTCTATAAAAACACCGACGAATTTCATTAAATTTGATATACTAACTATAGAATTTGTCAATCACAATTTTGAAAACTAGAATAAGAGAAAGTTGTGTGAGTGTATGACATCAGATTTTTTTCATACCTGGACGTTTTACTAAATGTTTGGAGACGCTATGAACATATAATTACGGGAATAGGAAAACACAGCTTAGGAAATAGGAGTACTTCATTGTGACTATACTATAGACTTCCGGACAGTGCCTCCATCAATATTCTGTCCAGCAGAACTTTGAAATGATAGTTTACAGTTGATCCTGAAAAAACTTTAAACCTATTCGGTAAAGTTGTACTTATAATTAACAATTTTTTTTTTTCAAAATACTTAGAAAAATATACTTGATAGAATTATATAGGTGGACAAGAAATGTACATTGGAATTCGCGTGAACTTTCAACGCAAGCTTACCATTGCAACATTCCGAACACCAGAAATAAATTCCCTTTGAAATAAAAATGTTAAATAAAAGTGATATGTATGAAGATAGTATGGAAAATGAAAATTAATTGAATTTCCGGGTTGAAACCACGTCAATGGTTTACTAGAAACCGACATCCCCTCCCCCCATATTGCAATGAGCTTTTTCAGGGTCGTTACACCTTCAATTGTTTTTCAGAAAAAATGACTGAAAAAAACAACATATAACAGGTATATGGATACACACAATGGATTTTGACCGACCGCAAAATTTCTGGCCGACGATCGTGATTGGTTTTTTAAATGGAATAGTAAGTTTCCATTCCAGATATTTTATTCACACACATATACACATAACATGATAATGTAGTACTGCTTCAAAATACAACATGTTATACAGATGTTAAAACCATAACTTGTACTGAAATGGGACTTTAGAGAAAGACTTTATAAAGTAAATAAACTTATATAAAGTGAATAACTTTATAAAGAAAATCGTCATAGACGTTTTCGAGAAAATCTAAAAAATCTTCCGGTTGATAAATTTTGACCAAAATCATGTAATAAAATCCAAAGAGAGGATCCGTAGCAGAGAAAGAGAGACAAAAATGACAGGACCACTGTCTCGGACTAGAGTGGGAGAAGGGATGATGTAATAGGATCCATAGAGAGGATCCGTAGCAGAGAAAGAGAGTCAAAAATGATAGGACCACTCGCTTGGACTAGAGTGGGAGAAAGTACATAAATACAGCGACGGGAGATAGATACACAACAGAGTTCATACAACTGAGTTCAGTCGTCAGTCACAACATGTCATAATATAGCTTACCCTTTACCACTCTACCATATTCTTTCATTTTAAGTGTAAAGTCCAAGCAGTCAGTGTCACATTTTTACATTATACAATGTTAGTCATATTTTGTTTGTTAATTCAAACTAGACCGTTTCACTCCTTCATCAATCCCATTATATTGGTGGCAGCGTTTACGAATCCCGCGTTTCGTACAGCTTCAGCATTTTCGAAAAAGGACACAGAACAATGAACTCCAAGGCAGCCTCAAGACAAAGAAACATGTGCAAAAGATTTTAAGCCAACAACCATACAGACAAGCCGAATTCTATTCAACCAAAAGTCCTTTCCAATTCTTTACCAGTGATTGTCTACGTTCATACACCTAGGCAGGTAACAGATTTGGTAAATCGCTTAAGTATTATTAATATTTAACTTTTAATATTAGCCATTCAAATCATTTTCTTTACATGTTAGCTATAGAATTTGCAAATGTAAGGGTGTTGTGAGGAGATGTAGGTTGTTGCTTGATGAGTGATAAATAACACCTTAAGATTTGGTTTAAGATATATAATTGATATATATGTATATGACTGACTGCCAAGGACTTTACACTAACTGAACTGAACTGAACTGACAGACTGACGTGGCTAAGAAGATATGAACGGAGCGATGTTAAACTGATGTGTAAATCAACAGAATTCTACCTGAATTATGTCTCATTGCCTATCTCTCATATATATATATATATATATACTGGCCGAGCCTCTCCTCTCTTTGCGAGAGGGGCTGTTTCTCTCCGCTAGAGTGGATGAGTGGTGGGGGTTCACTACCCCTACACAAATAATCCCGATATGATGGTAATACATAAACGGAATATCAAGTTTAGACTTACTGTGATTTTTCATTTTTAAAATACTTTTATTATATTAATTTTTTCGTAATCACAAAACCATCTAATAATACGTAAAGATTTCTGGTAAAATTGCAATTTCGAAAATTTCATCGAGTGGAAAAAAAGGAAGTACAAATATAGAATAGAGGGACAAATAAGCGTGTAACATTATCATCTGATTTACTACCCCTCGTCACCCTATGAAATTCGATAGAACCCGATTTTATACACTGTTTACTTTGAGATTCCAGGATCATGCTATTTTCAGAGACAAAGCACTGTGTTCATTAGGCTTAGTTAAAACTGATACTTTATTGTCTAAAGCTTACAAATTAAAGATAACAATGAACAGTAAGTTCCTTATACACTAAACATTAAGAAGAGTCTTTTTAAAAAAAAAAAAAAAAAAAAACAAAAACGAAACTCCAGACAATCTCTAGCGTTCTAATAACGAACTAATTAAGAAGGATATACCACTTTCGTTAAAATTGCTAATAACAACTAAGATTTCTTTTTGTTTTCTCTTTTATTTTTTGATTGATTATCATAATTATTAAACATTAAAGAACTTTCTGAAGTCATATAATATTTTTTTTTTATATCCTACCAACTAATTTATTATTTGAATACAAAAATACACCTAATAATTTTTAAATAAAGATATTAAATTAAAAAAAAAAAAAGCAATAATGGTCAATTAATTATATCAGAATTTTCTACCTTATCTCGTTCCAATATCATTATTACATTCCAATCTAATAATTTTTAATTAAATTTTAATAAGAAATTAATTTCAAAGCAAAATGAAAGGATAGGTTAATTTACAAAATTCTTCTTAAAGGAAATTAAAAAATGATTAATTAAAGGCGTGTTTATTCAAGAATAATCGTTAATAAAATTTTGATTTATGGATTATTATTTTTATTTTTTTAAGAAATTACGATAATTGGGTTTAATATATATATGTATATATATTTTTTTATTTTCAGAAAAGAAAGTTAAAATATTATTTTCTACAAAAACTTGAATACTGTGACAATTATTCCACAAAAACAATAGTGAATGTTGCGTACTTTTAATCACTAGAGAGAAAACTTGGTTTCTGATCTGTAAAGAATAAATAGTGATTTCAATATTACTACATAACAATGAGATACATTTTAGGGATTGCTACAGTATATTTGTATTACGAAAATAACATAGAAGTTCTTATACATTTTTTTTTTTTACCTTTTAAACTAAATTTAAGAATAAAGATAATTATTCCAGTGAACACAATATAATTTTGTTCAACCTAAAACATTCTAAAACCTTTCTGAAGATAACCTACACGTTTATATGACCAACATTTTCTTAGATATCATCAGGAATGTTTTCCATGATAGCCTGCTTAACATACTGAATTGTATTAACTGCATTTGCTCTGTGCAAGACTATATTATCACACTGTTTTGACACAAAAAAAAAAAAAAATCCTGAATCCTGATGGTTCGGTATAAGAACCCGAACGTCCGAAACTGGTCGATGACCACAAAAATAAGCAGGCTATCATGGAAAATATCCCTAATGCTTTCCAGCTCGCGGGATCCAACCACCACATTCTCTTAGATGTAACAACGCATGTATATTTTTAGATTCTTTTTATTTTCTCAGCCACCTAAGTATTTTGTGATTGTGTCAAATTAATTATCCTCTGGGTAGATAATAAAATTGTTTCTATGAATAGTCTATATATATTACTGTAACGTTTTTCCAAATTAGCTACTGCAACTAGTTACTAAATGGGTTAGTTTAGATAAAACACATTAAATTTCTAAAAACAACAATTTATTGTTCAACACAATAAATTACAAATAACACACCTAAATACACATTAGAAACCAACAAAAGTTCTCTTTGTTCACGTTTTATTCACTTTTAACAAGTGCACACTCCGTTTGTAACAAGACTGACTGAATCGAGCTGTTCTTCACCTACTTATACCCCTGAAGAAGTGTTTCGAAACTACTAGAACATTCTAGGCGCGGTAGTACGTGGGAGATCGCTATGGAACATTCTAGAAAAATCTAGAGCGCCCTCGCTAGCGCTTCCCAGCGGCCACGAGGAGAACTTCAGGTGCCTGCTTTTTCTCCTAGATAGCACTAGTGGCTGCGTTACAGTACTTTATATATATACGAGGCATGACCAGTAAGTAAGTGTACTGAATTTTTGTAGGTTAAAAAAGTTTTTATTTGAACAAAAAAATTACCTGGTTACATTAGTACATATGTAAGCTATTTTTCGACATAGTCACCATTCCTCTCAATGCAGGTGGTGAACCGGGGTATTAATTTTTTGATGCCTTCCTCGAAGTAGTTTCCCGCCAACCCCTTCGTCCACTTCTCCACCTCCCCTTCACCTCCTCGTCGGTTGAAAACCTTTTTCCACCCATGTGCAGCTTCAGGGAGGTAAAGAGATAGTAATCTGAAGGTGCTAGGTCAGGGGAATGCGCGGGATGGTTCAGGACATCCCATTTAAACGAGGCAAGCAGTGTGTGGTCTGGCATTGTCGTGCAGCAGACAAACTCCCTTTGTCAGCATGCCTCTCCTTTTGTTCTGAATCGTCCTCCGCAATTTGTTTAGGGTCTCACAGTATCTTGCAGAGTTGATGGTCTCCACTTGAGACATATATTCAATTAAAATTATGCCTTGACAGTCCCAAAACACGGATGCCATGATTTTCTTGGCTGAAATTGTGGTTTTGAATTTTTTGGCGGAGGGTGACGAGGTGTGACGCCACTGTTGAGACTGCCTTTTAGTTCCAGGTGTGCAGTGTACATCCCAAGTTTCTTCTCCAGTAATGATGGAGCGGAGAAATTTATCTCCATGGAGTTTGTAGCGTCTCAAAAACTCTTGCCAGACCTTGAATATTTCACACTTGGCGGGAGATTGGATTGACATTTTTCACGAAACGTATTGTCGCGTCGACAGTTTTCAACGTACTGACCTCGAACCGGTCTCGTTGCGGGGGGAGGAATCAGGTTACACGACAGTGTAGCCAACATGTCGAAAACAAAATCCCTCCGGCCGTGAGAGCCTCAGTACACTTATTTTCTGGACATGCCTCGTATATATGTATATGTGTGTGCACAAAATATCTCAAAAACGAAAAATCACAGGGAGCTCAAATTTAGTATTCCATTCAGATACTAACACCTCATGAAAACGAAAGTTTCGTACACAAATCCATCAACCAGAAATAGAATAGTATTTAATGGAGGTTTTTCATGATTCTGTCAAAACCGTCTCCCACTTCCTACATCTCCCATTTTTGCACAAATAAATAACTATTACTAGAATTCTTTGAAATATTTTCCTGAGAAAATTGATTCTTTGAGAGGGTTCTGTAGGATTTTCTGGGAAGAATCAGTAGGTTTTTTTAATTTATTTTTTTAATATTGAGTTTTTTTTTGGAGATCTCCTGAGTTAAGAAAACAAAAACAAATAAAACATTTACATGACTTTATTATAACTTTACTTTATTATAATTTTAATTGACAAAGTTTCTTTAAACTTTACAGCAACTTTTTTACTAAATAATATATAATTAGGTTTGCTATATCAAAAATAATGGTGGTGGATTTTTGCGTACGATATTTTGTTTTTGGAATATTTTGTTCATTCAAACATAAAACGCTTAAAAACTACTTTTTGGGGGGAGAAGCTCAGGAGACCTCAAAACATATAATTCCGTTTATAAAGTTAATTTCTAAAATTTGATACAATCTTAATTACTTCCTTCTTATATCAGCGATTGAAAATAAAAATGTAACTTACATAAAAAAAACAAAAAAAACATAAGGCAATAACAAATAGTAGTGAGTGGAACAACACTCAAGACTATTTCGAATTTGTAAGAAATGCTCATAATATTGAATATATCAAACCCTGGAATAGTCTAGTCCGCATTTTAAGTGGTATAATATCAACCTCTCTCTTTGTAGTAAAGATGGTGTAATGGCTTACCATTTCATAAAGTTACAGAAATTACTATATTATTCTAGGCCATCATGGTATAATACTAAACCAACCTTTACTACATTCGGACATCCGCCAGTACTTAATTACCATATATGGAAATTAAGGTAAAAATGGCCCATCTGCATAATAAGTTGCAAAATGGACAGATACAACCGTACGAGCATGAAACGTATTTCCTTCAATAGATCCCCTAAACTTGATTTTATTTTTTTATCACTAAAAAATTTAAAAAAAAAATCTGATGTGAAACACTCATACGACTTTCTTTTAATGCAATTTACATTTTTACAATTTCATTGATAAACTCTTCTTTTTTTTAAAAAACTTGGAATTTTTATGATATTATGTTTAGTTGTCCTTAGCATTAAACACAAATACTTAAAGGTGGGTATGATACTTGTTCGTTTTTAGGAATACTGAATGTGACTGCAGATCTCTGTGAGCCTCCAGCAAGCGTTTAAGGGCAGTTACAGTAAACCGGGCAGTTTGAGCGTAATATTACGTTCGAACAGTCCTTTAGCTATACAGACAGTTAGGTTGATCCAATTTATTTAAATTTCATTAGAAAGAGGTGCCTCAAGTCAAGCTACACATACCAGGAGCTTATAAAAATAAATCTTAAAAGTAATAGATTTTATTTAATTAGTAATTAACTGGATTAATTACTTATGATTCGTAAGTAAAGAAAACGTATCAAGTTTAAAGAAAACGGATGGAGATATTTTCAATTACACAAAACTAAAGTGTGGGGAAAAAAAGAGCAAGTAAATATCATTTCTGAGGACGTCTAAAATTTTTACATTTCCAGTGAGAAATTGCTTCGAAAATCTATATGGACATGATGTTTTCTCTTAGAATTAGATGAGAAAAGAAAACATCTGGCACTCACAAACTTTCTCTCACTCCATTTTTTCAAAATTGTGATTGACAAATTTTTTTAATAAGTATGCCAATTTTAATGAAAATTCGTCGAAAACTGAAAAAACTGTCTAGTAAAAGCGCATTTCCGGTTTACTAATTTTCCTGAAACTCGGAATTTTAGCCATCTATTTATTTCTAATTAATTTGGTTTGGGTGATTGAATTGTATATGATACCACTTTAGAAGAAGCTGTATCCCCACCCCTACTTCAAATATGCACTTAAATGAATATTCCCAGAGAAATGTTTTAAATAAAAGTTGTAGCTCTTTGTATGTGTACTTGGTGTACCAAGTTTGAAGAAAATCGTCGGAGCCATTTTTGAGAAAAATGCAAAAAAGTAAAAAAAACAACCTGTAAAGTGGTGCTTCCGGTTGAGGAATTTTGACAGATGAGCCACCGTCAGAAGCCATGGTGATACCTAAACGGAATATCAAAGTTTTCAACATATCTACGGGTTGTTTTCGTTTTTGAGCTAGGTGTGCACATACAAAACACACCACACACCAACCACAACACCCACACCACCACGGGAGCCAAGCACACACCCACCCACACACACACAACACACACACACATAACACACGACACAGACCATTTGCTAAAAAAAAAAAACTACTTTTTTTGGACTTGGGGACCTAAAACGGATATTTCCGGTGAATGTGAAACCGATATCGAAAATTTGACCCGTTCCAATACTTCTCCTATTAGGAGTAAGAGTAAGTAAAAAAAAAAACTTACTTTGCATTCTTTGAGAAAATAGAAAAAAAATCTGAATTTTTGAAAAATGTAGTGGTAGCGATGTGTATAGTGTAGTAGCTTGTAGCGGGAGCGGTTTTGTAAAGGGGCTTGTAAGTATATATGTTTAAGAGAGAAGTATTAGTAATAATCAAGAGAGCACCACTGTTTTTAAAATAAATATATTATTCTCTAAGCAAATTTAAGTATTTTACAATATCACAACTATATCTTAATAAATCAGATGTTTATCTAGAATAAAGGCAAATCACTATCAGTGGCACTGAGTTGAAGAGAGCGATTCCTGAAGCAAGTGTTCTTGGCTTGAATGTCTGTTTCAGACTGTGCACAAGGAATGTCTTCTCTTCATAGTTCAAATTCTTTCAAAAATGCTGGTATGTCTGGTGGGAGTTTTATTGTTTTACCCTAACTGTTTCTTGTCCTTTGTCTCTTGGTTTGCATTGACCTAGATTGTAGTATACCTGGCTTTATCCACATCACTGAAATACACTATTTGAACTAGCTAATTTTTACAAAATTATTTTACTAAACTATTTTCCAAAACTATTATTTTTCCATTTCGTTCTTCCACTACATTTCATTCAGTAAATACTGTAGATCCAGTTGGACCAATTTTGAGAAAAACGTTATTATCATGCCACTGGTAGTAAAACGAAGTTTCAGCTGTCTGTGATTTTCCATTTTTTGAATTATACTGACAACACCTACATACACATAGCTGACTAAAATTGCTTTTTCATCTCAAATATATACATATCCGTAAAAACTCAATTTCGAAAAACTAACAAAATCGCAATAACTTCTCTCTTCGTAGTAAGAGAAAGTAAAATACGTCCCATACACCATCGTTTTATGTAATTAGTAATTTATTTTGAAAGTAATCAATATTAAAATTTTTTTTTTTTTAATCGTCAGATTTTAAAAATGAAGGAGATGGTTTAGATGGCAATGGCCAGTGGAGTTTTTTTAATTTTTTTAAAGGAAATGAATTCTTTAAAAACCTTCTCTGTCCATTGCCTTATAAATATCTCCTTACAATCATTATTACATTTTTAAGCATCAGAAGAGAAATCTAATTATTTCTTCTTTCGTGTTTTGGTGTTCCATTTATGTGAAATAATTCAAAAAAATCATAAATAAATTTTAACTGTAAAGAGAAATCAGACGAAAAACCAAATTAATGGAAAACTAATAAATTATCTAAAATCTAGTTAAGAGAGGAAGAGGGTAATGGAAAATTTTGGAAATACGTTAGTACTTAGAAATAAGGGCGAGAAATAAGGGAAAATAGGCTTGAAGAGACAGAAAGAGGGTGAAAAAGGAACATAAGTAATAGTTGGGTAGGAGAAGGACAGAAGGGGAAGTTAGGCTATGGTGTGGTGGTGGTGGTACTGCTATCGACAAGGCTGGGGCATGACGACGCAGGTTAGTGTGGTATGGTCCTAAGTGCTATTAAGGCGGACCAGGACTGACGGTGCCAGTTTCATTGATTAATCATTAGTGTGAAATAGAATGATAAAGGGGAGACTGAGAGAGAAAGAGAATAAGTGGTGAGACTGCCGCCAGAGAGCGGGCAACACGGGCGGTAAAAGGGTGGGGAAGCCTGCTGCCTGTTTTCCATTTGACATATCAACAAGTCTGTCTACTAGGCGTGTGTCTCTGCCATACTGTCAGAATACAAAATACACACCTAATCAACTTAAATATCAACTTTAATTCATATCTACTTTAATCTCATATAACGTAGAACCTAGAAAGTAGCATTCCACCGGAATTTCTCCATGTAAATTTTGCCAATCCTTTTGATAATTAAGAATTTCTTCTATCATTAACTTTTATCAATAAGTTTTATTTTTAGCTTAGGGGCGGGTGTTGGTGTATTGGTTATGAGCATGGACTTGTAAGTGGGAGGATCCCTGTTCGAGTCCAGCGTATAACTAAATTTTCTATTTGTTTAAAAAATGTTAATAGTAAGGTAGGTGCTTCCGCCCCCGTCCACGACACCTAATTTGGTAGTTGGCCGTTAAGCACGCCTGAAAAAATAGGCATTACTTTACTTTATTTTTAGCTTAACCTTGGCATGTTTTTCTTAACATTTAATTGCATCACATATTCATTGATGAAGTATGCGAACTACTGAAACTGATCTGATAACGCATTTAGTTCCTGAAAACTGATAAGGGTTCCTTTAAAACAAATTAAACCTTATATAAATTTCATCCTGGTTAGATTTATTAAACATATATCACGCATTGCCTCAACGAGATATATACACCAAGGTGAAGAGATGAATTCAAGGTTTTGTGAGAACATATTTGAAGAAATATTAGAAAAAAAAAAAAATTACGAAAGATATTTAAAGTATTTCCATTTTCAATGTTTTCTTAAATTCAACGTTTAAGTAAAAAAATATTAGAGAAAAATTAGTATTCCAAAAATTAGAAACGATTTAAAAAAAAAAAAAAATTTTTTTAATTATTAGAGTATATGATATTTAAGAAAGTAGAATTTTATATTAAAATTTAGGAAATATATATATATTTGTTTTGTTTCTAATTCAAGATAGATTTTCAAAGAATTATAGCAATCAAAAATTCATCATTTAATGGGTTTGTTTATAATATTTGATGTTCATATCCTGTTGTCAAAAGCAATTAAAGTAGGAGTAAAAATATGTTTGAAACCACATAAAAAAAAAACCCGGTTGATGGTAGGCTGTTGAGGGAATATAAAATCATTCTGAAATCTGTCATATAAAATACGAAATATGAAACCACTCTCTCTCTCCAATATTCCTTACAAACCCAACTGAAATTGGGAATAATATAAAATCTTCTGTTTTAAAATATTTTGAAATAAATTAATAATAAATAAATATGAACTTAGTTTTTTAAATCTTTACCAAATTGAATATTAATTTCTAAAAATTATACTAATATCATCAAGATCTCAAAAGCAGAAAGTTTTCAACATGTCTAAGTGAAATGTGTTAAGTGTTGTTTATTTTAAGCAGATATTATATATATATACATATATATAAAAATTCAGCATCCATATGTTTGTGGCCGCAAAACTCGTAAAGTAGTCGATGGATTGATTGACTTGAAATTTTTACACAACGTTACATTTCTATATAAAAGTGTTTATATATACTTTTTTATTCCGAAGTTCCCACGGAAACGGGAAATTCCGAGCGTTTCGTGAGTTTGGCAGAAATAGACAGACGCAGACAGGGGTGCGATCATGGCGCGCTCTCTGCCGAAGATATTTTGCACGAATACCTCAAGAAACACACAATCATGGCTTGGATTTCACAGAAGAAATATACAATGAAGCGCTAATCTTCATTGAGGATCTTTGTCTTGCAATGTGTGGCAAGTTGTTGGCACTATTGAGAGTAACAGTACCGAATAGGTCGATCAATGCAACATTCGAGAGAGAACTGCTCAGAGAGCAATCATACACTAGAAATGACTTACAGCTATTCGTCCAAGAAAATACACTGAAACTCCTTCAAGAACAAAAGATAGCATTTGATACCATCGTACAAGCTGTGACCAACCAATCCGGTGGATTTACATTTTGGACGCTCCAGGTGGAACTGGAAAAACGTTCTTAATTTCCTTAATCCTGGCTAAAATCCGTTCAAATAGCCATATTGCGTTAGCACTTACTTCTTCAGGTAATGCTGCTACGTTGATGAAAGGAGGTAGAACGCGAGCGCATTCAGCTGTTAAAAACATTCTTTCAGTTAAATAAATTGTTTCTTTCTTTCCTTTCAGTTCACAGCAACGCAAAGAAGTAGAGTATTAAATTGAATGATTTGTTTTCTTGCTGAATCTATGTTAACTATCATCATCTATTTACTTCCCTAATAATTAAAATCAGACTGAGCCACAGCTAAGCGTGGCCGGGTTTAGCTAGTTAATTAATATTTTATTTATTTAAACGTCTTTATTACTACACTGATAGAACAATTAATACATGGTAATCATAAAATAAATAATACTTATTAAGATGCAAAAAAACAAACAAAAGAACCAGAAAATTACCGAATTAAAATTTTTTACGTAAAGACAATACCATGGTCTCTGACCGTTTGGTAGAGTCGTATAATAAATTAATAATATATAAGAAAAGTAAACTGATAATTCAACTTAAATGGATAAAATGTAACGTAAAATTTAACAAAATATCATATTCTTCAATCCTGACAAAATAAACTTTTCAAATTACAAATAACAAATTAAAATAAGTAAAAACATAATTAACAAAATATATAATCAATTACCACTAGCAGACTTGTGAGTACGCATATGCGGCTTTGCAAAAATTTGCTAGAGAAGGCCAATGTCTGCCATTTTAATAACTCCATCATAGTATGCCCCGATACACGCTGACTACCAAACCATTTCAGCCTCAATTCACTAAAACGGGTACAAACTGCCAGATAATAATAAGTTTTGTCCGAAAAGTAGCACCCGCATAGTTCGCAATATAAACAGACTGTCATCAAAAAATGCAGACTGATGGCCTAAATTTAACATGCCCGCCCTAGCCCTCATTATCCATCTCGTTTGGTCCAATGGGACGTTACACTGCAAATAATGATTAGAACCTAGGTCACATTTTAGTTCCCTATAAATGGGGTACTGATAATAATCATTTACCTTCTCATTAAATTGATTTTTAAATTCAGTTCGCACACTGTCACACAGTAGCCAAAAACATCGGTCCCAACTGCTTACATTATTTGCAGTTATCACACCTATTCCGTACTTAGTCAACAGGGGCTGTTAATGTCATTAGACCAGAATATATCGCTTCTCGGCCTTTTGGCTAAGATCAAAGTGTAGCTAGTTAATTATATTTCTTCTAATTTGTGTAGACTTTGTTAATATATGATGAATTTAATAAACCAATTCTTAAATATTTATAGGCCATTTCAAAAGATTAGCATTGTGACATTTGGGTGGATGTGGACATTTAGAAGCTTTAAAGTTTAAAATTTTATTTTTTGTTTTATAATCATATTATTTTTAGATAATACTGTCAGTAAAAATTGTATTTGTCTTTTCAATCAGTAAGCAGTATCTATAAGAGTTGTTGAATGGAAGTAATTAATTAAAATATATTTTTATTAATGCTATGAAAACTAGCGAAAGAAGTTAATTATTGGATTAATGGGTACGTACTACCCATGAGATAAAAATTGAATCTTATTACTATATGAAAATGTTTACTAAGGAATTTATGGAGAATTAGTGTGAATGAAACCAATGTTAATGATTGGTGTCATGCGATAACTCGTATAGATACTGCATTAAATCAGAAGACAAATACCATTTAAGTGACCTAACTGGTCGATGCGCAATAAAAAAGAGAAACTATTTAAATAAAATTGTTAATGACAAATATTATCCAAAGAGAATATTATTATAAAAAAAAAATCTGGTGTGAAACACTCACACAACTTTCTCTTACTCCAGTTCTCAAAATGATAATTGACAAATTTTATAATTTGTGTATCAAATTTAACGAAATTCGTGGAAAACTGAAAAAACTGTTCAGTAAAAACGCACTTCCGGTTTACTAATTTTCTTGAAACTCGGAATTTCAGCCATCTATTTATTTCTAACTAATTATGGTTGGATGATAGAATTGTATAATCAACTAGGATAGCACTTTGATGAAAATCTAACCCTACCCCTCCCCTAAAAGTGCCCTTAAAAGAATTTTCTCAGATAAAGGTTTTAGATAAAAGTTGTAGATCTTTGCATGTTTAGTTTATATACGAAGTTTCAAAAAAATCTTCGGAGCCATTTTTGAGAAAATTGCGAATAAATGAATAAATCATTTAGTAAAGTGGTAAAGTAAACGCACTTCCGGTTATCCGATTTTTTTCAAACTCGGAATTTCAACAACATATTTAATTCTAATTAACATTATTTAGATGACAGAATTGTCTAATAAACTGAAATAGCACTTTAGATGGAAACCTAACCCCACCCCTCCCTCAAAAGTGCCCTTCAATGCATTTTCTCGGAGAAATGTTTCAAATAAAAGTTGTAGCTCTTTGTATGTGTGATTGATGTTTGAAGTTTAAAGACAATCGTCGGAGCCATTTTTGAGATAATTGCAAAAAAGTAAAAAATCCAACTAGTAAAGTGGTACTTCCGGTTGAGGAATTTTGACAGGTAACGTAGTGTCAGATCCCACGGTGATACCTAAACGGAATATCAAGTTTCAACTTTCTATGGTTTTTCGTTTTTGAGCTATGCTGTTCACATACATACATACACACACACACACACACGGACACACACACACACACAGACCATTTGCTAAAAACCACTTTTTTGGACTCAGGGGACCTCAAAACGGATATTTCCGGTGAAAACTCGATATCGAAAATTTGACACGATTACAATACTTCCTCTTACTAGGAGTAAGAGAAAGTAATAATCAAAATATTGACTTTAAAAACTTGATTTTATGTCACATATGTGACGCAAAATGCTGTTACATTATGTAAAGAACATGTCACTTTGTTAGAATTGCGTGCAATTTACTAGTGAATTAAAATTTTAACTGCTATCCGACAAAATAGCATTTCTATAGCTATTATTCATAAAGGATATATTGAGATCCCAGTTCACAGTAAAACACGTAGCAATGACATAATGGGTTGCTTGTCAAACCGAAATTTCCATTAGTACTTCAATTTTACATGAATTTTATTATTCTGTACAATTACAGCTTAATAAAACATTGTTTCTCAAATTGATTTTTTTCTGTTTCAATCCTTTTTGTTGCAAAACTAAATGAAACCAATAAATTTAAAACAAAAGAAAACGCGAATAATTTAACATTTTTAAATAGTCATAATTTTAATAGGTCTATATATAATCGGATCGTTTCGAAAACCGTAAATCTCTAGCATCATTGCAAAGACCATTGAAACTAAAGTTATTGCATAGGTCATTTCATCACATAAAATATCGCATTTTTCTGCGAGATTAGATTTGAAGTTACCGCAGTAAGGCAATCTGATACTGCAACAATGAAAAAACTAAATTGATGGTCGGAGACTATTCAAGAATTTTAGAAAATAAAAATCGACGACAATGTTAGTGGCAATGCAAGGGTGCGTTAGAAACTCCATCTCAGAACACCCATGCAGATGAAGGGAACAATTTGTAGATCACGGCAAGCCACAAAATCAAAATAGCTTGTTTGAAATATCGGCCAATAACAATGAATTTTCTGAACTAAATAGCGTTTCTAAGCACTTATGCAACATTGTGTTTTTTAAAGTGTCTCAAACTTATGGTGGCGGGATATAGGGTGATGAATGGTGAAATGTTATGAACATACAAATAAATACTATACTCACAAATTATATTTTACGATTCACTTAGTGATGGAAGAAGGTTAGGTAGAATGACCGAGAGAAAAGTGATGGTGTGACGTGATGAATGTAGCATTGGCTGTTGAGAGTCACTTTAAAAATTGAGTTACAACTCTTACTTGTTCTGTCGGTACATTAGCTTTCATGCTAGTTTGGTGAACCTTGATATTAAAAAACTGTTAACTCGTCAAAGTTGACCTGGCGAATTCTCCTAAGTCCTCAGAATTCCGGGTTTAAAACCAGTTCTCTTACCTCTAGGCAAGAGCTAGAAAAAACTTCTATGTGGGAGAAATTGCTGTCCAACTTGAAGCTCATTCGCCAATACAATAAATACTGTGGGCGTATCAGAGGAGGCAATGCATAGTTAAAGTGCGATTGGAGAATAGTGATATGAAGACATAAGTTCACAAATGCACTTTAAACAACTTTATATTTTGATGATTTCCTGAGTAAGGAGAGAACGTAGAGTGACAGTACAAAGAGTACCGTGATGAATGTAGAATAGTGTAGCGTAGACTGTTGTGAGTCATCTGGTAAATGATTGTTAAGACGCTCAGCTGGTCGGCTTTATTCAATTACTCTTTCCGCTGAGACAGCTTGAAGGTGAGAGATGTGCTGTCAAAGTTGGAAGGTCATTAGCTAATGCATTGTAGTAGGCATGATGGGGGGAGGGGGGGTGTAATGTGTAGTTGAGACTTGGAGGCTAAGTGTGGCTCCGTGATGCTGTTGCTAATAGAAACTATTGAGTCCAGATAATGTGTGGTGAATTTGCTGGCGATTGGTTTCATTAAAAGATTGGTGGAACTTTGATATTAAAAAACTGTTAACTCGTCAAAGTTGACCTGGCGATCCGGCTTTTTATATCAATTTTCTCTTACCTCTAGGTGGAAGCTAGAAACAGTTTCTATATGGGGGAGATTTACTGCCCAACTTGAAGCTCATTCGCCAATACAATAAAGCGGACGTGACAGACGAGGCAATGCATAGCTGAAGTGCGCCAAACATATAGTTGCAACAAAGACTTGGGCTATGTCAGTTTGTTCATTGTTGGCCAAACATCTGAGATTTCTCGATTTAGAAAAATTCATTTAGAGCAAATTAATTAATTAACTTTTAACACCAAAAATAAAATGAATTAAATTAAAATCGTATTCAAGATTTAAAAGTTGTTTGACCTGGTCAAAAAATGAATTTCATGTACTTGATTTTTATTCCGAATAGAGAGGATTAGAGTTAAATGTAAAAAAAAAACAAAAAACAAATCAATAATGCTTGTGTTTACATTTGAACCTGGCGGATTTAATTTATATGAAAAATAAATAAAAGGATATATAAATTGTTTTTCTAGGAAAAATAAATAAAAAATAAAATTGCCCTTTTTTTTCCTGTACACGAATGTGCCGAGAATGCTGCCTGATATTATGACTACAAAAAATGTTACGATCTAGTGATTTGAATCACTTCCTAAATCCAAGCAACACAAATTATATAGTTGCAATATTTCCTTTTTTTTTTGTGGAAGCAGCCAAATCATGACACTGAAATAACTAGCCAGAACTTTTTTTTTTCTATAAATAAGCATTTGTAATTAAATGAAGTATACTCGTTATGAAGATGATAGATAATATTTTGGAATTAACAAGAGCTATAATGGAATGTTTTTGGTATATTTTACATTTCTCCTACCTTGTCAACAACACAGCACTTGGTTTAAAATATCTCCAGTACTAATGGTGTTCCATTTAAAAAAAAAAAAAACTGGATGAAAGAGAGAGATAGAGTGAGAGGGAGTAAACGATGGCAAATCTAAAACGATGTTATCTCCCGGTCGGATCTATAATATTGGTGTTGATGGAATGATGGAATAGTCACTCTACTCTTGAATGGTATAGATAGGGGAATACTCTTTTTTTTTTTTGCCTATAAAAGAGGCGACAGAAATTAGAGTGCAGTGATTTCTACCGTTCAATCATTTGAAATTTCATACGAACTAGAATTGGTTCAGAAACTGTAGATGCTATCTGTTTACTTTCAGTATGATCAAACTATTTAACATCAAATTTTCCAAAACTGAAAAACAATTATTAAGTTTTAAAAACGTTTCTACATTAAAAAAATTACAACTTTTTCATAAAATGATCAAAATATTTTACATACCAACCTTATATGGGAATTTTATTTAATGTTCTACCCCTTTAAAAGAATAACCCTAAAATAAAACCTATGGCGCAACAGTTCATGAAGGGCTTGCCAGACAGCGATTTCAACAGCCGTAGTTCCCTCGTCGTTTAGTTCCGGCCTTCGCTACCTAGGGCGCTACTAACAGTAGCTTCCCACATTTCATCCCGAAGCTGAGTCAACACCAACTTTGCCCTCACGGTAATCGAACCCTGAATTCTCGCACGAAAGGCGAATGAGCTAGACCAACTAGACCAACGCGTAAGGATTTTAAAATAATATAATCACTTTATTAACATAACTTTAACTACAGTAGAATATTTAGGAGGCGTCTAGCACAGTTTTTGGTTCTCCAACTCAAACGTCTTTGCGCTAGCACTCGAGAGTGCCAAATTAGAATAATTAAATTTTTGTTATTCTCTAAACAGCATTTCACGGGCCATGGGGAGTTCAACTCAAAGCTCTATGAGCTGGGATTGAAAGATTCCCCAAATTGTGAATCCGGTGAACGGGACACGGTGCACTACGTTCTCTTCCGTTGTTCTCTCCTCGTCGATGCGAGAATCCATATGGAATTTAAGCTGATAAGTAGGGGAGAGAACTGGACAATAAGTGCAAAGAATTTTAAACTTTATAGAGTTCGCTTAAGAAGTTGCGATACTAAGAAGGATTAGACGGATAAGTAGAGGTCCCCCTCCCCGTGAAAAGGACAGTAACTTACCTACTATGTAGGTAAGGCCAAGTGACCACAGGCGCCGATTACGGTGCTATGCGCTAGCTACGGTGGCCTGGAGTGTGTGAATAATAATAATAATAATAATAATAATAATAATAATAATAATAATTCTCTAAACAGCAAATTTGAGCTTCCAATTTTGGCTATTTTGGTTCCTTGCTTGTTATAGTTTTTAATCTCGCCTTTACTTTCACCTCTATAGCAACCTGGTTTTATTCCTTACATTCCTTACTCATTCCAATTGTTACTCTTGTCAGTTTCAAATTTTTTACTTAATATTTTCTGTAGAGGTTCTGCCCCACTAGCTTCGTCTAATGTGACCTTTCTTCTGTATCTTTCCCGCTTATTTTTTTTGCTTCACCCTCTTCTTCCCAAGTAATATTTTTAATTTTTTATAGACTTAAGGAGAACTACTCCATAAATAATTTTTCTAATGGACTACGCTATCATTTGAGTTTTTTTATTATTTTCATTAGAGGCTCTGTCCCACTAGCTCTTAGCCCAGTATTCTCGCTTCTCCTGTATTACTTTCGCTGGCGGTAGTGGCTGGATCTCTTCAAAACATTCCCAGATCTGCTATGTGACAGCAGAGGCAAATTTAAAGCTGTGGGGCTAGCCTGGGATGACTGCTGTCACATAGAATTAGAGGTCCGTGGAGTAAAGTGTGCATGATTTGGTTAATTCCCTCCTAAGGAATCCTTCATTCATAGTTTTCTTTTGGGTTTTGAGTCTGGGAACCGACACTTCTGACAAACTTTCAAGCCTCTTACAAGTACATTTCCTAGTTTCTACAGGTAAAGGCTATTGCACACTTCTTAGCAATGCCATGGGCTTGCCATGCTCAGGCTGAGAGCAAGATGGCCTCCTTCAGTCTTTGAGTCGAGAGGGGAAAATTCAACCTTCCCATTCCATCCTTTCCCCTTTCCCTTTATACGGTTACACATAAGTATTCCTGGAAGAATATACCATGGTCCCTCAGTTAACGGATCTATGGTAGAAGCGGTGAAATGTTTCTTAGGGAATTTCTGCCTTAGGTTTTTGCATAAAAATCTTATAAGTGACACCCTCTTCTTGCTAAAAAAAGCCCCTTCTATGCTTGGGAGATGGGACTAATAAGCTCAGAAACGGAGCAGATATCCCTTCATCCCTGTAGAAGTTTAGGACACCTGGATTAAATGTTCATCTCCTAACTATTTGTTAATATAAGAGATTAGTAACACATTTACGTTGACATTTTCATAAAATAATTCAAAAAAATGTGCATGGTAAAAGCCAAAGATTATATAGGCGGTCCTTTTGCTTAACGGAAATCCGGAAACTTAAGTATGGTCTTTGCGAAATTAAGTCTATATTCCCCAGAAAATGATTACCGTGAAAGTTGGAGTGTATATTACGGAGATTGATTATAAAACTAGTTACTCAAATCCAGTCTATCACAAAGAGTTCAGTCAAGGATGGTTTCTTTTTTCAACTTAATATCAGAATTGGCGGGCCCACATTGAGTATATTTGTGGGAAGGGGCAGAAGGTTTTCTGACAGTATAGGAGATTAGTGGGTAAGACCTGGGGAGTTAATCCCCGAGGTATCCACTGGATTTACGAGAAGTTGGTGAAGCCAAGGATGCTATATGCAGTTGTGGTGTGGTGGTCTGGCTCCTTGGTGGGGAGGAATAGCAAAAAGCTGTTGGGAGTACAGCGCACGGCCTGTTTGGCTATTACTGGCGCGATGAGAACGACACCGACGGTGGCATTAGAGATGCTGATGGGACTAATCCCCCTTCAGTATGTGATAGTGGGAGAGGCAATGAAAGGGTACCTTAGAATGAGGTGCAAGGGAGAATGGGTGAGAACCTTTTCGGGGGGATCACACTAGGATCGGGAAGAAATTTGGCGAGTGAACCAATTTTTGCTATCCAACTTGATGAACGAGCAAGAAATGGGGATTTGAGAGAGATTATGAGATTACGATTGGTAGTATGGGGGATGATAACCTCACGAGGCCAACGGAGTCGGCAGCGGTATTATTCGCTGCTATTCAGATGGCTCTAGGCAGGAGGGTGCTGGCCTGTCGGGGGCGGGAGCATGGTTTCAGGAGTTGGATAGAGGGAGTTCGGTGGCCTTGGGTGGTCTGGCCACCGTTTTCCAATCTGAGGTGGTTGGGCATCATTGAATGCTGCCACACCACCTTGTGGGGGAGTGGCTAGGAGAGTTTAAGGAAGTGCGGGATTTTTCTCCGATAGTCAAGCCCACGCACTAAGGGCTTTGATAAGCCTTGGTGGAGTTCGAAATTAGTGGGAGTAAGGTAGGAGAAGGCTTACAGCTGGCCGGAGGGGTAAGGTGCATCTCTATTAGATACCCGGACATGCGGGAATAGAGGGCAATGAGAAGGCGGATCGGCTGGCCAAGGAGGGATCATCATTACCATTTTGTGGTATCATCTTGAGGGATCATCATTACCGCGCCTTTAGGCACCCGTTTGATAATAAAAAATAAATAAATAATATCAGAAAAAGTATTCGGAATATATGGTGTAGTAACCAATGAAAATGATCGTCTATCGACTTGCCAGCTTATTTAGATGACATAGATAGGGATAAACAAGTATTACTTTGACGTTTTCATGGTTATTTTGGGCGGGAGCAAACATCGGCAAAAGTACAATCCCACTACCATAATTATATGTACAATTAAGGTGAAATAAACTTTTACAAAAAGCTTCTAATTTGTCAAATTTGTCAATCTGAATTGTTGTCAAATTGAATACCCTTTCGTACTAGAATTTTTTTTATTTTGCCTTCAACAAATGAGGATTTTAAATTTTACAATTAATTCTTAAAAAAAAAATGATCATTACCATGTAAATTTAATTAAATAAATTTTAGAAAAGCAAACATAAAAATAAATATACTAAATTTGACTATTTAGAGCACAAACGTTAATAATAACAAAGATTACAAGCACATTTCGCATATAATACTGTTATTCATTGTAACAAAACTAATTTCATTATGAATATATATATATATATATATAACAATAATAATAATAGATTAGTCCAATGTTTCACTTTCACTAACTGAAACATAATATGCAAATATAATGTTTCAGCAAGGTTGGTTTACATTAGAGTCTAGAAACTGTACCAACACAACGTTATTAATGTACTTACTAAGTACATATATATACTCGTATATTGTGTGAACTATGGAGAGTGTCGCAGAACCAATGGATCAGCGTGATGTCTGTAGCTCTACACATGCAATTAAAAAAAATAATTATGATGCCACTCCAACCTCCAAGAATTCTCCCCTCCTGTCAATTAAATGTCAGCATATTTACATTTACATACCATACTGGGTATTCACGTAATTGTAAATAAAACAAAAAAAGTTGAACTTTCTTTTATTGCAGTTAAGTTCTTATTCAGTATTTTTACTTTTTCTTACATCTAGTATGAGAAAGTATTACGAACACGTGCCACATTTCCGGAATTGAGTTTTTACCGGAAATACATGTTTTGGGATACGAAAAAATCTTTTTAGCGAATGGTCTACATATATATGTTACGCTCAAAGACTGAAAATGCTCATTGAGCGAAAAAACAGCTCACATCGCGTTGTGTTCACTGTAAAACATCCACATCCCAAAATTCGTGTCATGGCTCTTATGAAAACGCTCACGACGCGTTGTGACAATCATAGAAATACTACATAGCAAAATTCGTATCGTGGCTATCATGCTATACGACCACAACGCATTGTGGCAATGAGAAAAAGCCATGACGCGTACTGAGCACTAGTTTGTGTAACCATATCACGACGGACAGGTTGTAACTTGTCGGCTTGAGTACAACGATGCATTAAACCATCAGTAGAGTTGTTTATTCATTTCTTGTCTGTTTCTGAGGGTGAACGTATATCAGCGCTAACTATGACCAATAAAAAAAGAAGTGTTTTATGATAAATTACATGAGTTTGTGGAAAGAAGCACTGGTCGCAGTTTTATCATGAGTACATAAAAATATGAAATGTTACTTAATGAAACAAAACAACATTTCCATCAATTGAAAGTGCGTCTTTAATAATTTTTTTTATATATAGTTTTTCGTGGTTTACTCAAAAAAGGCACCAGAAATTTTCTTTAAACTTCGTATATTATCTACACACATAAATACCGGCCACTTTTATTTAGAACCATTTTCCCGGGAACATTGATTGTTTGGTGGGTTCTCAGAGAACTGTCGCTATGCTTTCCTCTAATGTACCACTTCAGTATAATGTAATATGGTTTTTACTATCTACATAATTTTAAAACACACATTAGAAACACTGATGGAATTTCAAATTTAATGAAAGTCGCTTAACCCAAGTGCGAAGTTTTTAAGATTTTGGACATTTTCTCGTTAACAGTTACAATGATTTTCTTTATTGTTTTATATATATATACATATATAGATGTAACAGCAACCAAAGACAGTAAAGAGAAGAGAAACAAACCCAAGCACTTTCTCAGACTGGAGTGGGAGAAACTGTATAAATATAGCGACGGACAGTTCAATACAGTGGAGGACAGTTCAATATATCCAATCACTACGTGTCATTACCCATTTACCACTCTCTATCTTAAACATTTCTCTATTGTAAAGTCCAAGCAGTCTGTGCCTCTTAATTTAATATATTAGTTAACCAGTGTTAACAAAGCCAATCTTATTGCATCAACCATACAAATTCTCTCCACCTAACACATCCATTATATTGGTGGCAGCGGCCATCACTAGCGGCATCACAGTATAAGCTAGTTTTCATCATCATTGCTAGCTTTCAACAACACTGGCTAGCTCGCAACAGCTTCATCACTAGCTTTCTGCATCAAAAGCTAGTCTCCATTAACTTAGCTAGTTTCAATAACCACGCTAGCTGCAACAAACTCGTAGCCAAACATGATGTGCTAAACACATACACTCACCCGCACGCTCAAATTTTTCACATATGAAAAATTTCTTCAGGAGAGGGGATGATGTAACAGTAACCAAAGAGAGCAAAGAGAAGCTCAACCACTCTCTCGGACTGGAGTGGGAGAAACTGTATAAATATAGCGTCCAATTTTATAGAAAATATCTTGATTAAATTGTAATAATTTAGACTAAGAGAAAGTCGTGTGAGTGTCGCTTAAGATGCGATTTTTTATTTTATTTTAATAATTTGTGAGAAATGGGATTAGATCAAGTGGTAGTGCACTAAACTAGCAGTGCGCAGGTCCCTAGTCCAACAGTGTTGCGTTTAGATTTTATCTTCATAGAAGCCACTGATAAGAATAGCTATGACCAAAAATCCAGACCCGAATCTAATCCATCTAAGATTCACCGCAGTCCGAATAAATCGGACAATAACCTTGAGCGGAAATAGCCTAAGCTCTTCCACAGACATCCTATTCCGACCAAAGCCCCTGAACCTAATTTCCTCACAACCCAGGCAATCAGTCATAAGATGGATGGGTGTTTCCTCCTCTGTCTCACAGACTCTACAAAATGGATCCGGCATAAGCCCCATTATGTAGAGATGTCTCCTTAAACCACAATATCCACTAAGAGATCCAATCAGATGCCTGAGAGCGCTCCGTGAAAAACACAGCAACGTCTCACTAATGGCCTTGTCCAGACCCCCCCGATGAGCATTGTGGACTGCCGAAAACCAACTAAGCTCATCCATAAGGATGAATGCTGTGAAGCTGTCCATGACTGGAAGCCTGACAGACATGTGCCAGAAGATACGCCAAAAGCAGGCTCGGGACCAATGAAAGGAAGAGAGGCGCCTAATTTGGCAAACCTATCCATCTCCTCATTCCCAAAAATTCCCATGTGACCTGGCGCACCCAGATTAGAAGCACATCCTTCAGAGAAGAAAGTTCTTCCAGTCTTTTAGAACATTCTAACACCAACCCTCGAAGTGATGACATTAGCGTAAGTGGAAATTAGATGATTAGGAATATCACAATGTAAATAATGAAGGATATTGTCCGAAGAATACTATTTTGAAGAACGCTGGCCCTCACAGGATAGAAAGAATATATTGTTCTTTGTCAGAAGCTGAAATACCTATTGGAGAGATAAGATATGAGATGGGAACTAAAAAGTATGAGGAAGAAGTCAGTTTTGAGTTCCACAGTAAACGCGGACCATAGCTAATTTGATCAAATGCTTTTGTAATTTATAAATAGTAAATTTTCGCTTTGATGGAAACGCTACTTGGGAAATGTTGAACGATACTTCAATGTTATGTTACTATTACATCAACAAACCAACAAGTGTCGGAAGTAACAGAAACATTGCATTGAAGTGAACTCTCTGCATGAACTTGATAAATTTATTCTAATGATGGATACAAATCCGAAACCGGTCAGGAATAAAAAGAAATATGCATGCTATGACGGATAAAATCCCAGATTTATATCTACCTTCTAAAAGGTCATAGAAGTTACGTTAATATTCAACAACAGTACAGTATTGTACTGATACGTTACGTTTCTGCTCACTGTTCGTGATGGACAGTGTTGTCTGTAACGAGAGAACACTGTGCGGAGGCCGGCAGTGAGAAAGCTCCGTGCGCTAATGACCCATAGTGTTGACGCGTCTTATGTTAACAAAACAAAATTAAATTAAAACAAAAAAAAATTTTAATTAATATTAAAATTATAAACAAATATTTAATTCAACCACTTATAATTTATTTCATTCTATTTTTAGTGGTTTTTATTTCATTAAAATCATAGCATTATTCTTTTCTATGGATTATCTGAATTAATTTATCTCATACAATCTGAATTATATACATATTTATTGATATTTAGTTTATTAGTTTTTTTTTAGTTTATTTAAAATGTTAAATATTTAATTTAAATACTTAAGCCATTAATTTTATATTATCAACGCATCCGTTCTAGTGCTATTATTCAAATCAAATGATTCAGCAAATAAGAGACTTTATTCCAAAGATTAAGACTTACCACTTTAATTTTTCTAATTAATGGAAAAATGAAACTACCTTTATAGAAAAACATATTTTTCAAATTTTGTTGTACATTATATTTCTTATTCATAACAAAGATTTAGCCCTGTAGGTTATTAATTTGTAATATACTTTTAAGGGGAATGTCTCTTACTTAACCGAAATCTTACAAAATACTGCAACGTACAGAAGTAATGCTTTTTCAAGAACAGCAAATGTGAACAGTAATAGAATGGTGAAGAATGCGGAGACAGTGGCAGAATAGATCCTTTACAATCACCGCTATCAGAGAAAGTATTTGGAACGATTTTTCAATGAATTCAAAGGAATGAGAAAAAAATACATTGAGTAAATGTTACTTCTGCAAGAAAGATTTTAAACAACAGTTTTTTACTTTCTTTTTCTACTGCGAGAAGGATGGACTTCATCAAACTTAAATATTCCTTCAATAGAATTACATGTTATATAGTCCCTCAGATCCATCTGACCATATTCGATTAAAATAAGTATCGACAAATATAGATTTATTGAACTTTTTTCAATTTTTCTAGATAACGGTTCCAACATTTTCTTTAAAATTCACATTCTAGCTACACACTTCTGGACCCAATATTTTTCCACAAAATTAATTTAGGGGGGAGGGTTCTAGTGAAGTCTCAACATTAAGCTCTTCTCTAATGTAGCATGCACTTCTATACAATGTTCAATTTCCACTTCTTAATAATATTAAGATCTCATTAAATAAATAACTTGGTAAGAAACCCATATTTAATAAAAAAGATTAATTGAAAGTGCGACTTTTACAGGAGTTTACTAAGATTTTTATTGAATTACTTTTTTGTGAGTGTTTCACAGGTCTTTTTTTTATTTTATGTAATGCCAACTTTTAGCAGCTCAAATTCAGACAGATGGAGTAGTAGTATAATCCTGACAAATTTATAAATTTGTGTTTTCACCAGAAAATACACGCATTGAGTAGCCTGAATAATCTACAATATTTTTTTGGGAATTGTACGTATGAGTGTTTGTGTCTGGGAGTAAGAGATGTACCTAAACAACACTGTATTGCCATAGAACTTACGATATAATAAATCTAGACTCTAAAATGTCCTTATGCGTTGGTCTAGTGGCTAGCGCACTCGCCTTTCATGTGAGAATTCAGGGTTCGATTCCCGTGAAGGCAAAGTCGGTGTTGACCCAGCATCATGATAAAAAGTGGGAACAGTTAGTAGCGCCCTAGGTAGCGAAGGCCGAAACTAAACGGCATGGGAACAGCGAAGTGTTTACCATACGCCCCCCTATTCAAATCGCCGTCAGGCAAGCCTTGGCCCTTCATGGTCTGTTGCGCATAGGGCTTATAATTAAAAGACACTTTTGAAGGAATCCCTGACCTAAATAGCTTCCACAGATCAATCTTTCCAAGTCAATTTTCTGAAAATCAATTGCCACTATATATGTTACGATACAAATACAAAGTTTAAAGAAACCCCTTTAGTGTCTTTATTGAGAAAATCTCACAAAACTAAAAAAAAAAAAAAAAAACTTGGTAAGGTCGCTGGCAGAGTTGATTTCTTCAAATACAGAATTTTTTACATTTAATAAAAAAAAGCATGCAACTGCATCGCATGAGCCTGACAACACATAGCCTATGTGGAGGGCTTGCGTGGATGAGATTTCTCCTATCTAAATTGGAGAAAGTGATGCCTACAAGCTTCAGCCAAAATTCTTCTAACAGGACTCCTAACTGTAATAAAACAGGGCCCCACGGAATCTAATCTAGTCTAAACTACATTTAATTCCTTATAATACTGGGAACGTTTTTCCAACTAGCTACTGCAACTAGTTGCTAAGTGGGTACGGTTTAGATAAAACACACTAAACTTCCAACAACACCAATTTATTGTTCAACACAATCAATTACAAATAATACGCTGTATAAACCAAAAAAAGTTCTCTCAGTTCACTTTTTCTTCACTTTTAACAAGCGCACACTCCATTTGTAACTAGACTCTCTCCTTCGAGCTGTTCTTCTTCTATTTATACCATTGGAGAAGGTTCTGGAAGTTTCTCAAACATCTAGGTCGCGGTAGACCTTGAGAGACCGCTGTAGAACATTCTAGCAGCGTCTCGCAATCGCTTCTCAGCGGCCACGAAGAGAACTTGAGGTGCCTGTTTCTTCCCCCAGATGGCACTAGTGGCTGCGTTACAATACCTTATGGGTTTTAAAATCGTATAATTAATAAAATGGCACATTACAGGAAAGCCTAACATTATCTACCCTCAGAATTTTTTTTTTTTTGGTGCAACACCACGGCCCCAAAGGCTTGCCAGTCGGGGATTTTTATTGGGGGGTGGGTGGGAGGTGGTAAGTAGTAAGTATGCCACGGACGCCGCCACAGTTTAGTTCAAGGTTCATTACAAACTGCAGTTCCTTAACGCTTTCTGACTATGCTGGGTCAACACCGATTTCGTATCTCATCGAAATCAAACTTTGAATACTCGTACGCACTTGACCAATGTATGAAGGCATTTCTATCCCAGAAAACCCATTTAAAATGCATTTCCAGGTCCAATAAAAAAAGAAAAAAAAAAGGAGTAAAAAATGGAGAATGATCATCAAGACAATCAACATGAAAAGATAATAAAGTTAAGTGGTATTTACGACTAATCAATTTTGATCGAAATCTTAGGATCGGGTTTGACTTTCAAAACGGGTTGGACTTTAAAAAATCTCTCATAAATGTAATACTTTCTCTCATCAACAGCAATAAGGTCAAGCAAAACTCATTAGTATGAAGCAAATTTATCAGTTGGTATTGCGAGTATTGTATTAAGAGGAAGGTTTCAAAACTGATTTGTGAACTTTACTTAAAAACTGGTATTGTACTGAAAATAAAATTTAGAAAATTTGATTGCAATTCAAGTTCGTTTCCAATAGAGTTTCGTCATCTAAAAGCAAGCATAAAAATAATGGATGTATATAGTCCACAATAAGAGTTAATAACGCAATGATAACGAATATTCAGTTAAGTTGTTCATGATCATTAAGTTGGAAACATTAAAACCAAACGGTCAGTAATAATGTTATCTCTAAAGAAGATATCCATAAAAGGAAATGATTCCTACTGTTGCTGTAATAGAAGGAAGAGCAAGGAAGGTCGGTTAGGGGGGTTAGTCTCTGTGTGCCCCCCAGCCGTCATCCTGTCAGTAATTACTGCCGTCCAAGAAGTAATAGAAGAAGAAGAACAAATACCCACTTTATAAACTCTATTATCATTGACTATATACAATTTAAGAGAGGATGCAAATTTACTGAGTTGTATTAATTAACGAGTACAATGAAATAGATTGCACAAGTGCTACATAATTTAAAGAAAAAAAAAAATTAGTAAAAGAGAGATAATTGTCTTAAAATGAGTGTTTAACATCATTTGGTTTTTACTTTTATATTACAATGTTATATTCCGCCATCCATCGGAATGCTACAAGGGTCCTAACCTCACATGAAGAAATTCACAACATATTCTTAGCTAAGAATGTTAGGAGGCAAATCCTACCCAGAATCAGTTTCTCTACACTTACTATAGACTATTCTTAAGCCTTGATTAAAGCCTCAAATTACTTTGTAAGCAAGATTTCTAATTTCCCAATCTAAATACTCGTAGTTCCATTGCTAATTAGTAACCCAATCTGACAGCCAGGAAATAAAATCGTAAAGGTCATTGTATCGGTGTACAATGCCTTAGGCACTTTCAAAACGAAGATTTCACCGGAGTGAATCCATGTTTTGGAGATCCCGTTAATATATAAAAAAAAAAATCTGGAGTGAAACACTCACACAACTTTCTCTTACTTCAGTTTTCAAAATTGTAATGGACAAATTTTATAGTTTGGTGTATCAAATTTAATGAAATTCGTCGGAGTTCATCGAAAAGTAAAAAAACAACTGTTAAGTAAAAGCGTCCTTCCGGGTTACTAATTTTCTTGAAACTAGGAATTTTGGCCATCTATTTATTTCTAATTAATTTTGTTTGGATGGTAGAATTGTATAATCAACTATGATAGTACTTTAGAGAAAAACATAACTCCTCCACCCTCCCCCAAATGACTTTACCAGGAAAAAAGTTTCAAATAAAAGTTGTAGTTCCTTATATGTGTAGTTCACATTCCTTGTTTAAAGAAAATCGTTGGAGCCGTTTTCGAAAAAATATTGGAAAACTAAAAAAAATACATTTCAGTAAAAACGCACTGCCGGTCATCCGATTTTTCCTCGGAATTTCAGAAAACACATTTAATTCTAATTAATATTATTTAGATGACAGAATTGTATAGTAAACTGAAATAGTACTTTAGAGGAAAACCTAATCCTACCCTTCCCCCAAAAGTGCCCTTAAATGAATTTTTCCAGAGAAATGTTTTAAATAAAAGTTATAGACTTTTTGTAAGTCTACTTGATATTATAGCAAGTTTAAAGAAAATCGTCGAAGCCATTTTTTGAGAAAATAGCAAGAAAGTGAAAAAAAAAAAAAAAAACCATTCAGTAAAGTGGTCCTCCGGTAGAGGAATTTTGTCAGATGACCTACTGTCGGTCCCCATGGAGATACCTAAAGGGAATATCAAGTTTGAACTTTCTATGATTTTTCGTTTTTGAGCTAGGCTGCTCCCAACGTAGACACAAACATACACCATTTTCTAAAAACGACTTTTTTGGACTCAGAGAACGTCAAAACGGATATTTCTGGTGAAAATTAGACATCGAAAATTTGCAACGATTATAATAATACTTCCTCTTATTAGGAGCAAGAGAAAGTAAAATTATTTTCAGCGAATGATTCTGGATATGTGAACAAAATACCTCAAAATCGAAAAGACACAGGAAGTACAAATTTAGTATTTCCGTTTAGGATACCACCACCGTATCTGATACAAAGGTTTCAGTCAAAATCTATCAAACCAAAATTGCAATTTTACTAACCTAAAATTTCATATACTATCTACACAAATAAATATACTGATCACTTTTATTTGAAACATTTCCCCGGGAAACTTGATTTTTGGAGTGTTATGGGGGGGGGGGGAGGAACAGTGACTTAAAGATTGTTTCTGAAGTTCTACAAATTTGTATAAAATCAGTTTATTGGAAAAAATGCTATAACGGAGTGAGAAGGAGAGAGAATGGATTTTAGAGAAATAAATTAGATGATATGCTGAACACTGTATAATGAAAAGAACACTCAAACTGCAAGGACTTTACAGGAAAATAAAAGTTAAGTAGCGAGAGAACTACTGACACAAAGAGACAGACTGGCTGACTGACAGATAGTAGGTAGGTTGCTGACTAGTTGAAAACTGGTCGTAAACTGTCGTAAAACTACTTCTGTAGGGCTAGCTCGGCTGTAATTATATCTTCTTTTTTTTTTATATTCCTAGGTAGCAAGTAACTAGGTTGATTCTTCGTTCTTCGGATCCTCTGAATCTTTATTGATTCGGATCCCATTACATCCGGTAAACGGATACACTAGGTTTTTGAGTCTTTTCAATTTTTCTCGAAAACGATTAAGATCTCTTTTCTATAAAGTTGGAATGCTAACCCCACAGATTATGTACATAAAGGTATCGTAATTTATTTGAAACATTTCTTTTGAGGAAAAAAAAGATTTTAGGGCGATTCTGCAGAATTTGTGGTATCAAAAATTTCAAATGTTATTTGAGTTTCATCAATGTTATTGGAGCTTCTCTGGACTATAATTAAACTTCATTCATACGACTACCTCCCTATGGTTGCCACTAACACGTGACGCCATCTTTCTATATTTATGTCAGAGTTCTCAACAAAAAAAAAAGTGCAATTTTTAAGAAAATTTGAAAGCGAAAGTCGTGTGAGTATTTCACAACAAATTTTTTGAGATCATAATGGACTCAATGGGTTCATTTTGGTCATAAATCTTGGACATCCTTTATTTGGTTGTGATCAGAAATGGATTAATAGGCCGTTGGAATATGAAAGACCTTTTTTCTATGCTTAGTTTTCTTGATAGCTGCTATTTGTGGACAAGTATAGTTTAAAAAGATATCCTCTTTAAATGATACCAATTTCCAGTTAATCTTTTATCCTTCAAGTGTCCTTTACCTTCATTGAGAGTTTGATAACTCTCAAGCTAACATTTTCTTTGTTTTTTTTTTCCTTTTATCGAAAAGAAATGGCTGTGGATTAAAACTGTGATCACAACTTTTAGAGATAATCTTGCAATTTGTCCAAGGGTATAACAACAAGGCTAAGTGGACTAAGATAGGGTTCAGCGACTCTTAGACTAAACTAAAGGAGTTTAATTTAGGGGAACTTGGGTACTTCCCAGAGTTTCTAATCACAATACAGGGCGCTAATATCATTGTCATTGTCAAGTAAAGTATTATTATTAAAGTGTCCATTGTAGTGGCTTTAATAATCGTTATTAAAACGATACGTTCTATTGTAATAATACTGCTAAGTTATGTGCAATGGGGGAAGTGCTAATTTCAAACTTTGTTTATATGTGATTTCCCTCACTTTACTTAATTATACTAATTTAAATTCTTTTCAAATCAACATTATACACAAATTTATTATTGTTTTATTAATTACCTGTATATTAATTAGTGTAATCAATTTTTATATAAACATGCTTCTTTCAATTAGAAACACTTTTTTTTCTTTTCTTTTTTTTTTAGAATAATTTATCATTATTTTAATTATAGAATTTAATTTAACTTGATTATAATTTTTATTTAATCTAATCGGAGCACTGGAATTAAATTTATTATCAGATTAATAACGTCCAAATTATGTTTAACATTAATTTTTGTGTATGATTAATGAAGAATATTTATACCAAGTAAGTGAAGTCCATTTTGAAAGCTCAGATTTTTTTATTTTTAATTTAAGGTGCGTCAACATCTAAGGTCTTTTTACGCCCGGAGCCTTCTCAGTACATTGCCGGCTCCGGACAGTATTCTCTCGTTCCAGACAACACTGTCCATCACCGGACAATAAGCTGCAGAGGATCCTAGGAAGGAAAAAAATCTAAGGGTAGCACAGCTGGACTCGAACCCGGGTCCTCCCCGTGGGAGTCCAGTACGCCACTTAGCTATTCCCTTCCCTTAAAAAAATGCCAAAGATAAGATAGAAAACATAGAAAGTAAGATACCAAAGCTCAGAATGAAATGAAACTTAAACAGAAGTGAGAGAAATTACATGAACTGTAAATGTGAGTGCAAGACAGATTGTCAGGGTCATCATAGGCAAGTTTAAAATAAATAAATAATCAATAAAATAATTTAAAAATTATCGATAAATGGATTCCGCTTGAACTGAAGAAGAATCAAAAAAGGACAAGTCTTTTGAAATGTGCAAGTAAATTTATTGTTGGCAAGTAAAGGAAATATTAGTTGAGTCTGGATGATTCTGGATGATTCCCATTATCAGTTAAAAGATGAAGAATAGTTTTCAAGTCAAATTTTAATTGAGTTTTATTTCTGCAACCGGTTTTGTTTCGTTTCAAATGTGGAATATTATCTGGCAATGACCCTATTATTCAAACGAATTTCATTTGCTGCTATAAATACAGTTATTTTTAATTTTAAATTATTATTTATTGAATAATTTTAATTTTTAAATAATCTTTCAAGCTTCCCCTCAGCCACTGTCATGTAAAACACTTAGGTCTCCGGAATGAGAGCGTGTCTGTGAGTTTTTAAACCGACGTTTCGCCCATATTACAATAGGCTTCACTAGAGTGTTGCCTATAATTTTTATTTTATTTATTTATTCCCACCTTTTGGGCGGTACCCGAGGTTGCGCTCATACCCGCCCGTAAAGCACGCTATACAATGAATTACCACAGTCATCTCCTATTCACTGGCAGATGAATAAAAGGAACCCACACCATTTCCACGCACAGTACTCGGTATATCCAGGAGAAGTACAGCTACTAAAAACTATACTACAAGCAAAAGCTATGCACAGAATCGTAATATGTACTAAATGTGTTTAAGAGAGTTGGTTGCGTATTATAGGCAACAATATCACAGAACCAACAATGTTGGTTGAGCATTTAAAGGCAGCACTAACCTGGAGAAGCCTATTGCAATATGGAAACACCGGTCCATACAAAAACTATTGACGCGCCATCAACTCAAAAACCATGTTCTTTAAACTTCAAATTGTATTCATTTGTCCTAAGCTAAATATAGACGTAGGGGCAAGTACCTACGCAGCGGGGTAGTTGAGGTGACTATATTGTAGTTTAGAAGAAAAAGCCAATAACATTTAACAAAACCCAATATAACACTTGAAATTTATCGCCACAAATTCCGCAACAAAAAAAAATACTAAAATCAATTTTTCAGAAATACGTTACAAATATAAGTGAAAATTTCTATATCTGTGCGATGTAGTATTCCAACATTAAAGGAAATAGTTGTAGTTAATAGTTTCGAGATAATTACATAAAAATCTCAAAAACCTATTCTATAAAGTAATACTTCCGGTTAACCTATTTTCTTCAAATTTGGAATTCTAGCAATGTTTCTAATGTTTAGTAATTTTATATAATTAGTAGAACAATACTTTGTTCTGATTGGTACTTCCGAGGGAAAGCTTAAAGTTGTTTACTATCCCAGTACCTTTATTTATATGTTTACAAAGTTTAAAGACAATCGTTGGAACTATTTTCAAGGAAAATGGGGAAAATTGAACAAAAAAAAAATATCAGTAATGGTCGCACTGGATTTTGCCCGAAAATTTCGTGTCAGATGCAATGGTGATGACTAAAACGGGATACTTAATACGATAAACTTCCAACGATTTTTTCATGTTTGAAATATATTTTGTTCACATTCGCCGAAAACACTTCTTTTTTTTTTGGCAATGGCTACCTCTAAGTATATAGCGGATGAAAATTTCAGTTCAAAAATTTGGCCACAATCGCATTACGCATAGCGCAACCGTTCCCCCAGAACCCCCTGTCATGAATGCCAGAAATATAGAAAAATATTTTTTTTTTTTTGTAATATCAAGAAAAATGTAACATTTGCTGGCAAAAGGGACTATTCAGGTAGAAAGACCACCATTATCTTTTAGAGTTCATGAACCTTGTTAGCACTGTCTAGTCCTTCTTCTCATAGGGGAAGATTCGAACGAACAATTAGAAGGCATTCCTTCAAGAACAGTCTGAATCAGATATTCTACCAATTAACATTAGTGGCAGTTTAAGTTAAATCAATCTTCAGTATACTTACAAGCACATTATTGTGATATTGTAAAGATTAAATTCTTTTAGAGAATAATATAATTATTTTAAAAACATTGGTGCTCTCTTGATTATTTCTAATACTTCTCTCTTAAACATATATATATACTCACAAGCCCTTTACTAAACCGCTCGTGCTACACACATCAACTACTACTACAAAGATAGAACACATCCACACCAATTACATTTCACCCCTTACAATAAATTTTCGCGGGAAACGTTTCAAATAAAGTGATAGGTACGTATCTATGTGTTTAGATAGTACATGAATTTAAAGAAAATCGTTGAAGCCGTAATAAAAAAAAAAAAACCAGAATCGCGAAAACTAAGAAGAAAAAACTACTCAATAAAATCGCATTTCCGCTTGCTGGATTTTGCTTAAATCTTCCGGTCAGATGTGGTAATAGTAAGTAACTTAAACAAAATACCGTGTGAATTTACTGCGACTTATCATTTTTGAGATATTTTGTTCACGCACAGAACAGACGCTAAAACATGTTTTTTTTCGTACTCAGAAATCCTCAAAATACGTATTTCCGGTGAAAAGTTAATTTCAAAAATATGGCACGATTGCAGTACTTCCTGTTTTATTTAAGAGTAAGAGAAAATAAAAATAAATAAGAAGAAGATAAGAAGAATATTTCACTTGACATCAAAGAACTAAACAACAATAATAATAGTAATTAATCTCATCTTAGGAAACGTGATGACTCACTTCTTCATTAGTGTTGAAATGAAAGAAAAAGAAATAAAAGAAAAAGAGGTCTTTATAATTCTAAAAGGACGGATTAATTTTGATAGTAAATTAGCGGAAGTTATTCATTTCCTCAAGGGTGACTAATCATTTCAAATAGAGAATATACTTTCCAGACATAAACATTTTTATTACACGATTTACATAATTAATTTATTGTTATGTAAATCTTATGTTTTATTTTTATTTTTATTTCTATACAAGGAATGAAGTTTATGATAATTCTATACATTTTTCATGGTAATAACAAAATGTGATATAATCTAGTGGATATAACGCGTTGTCAAAATGTGGCAAAGTCTTGGAAATGTTTAATTTTCAAAATATAATAAATAACGAAAATAAAAAATCTGGTGTCGATTATAAATACATAAAAAAACGGACAAAGTTTCTTTTAAACCTCAGATATTAGTGATGCATAGAATGATTATATTGGAGTCCAAAAGAGAGCGCAAAATTGACTGACACTATACGAACATTTAACTCAATAAATTGAGCAGAACTACTTAAAATCATTTTTGGGGGGGGATTAATAATCTCCAAATAATAATTTAGATTAATATTCTACATAAAAGTGGTGTTCATCTCTGTGCTATTAGTATTCCAGTCATTACGCATTGGTCTAGTGGCTAGTGCACTCGCCTTTCGTGCGAGAATTAAGGGTTCGAGTTCCGTGAAGGCGCTTGCCGATGTTGATCGTGATGAAAAGTTGAAAGCTATATTCTTCCCTTACACCCCTTTTCCTCCTACTTCAGGGGATCTTTCTAGACCGTACCTACCTTTTCGAGTTTACCGGTCCCCCGTTGCAAGCAACAGGATCGTTTAACAAAAAGGGGATGTCACCGTCATGGAAGCACTTTTAGTGCAATGCCCGACCATGGCAGAAGTGCCGAAGCACTACCCCGCTTGACCCATTTAAGGGCAGATTGAGATACGCTCAACCAGCGCGCAAAGTGATCCTACAACGTGGTCCCACTCCACTACCAGAAGCTAGAGAAGGCACTCTCTAGCAGGCTCTGGTGAACCGCGCACACCCAGCAAATGCGCTTCCAGCTCCGGGGTTAATTTTAAATTGTGAGTCTACTCCCGCTCACTCATGACCTCTATCACTGGAGTTATTGGTTAAATCACGGCCACTAAGAATCCCACCTCAATTGCAAGCAATTGGCTCGGAAAGTAGCTTGTGCCCGCAGTTCAGTATTTCAACTCTAACGAGCTAGCGTGACTGATCCCAAGCCCGATGGATCTAATGTCCATCTATTGATTCCTGTCCATTACCTCAAGCACAGGGGTTTCAGTAACCCAGGTAACTTGCAGGCCTACAAGGGGAAAGGATCAGGAGGGAATCCCCAACCTGGAAAGCCAGAGGCGGTTGCACCCCGCAGAGTGGAGCGTTAGCTTCGCCACAAGCCTACGCCAAAATGTCTCTAGTTGTTCAAGTAAAAGTGACACAACTAGATTTTACTTTCCACACAAGGACTCATAGATATCTTGAAGATACGACTTGTCCAGTGCAGGGTCTCCCTTTTAGTCGCCTCCTACGACAGGCAGGGCATACCGTCGGCCTAATCTACCCCGGGACCTACACGGAGAAGTGGAAAGTTACAGTTAGTAGCACCCTAGGTAGCGAAGGCCGGAACTAAACGGCGAGGGAACTGCGGCGTACTTACCACACCCCCCCTATTCAAATCGCCGGCTGGCAAGCCCTGGCCCTTCATGGGCTGTTGCGCCATTGGGTTTAGGGTTAGTATTCCAAGTTTAAACAAAATCGTTATAGAAGTTTTCAAGAAAATTACAAGAAATCTCAAAAAACCTATTACGTAAAGTCGTACTTCCGGTTAATCCGATTTTCTTCAAATTTGGAATTTTAGCCATTTTTTTAAAAATGTATATTAAATTATTGTACTGAAATTATTATTATTTTTTTTTTAAAGAAAGCTTAAGGCTCAATAATTGTTCCCCCAAAATTCCGCCCCCCCACAAAAAAAAAAAATCAATTTTTACCGGGAAAAATGTTTCAAATAACATTGATAGGTATTTATGTTCTAGATAATACGCAATGCTTTAAAAAAAAGAACGTTAGTGCCGTTTTCCCGGAAATCGCGAAAAACTGAAAAAACGATTTAGTAGAGTCGCATTTCCGGTTTTCTTATTCGTGTCATATGCAGTGGTATTACTTAGAGAGAAGACGTAGTTTTAGTTTCCTGTGATATTTCGTACACACACACACACATATATATATAAATATAGCTAAAACATTTTTTTCCGCGCTCGAAGGAACTTAAAACATATATATCCACTTACAGGAAGCCAGAGAAAGTAAAAAGTCTGTTGAATTTCTCTTCTTATAATAATTTTAAAATTTTAATTAACAAATTTACATCACCTAGGCATTTTTCAAAAATGTAATTTGCCGTTTGCCTTTTAATTTATTACTCGTTAGTTGTCCGTTTGTAGGAACGCAGCCCGCTACTAGCTCTAAAATTAGTATGTTGGACGATTTACTGCCACATGGCCTCTTACATTGCTAATTAGACAGATGACTTCCAAGCCCAAAAAAACACACCAAAATTTTACTTACTTACTTTTAAAGCAATACCACTTTTCTGCAATTACCTGCTCTCCATTCCAATCATTCATTATCGGCTGTTCCATGGTCCTAATAATACCTCCTCGCCGTTTCCTCCGTAATGGTCCTCTACCCCTACTAACAGGAGGTAATCCCGGCACAACAAAGTTCTGCTAGTATGGGTGCCGAGGCATAAGGGGATTAAAGGTAACGACATAGCCGACCAACTGGCCAGGGAGGGAGTGAATATTCCTTTCCGTGTGCCGAAACCTGTTCTGGGAATAGCCAAAAGTATGGCGAAGGCATCTCTGAGAGAATAGACTCGGAGACAGCATAATCGTCACAGGAGGCTAAATACTGGGGCAAAACATGGCAAAATGGTCATACCAGTGCTGTGTAGAAGAAGAACCAGTGACACCCTGGGTCTAAGCAGGTATCAGATTTCTCATGGTAGATTCAAGACCACATCTGCACAAGGTGGGATTGGTGGATGTCGAGCCCTTGTGCAGGCTGTGTCAGGAGGAGGAGGAGGAGACGGCCTCTCATCTGTTGTTTGATTGCGGTACGAGATCTTCAGCACGTTGAGATCGGAGGAAATCGTCTCCAAGAAGGACTGGTGGGGAAGGTACTGGAGCTCATGAAGAGGCGGGGCTTCCGCTACTAATTTCGAGGGGTTGGCACAATAAGCATCAATGGAAGGCTGCAATGCCTGGGTTTGAGTCCCTTCTCTGCATCATTCTAATTCTAATTCTAACAGGAGGTAACTATTCGAGTATTTGATAGGGCCCCCATCGCTGTTATTCCATCCTTCTCACGGGTCCATACCGTTTCAGGCTTCTTCTCTCTACTTTCTGGCGGTGACAGGCCTAAGTCTGGATTCTCTTGGACTTCACCGTCCCTATCTTCGGATAACTGGCTTAGTGCAGCTCAAAATTACCACAATGCGATATGAGTAAAAATTTCTGTTTTTGTTCAAAATTAGTACACTTACAGCAAATTGTGCCATTGTTGAGAACATTGCAAAAAGCCGTGGAAAAAAAAAAAAAAATCAATTAATTGGTCAAGTGGAGAACACATTGTGAAATCCAAACAAAATATTAATTTTATCTTCAAGCAATTTTTCATGTTTGCCTTATGTTGATGAAACACTCTTATACTATTAAATAAATAAATAAATAAATAAATAAAAATCTGTGGCGCAGCAACAGCCTATGTTAAGGCTTGCTAGACAGCGATTTGTATGGGAGACGTGTGGTAAGCACGCCGCAGTTCCCTCACCGTTTAGTTCCGGCCTTCGCTACCTAAGGCGCTACAAACTGTAGCTTTCCACTTTTTTTTCACGATGCTAGGACAACACCGACTTTGCCCTCACGGGAATCGAACCCATAATTCTCGCAGCCACTAGACCAATGCGTGAGGATACACAAATAAATAAAAGAAACAAAAATTTGGTTTTTGGAGGGCCTGGAAAAATAAATTTCTGTGAGAAGTGAAAAATTGACACCGTAGCAAGGACCATTTCTTGTATTAACATTTTTTAATCGTGAAATAATCATTTAATTCGCAAGTTCAGTGGAAATTCTTGCCCACTAAGAATTTGTAAAAGTTGCCGCATAAACGGGAGCGCAGATCTAGACTGCAGGTTTTACCAGAGTAAAATTCTCTCTTGGAATCAGTGTTATATTCACATTATTTCACATTTTACTCACTTTATTTCACATTTTCATCTATTTCTTTTAGCTTTAATTTTTGTGTTATTAGGATAATAATTAGTTCACCCTGTTATTTTGTGTCAAGTATATTAGGATGAAAGAAAAGTAACTACTTTTACAGGCTTGCAATGTCTACAACTCGATCGATCATGTGATGACATGTCGTTATCACAGACTGGACTACCTAATTAATTTATTCAACATTCTTTAATTAATTACACCCAATCAAGCCAATGCCTGATAATGGAAACGGTAGCGCAAACAGTTTAGCATATTAAGATGTTAATGCATATATGGTTATTAAACTGGCCTATGAGCGATATAATAGGCCCAGATGGTTTAGTAAATTGATGTAACAAGCCGAATCCTATTTTAAGAGCATAAGTGTGTTTAGATCATCAGTTAGGCTATTTGTGTTTGGTATTTAGACCATTTGCTAGGGTATTTCATAAAATACAGAGATGACATGACATAAGATCCGCCATCACTGTTCTCATTCTAAATCTAAAAAATTTACTAAGAAGTGGATGAAGTTGTAAACTATGCACATCTTTAACTAACTCTCTTGTCTTGCAAATAATTATTAAAGTGACCAAACTGGGATTCCAAACATAAACTGGAGCATCTCTACCCAGAAGCAATGCTCCAGAAGCATATGCTTACTAGTGATCCATTTTAAAAAGACGAGCTGTCGAAAAAAGAGTTAAGACTCAGTGATAGTCTAGTGGGTCCTGTACCAATCGGTTGATTCCCCACCCATTGCTATTAGCAATTATGGATTCGCCAAGAACTGCAGATTTTTGGGTGTCCTCAACTATTTCTTCTCGATTTTTCTCCTTCTTTTGTCGTTAGGAGCATTCGCTCTGAAGATACACTGCATAACCTTGAATGGCAATAATTCCAGTTTCTGCATTCCGTTGGTTGTGCAGTCATTGAGCCTCAGGGAGATGTAGTTTAATAAGAAAGGGTTAAGAAAAAAAAATAATAATTTTTCCCTTAGGAACTATTAGGAATTAAGTTTTAGGATAGCAAAGTAATTAATGCATTAAGAGTAGTAGTGATATATGGAAGAAATCATTCGAACTATATTTTAAAATATTAACATAAATTTGCTAATTTCAAATTATATCCAATTAATAATGATGTATAAAGTTTTTAGCAAGCAAAATTATTTTATTATCTATAATGAAAATCAAAATGTTAATGCCAATATTAGCTGGTAATTGTGCTAGATTTCATCATATTGCTTAATTAGAAACATAGACTACAGTTATGCAATTAATAATTAATTTAAAAACTAGGAACTCACATTAATGTATCTTATCTTAGGGTTATTAGTAAATTTGCTAAAATTTCAAATTATACCAAGAACACTAATTAATAAACGCAAACGAAGAAAATAAACTTAATTTGTTTTAAATGAAAATTATAACTCATTTTATAGCTTTAAGGAACTTGAAAGTGAAGTAAATAGTTTCGTGATAGACTATAGATATTATTATTACAAGTTTCCTTTTTAGAAAAATATTATCATTCAAATGATATGTATTTTTAAGAGATTTTCATTCTGATAAAGACAATGTAACTTGATAAATTAAGTAAAAATTATTATACTACAATTAACAATAAAGTCTATAAAAAGAAAGCTAAATTACTTATAACACTTGATAATGAAATTTAAATTATATTTGCTTACACTATTTTTATTTGGGAGTAACGTTATAGAGATCACAGAAAGTTACCTATATTTTCGTCAGAAGCTTTTATATTATGTCTATTTTATTAGTTATTCCATAATGTGTCAACAACTGCCTCATTAATAAAATGAAAATTAAGTATTAAAACCGTTTTTATAACTAAGAATAATAATAAAAATAAAATAGTTAAATTACCTACTTATAAACTATTTAAATTTAATATAGACGAATAGGAGTTTGTTCTCTCCAAAGTTGCAAGCTTTGTACATAAGAGTTTAGACTGTACAGCTGTCTCCTTAAACTATAATTTCCTTAATAAAAATCAATCAGACGCCTAAAAGAGAAGTCCGTAGAATATCTTCCCAGCTCACTGAGTTCTTAGGAATAAATACTGCGAAGTTATACATTTTTTTTTGGAAACTATAAGATATGCATCCAAAGGCAGGTTCGGAAACAATGAATGCGGGAGAGGCATGTAGTTTGGCTTAGTGTAATGGGATCTCAATCAATAAATTAACTGGGATCCATAAGATCCAAAAAACCAAGATTCAAATATTAATTACTCCCTACTTAGACCTAACTATGAGGGAGAATTCGATATAAATAGAGGCGTGCTGGCACTACAGAGGGAACAGTCATCGACAACAGTCAGCCAACATCATTCTACGTATTTCTAATTCTCAGCCTGTTTCTCTCTCTCTCTCTCTTAATTAATCTCTCGCTAACATACAACCAGTGTAAAATCCTTGCAATTTATATCAGTGAATTTATTTATTCATTTTACGAGTGTTCAGTTTATCTACAAGTTTATTTCTTTCCTTTCGTAAATTATCTTCAATTCTCTCCTAGGTGGCAATGGGATCTCAACCAATAAATTAATTGAGATCCATAAAATGCGGATTCAAATATTAATTACTCCATGCCCAGGCCAAACTAGGGAGGGAGAATTCTATATATATATATATATAGAGAGAGAGAGAGGCGAGTGTAGTGGAAGAATGAAATGGAAAAGTAATAGTTTTGGAAAACAGTTTAGTAAAATAATTGTGAAAATTCGCTAGTTTAAATAGTGTATTTTAGTGATGGGGATACAGCCAGGTACTAAAATCTAGGTCAAAGCAAACCAAGAGACAATGGGCAAGAAACAGCTAGGGTAAAACAATAAAACTCCCTCCAGACATACCAGCATTATTTGAAAGGATTTGAACTAAAGTGAGGAGACATTCCTTCAAGATAGTCTGAGCTAGACATTCACCAAAACACATCAGGACTGTGCCAGTTATAAGTTAAAACATAAGAGTTTATTCCAAGTAATTTCAGTAAATTAATAAGCATATTGCCTGTATTATTGAATAGCATTAAATATCCTTAAAGAATATATTTAATTTAATCTAACCAGTGTTTTCTTAATTATTCTTATTACTTCTCTCTTTTAAAACTTACAAACACAAGCCCATTTACAAAACCGCTCAAGCCACTACAAGCTACCATTACAAACTGCAACAACACAACCCATCAAATACATTTCACGAGCTAGCCCTACAAGAAGAACAGTTTTTCAACACCAGTCAGTCAACATCATTCTACGTATTTTCTATTTCACAGCCAGTCTGCTTCTCTATTAATTATTCCCCCTCGTTACCTTTATTCTCATCTAATATACAACCAACGTATGAGGATTCAGGTTACTAGAGTAGTCCTTGCAGTTCATATATTTCTATTAATTGCATAATGTGTTCAATACATCTAACAAGTCTATTTCTTTACAAATTCCTAAACTATCAACAATTCTCTCCTTGATGGCAATGGTATTTCAATCAAAAAAATTAATTGAGATCCATAAAATCCGATAAACCCAATTCAAATATTAATTACTCCTCTAAACTAGGCCAAACTAGTGTGGGGAAAAAATCGATATTTGAATCTTGTTTTTTTTTTTTTTTTTTTTTTTTTGGATCTTATAGATCTCATTTAATTTATTTGATTGAGATCCATTCATTACAACAAGTTATCATCTACCTCCTTAATTTCCAACAATTCTCCAGTGGTAAAAGCTGATGATTTAATCTGTTTTGAATAATTAGTGTCATTAATTATAAATTGCTTTAAATTCTATAATATCCATACAATCTATTATTATTATTATTTTTTTTAAAATCGTAATATGTTAAAGAAAGAATCAATAATACTTGCTGCTAAAAGTATAAATTTATTGAATAGAAAATTATAAACAAATCAGATTGGAACAAAGATTTTTTATTTATTTAATTTATTCTTATCTTTTTTTTTTCCGGAAGTGAATAAAAAGATGAATTCAAATATACAAAAAAAAAACATTTACACATGAAAACATGAAGTGGTAGTGAAGGCAGATGAATAAAACAAAACAAAGAATACGAAAAAAAAAATCAAAGCATAGAATAGGAATCATTCAACAAGTGAATGGGAGAGCCGGCTCGTAATGTTTCACAGTAACATTTTGAAAGACACAAGCATTTTTAAAGTGAATAACCTTTTTTTTTAGATTTGTGTATTTTTTTCTCGTTATATTTCTTTACAAAGGTATTTTGAGAAAAAAAACAAACAACCAAAAAAAAATCCAATTTCTCTTTTTTTTCTTTGATAATAGTTACAAGGTTTGAAGTTGAATATATATATATATAGCTAGCTGTGGTTTTTTAAGAGATAGACAAAAGGATGTGCAGAAAAGAAATACGACAAGGAAGGGAGAGGGCAGTTGGTAAAGTGGTTAACAGAGAGCAATGCACAAACAAAAGATAAGAAGACATGGAATTCGTAGGAGAGATATTACCCAGCCTCCTGGACTATCCTTTTGTCACCACTGTACCAAGTCACCTTAAAGGGAGCAAATTCCCTAATCTTTTCTTTATTTTTTTTTTATTTTTTATTTTTATTTTGCATCTTTTCTTTTCCCAGCCTCTTTCTTCTTTTTACGTTTTTCTAATTCATTCATTTCTCACTTCCTCTATCATTCCTACAAAACTCTTCTAAAATATAAGCTTATTTTCTTTCTAAAGCTTATTTAATTTTAAACTTCTTTCATATTAACAACACTGGCTATTTAAATGTAAGCTTAATTGTGTAAATTACATATATAATTACTGAAATGTTGTTGGTGATATGTGTGTTATATGTTTGTAGCATTGTAGCACGAGCGGTTTTGTAAGGGGGCTTGTGAGTGTGTTTGTTTAAGATAGAGAGGAAAGTATTAGACTTATGTAGTGATCGCTACTGGTTGTTTGGAATAAATATATTATTCTCTACAGGAATTTAAATACTTTACAATATCACAACAATAAGCTCATAAAATGAATTATTTAGCTAGATTAAACTTTTTTTTTTCTTTTTTTTAAAATACTTTTATTGATATTTACAACTGTATGTACAATACAATAAGCAAAAGTGATTAAAGAAAATAAAGACATGCACACATGTGAGGGACATTATTCAGTAATGTTCAGTAAAATTGTAGGACGAGAGGGTTAGGTTGAAGGAGGAGAGATTCATGGAATTTTTTGTAACGGGAGGATATCATTTCTGCGATGAAAGGGATTTTTAGGTCGTTGTGTAAGGTCAGGTTGGATACGTAATATGGGGCTTGGGTGATTTTGCGGAGGATTCTGGATTGGAGGGACTGAATTCTTTTGGAATTGGTTCACTTGATTGAGCCCCAGACTTCAACTCCGTAAGTCCAAATTGGTCGTAAAATGGTTTTGTATATAAGTACTTTATTGTCTAATGAGAGTTTGGAACGTTTGTCTAATAGTCTAAGAAGAAGTCTGTATCGAGTGTTTAGCTCTTGTCGTTTAAGTATAGTATGTGGATTCCACGTGAGTCTTTTGTCCAAGTACATACCTAGGTATTTCACGGTGTCTGCAACAGGGATGGGAATGTTATTATAGTATAGTGAAGGACAAGTTCCTTGGCGAAGAGTAAACGTTACATTGGTGCTCTTACTCTCATTAATTTTAATTTTCCATTGTTTGCACGATAGTTCTACTTTCTCCAAGTGATTCTGGATGTTGTGGGTGGCGGATTGTGGATCTGGATCGGAAGAAAGGAAAGCTGTGTCATCTGCAAATGAGGCGGTGATTGTGTGTGAGGATTGTGGAATATCGGATGTGTAGAGGGTGTAAAGTAGAGGGCCTAGAATACTTCCTTGCGGTACTCCGGCCCTCGCGAGGAAACAGGAGGAGAACTTAGAGCCATGTCTGACCCGGAAATACCGTTCATTGAGGTAGGATTTTAGGATCAAGTAATATGTGGAGGGAAGGATTTCCTTGAGCTTGAAGAGCAAGCCCGGGTGCCAAACCCGATCGAATGCCTGTGATTAAACGTTAAACTCTTATAACTGGCATTGAAGTTGAGTGAACGATTCCTGAGACAAATATTCTGGTTCAATATCTAATTCAGACTGGTCTGTTTGAATGCAGAATTTAGACTCAGTCTTGAAAGAATGCTCTGCTCTAGCGGGGGATTTTTCTCCTACAAAACAGTTGGCCAAGTGGCATTGTCTTACCCTAACGGATTCTTGTCTCTTTTGTCTTTTCAATAGCACTGGCCTTAATTTAATAATACCTGACTCTTTTAACAGCACTAAAATACACTATTTTTTAAAGGTAAATTCACTATTTATTTTCCAAAATTATTTCACTTAAAATATTGTCAAAATTCACTAAACTATTTTTCCCAATGGCTACTTCCACTACATTACAAAATAGTTAATTATAACCATTTTAATATTATACCAATCCCGGTAAGTTAACTATAAAAGCAAAGAAAGAATTTTTCATCGTTATCTAAAAAGCAGGTAGGATCATGCTTTCTGGTCTGATTTTTCTCCCGAAATAACAGTAATTATGTTTAAATTTAAAAAAAATAACAATAAGGTGGAAGGAAAAAAAATTAAATGAAATAATCACTTTCTCCTACGGCTATAAAGAGGAAGTACGGCGATCATATCTAATTTTTGAAACTGTGGTTTCGTTACAAACCAGGAAAAAGTGGTTTGTAAGTGTCTCACACTGTGTGTGCTTTCAGCATATCTTAAAACAACAAGAAGCTAAAAACTTTCATGTAGGTGATGCCAGACGTGCAAAAATAAGAAGCTTTTAAAACCCACATAATTAAGTGTCAAGATTATCTCTTCTGCTTTGAGATGTAGACAACTATAATTGTTGAAAATCTACAAGTTTTGACGAATGGTTTTTTTTAGCCACCAAAAAAATGTGTTTATTAATATATATGTTTGTAGTATTGTGGCACGAGCGGTTTTGTACAGGGGCTTACGAGTGTGTATGTTTAAGTTAGAGAGAGAAGAATTAGAATTAAGTAGAGATCACTACTGTTTTTTGAAATAAATAAATATCACAACAATATGTTCATAAAATAATTATTTAGCTAGTGTGAGTGTAACAGAAACATTACATTGAAGTGAACTCTCTACACAACTTGGTGAATTTGCTCTGACGATGGATGAAAATCCGAAACCGGTCAGAAACAAAATCAATATGCATGCTACGACGGATAAAATACCAGATGTTATCCAGAGTATTCCAGACCCACCCACATTTTCAACAATTTATAATTTGTTTAGACCACATTCCACGAAACAGATCTGCATTAGTGTTGCTATCATTTTTACAACTAGCGTAACTGATAATGGTGTCCTACACAAGTTTAAATATTAAATGATTTTATGAATATAATAAAAAAATATAAATATACAAAAATTTATTGGGTACAATTTAGAGTATGAATTGTTATAGTTGTAGATGTAATTAATAGTTATAGATATAAAAGGATAAGTTATTTGTATGGATAGAAACATAGTGGCCGCATGTTAAACCAATTGGTTTGGCTGGGTTGATGGTGAGCGAATATTGACATGAGTTTTTGATCAACCCAGTGCTCCAGGATTAACCCAGCCAAACCAATGGTAATTAAAAATTTTTTTTTTTCCATTCACTGAATATCTAACATGATGTGGTGATGAAAAATCAGTTTAAAAATTCTCAGAAAGACCGCCATATTTCCTGTTACCATGGTAAATTGATAAGATCATTTTTTTTTTTTAAGAGCAATAATTACATACAATATGGGTTAACAGTTGGTATTTATTATATTAAACCATATATTTTTTTTTTACCATTCTTTTTCTTTTATTTCCTTCAGGAATTTACATAAATTGTACATAAAAATAAAAATACGAAATATATGTAAAAAAAACAATCGATTTTATCATAATATTAACAACATTTGTTACTGTAAAAATAAAAACACAAAACACATATCAAAATCTGTATAAATGGTAAATAGATATCTGAAAATTATAAAGTTATATCAGGAAATATGCACACCACCTGGTCTATATTATAATTTAGTAATTTTACTAAAAGAGAAAATACATTTGCATTTAAAGTGTATATTTTACATATTTCCCTCTGATAGAACCTATATTTGCATGTATGTGCATAATGACACTTGGGCTATTTGTTATAGAACTGCACAAATATATATATATATATCTGGTTTATTTTAACCATTGCATATAGATGTAAAAACAATATTTATATTTTATATGCATACAGCCTCATACTATTTATTCAAACATTTGTTGTTTTTTTTTTAAATTATAGGCCTAAGTAAAGAGGACTAGGTAAATCGGCATTTTTTGCCAATAAAACCAATAGAAATAAATCACAATCTGTCTGAGCTGAGAAATTAATCAGTGATAGCACACTCCTAATCAAAATTGTCATTCACTAATGCTAACACTCTCACTAGTTAGCCCACTGTCTAGAAAGATCGGGTAGTCAGATAGGGTATGGATGAAAAGCGTCTGAAGAGGGTATATCAGGGTAAATCTAAGACTATGCTAGTGGTAAAAAACGAAATCATCAAGCAGATCATTATTTTCGGATGTTTACAAAAATTACCCTTTGTCTAAATAAAGAAGTTCCAGAGGCTTTAAAACCCATCCTCTAATACGTCTAATGTTAATAAACTCGATATTATATTAGAGGGTGTTTGTTTCTAAATATATGTATGTTCCGTTCAAATAGTCACTTCAATGTTGAGCTTTTTTAGAAAGCCGTCACTGTAAACCATGACTTAAGATATATTAAGTAAATTTTACGTCACTATAGAAAAAAAAAACAGCTGCTGAAGCGTGCTTTATGCTTTATCGAAGGAGAAGAAGTCCTTGATCAGCGTACTACCTGGCGTTGGTTCAAAAAATTTAGTAGTTGTGATACGACCTTAAAAACACAGACAAGTTCAGGGCGGCCATTAAGGGACGTTGATGAGGTTTATGGGAAGCTGTCGAGTCAAATGCAACCACATGTAATCATGCACTTGCTAAAGTCACCATTAGCCATCATTTGCATACTTTGACAAGATAAAAATATGATGCAGATAGTACTGCATGAGTTTACATCTCAACAAGGCGGCCAGGAGAATGGATCCTTGCCAATTTCTCATAAAAAATTCATATTACATGCGCATCTACAAAACAAATGTGATGAAATTACTGGCAAGAATCTGAAACCGGTGGTCGAAAGTTGGATCGCGGTCAAACGGCATTTCCGGTTTGGTAAAGTTGAGCAATTTGTGAAAAAAAGTGGATGTTGTGCGTTTCTTGGAATTATGACGGAGTAATTTATCACGAATTCGTTCTTGATGGAGTTTGCATGAATTCGCAACCTTTACTGCCAACATCTACATATAATGTACACAAAAACGTCCCAGCGTTATCCAGTCCAACTTTGGCGAATCGCAAAGAAGTTTTGTTTCAACAAGATAACACGCTCGGGGTAACAAACCTCCCGTTAGACTAAAGAAAAAATTAAAGAATTTAAATTTAAACTTAGCTCCAAGCGACTAATATTTGTTTTGGTCCATGTGGCACTTTCTTTGCGATAGAAAATGTAGATAATAGTTTCACCAAAGTTTAAACTGGTATACAGGAGTTTTTTTTATTCAGCCAAGGAATAGTGTCAACGAGGGATCCAGTAGCTGCAGAAAAATGGCTTACAGCAGTCAATCACAATGGGCTATATTTTGAATATTGGTAAAAAATTCATAAAAATTCTTCATTGTTGTCTACAACATTTTCTAAAAGAATGTAATCAATTTTGTGATAATCAAGATTTTCTAAGAGTCGCTTTGTTGCCCACAGTATTCGTTCAGTTCTTGTCATCTGAAAATTGTTGAAAACTTCCAAGTTTGAAGAAAGGACATTTTTGTTTAGATCGCCTTTTAAGATGAAATAATCCCTGTTGTAGCCGAATGTTCACAAAGGATGATGAAATACTTTTCTACATTAATTTATACAAATACTTGTTTATATTATACTATAAAATACTTTTCTATATTCGACGCATACGTATATATATTTTTTGCTTTACCTTGTACTCTGTCGAACCAACTACAAATTATTGACAATTTCAGACAGAAATGAAATTATTTAGGTAATTCTTTTTGTAATTAATATAAAAATTAGCTATTGTTTCCATTACCACTGTATTAATTAATAAAATTGTCTTATAATTAAACGGGCACGTTTCATATTAACTAATAACGTTAAATAATGCTTCTCTATATACCTCATATGGAGGGCAGATCAAAACCACATGTTCCAGATTCTCCCAAGTTCCAAATCCTGGACATAATGGAGTATTAACTGCATTGATCTTATTTGAATAACATGATTAGTTCGTATGCTGTACACAGAGGTTATTATTATTATTAATTTAATGAATAGAACTTGAACAAACCAAGAACGCCTGTTTAATTTAGAGAATAGCATTTTGTAAAATGTACCTTTATTATTATTACTATTACATTGCATTTGCCACCCTTCAATTCCAAAAGACCTAATTGTTTAGCCTAAAATCTCTAACAGGGAATTATATTGGTAAGAGCTGGCCCCTGGTAGCAGCCGCCTTAGCTAACTGATCTCTATTCTTTCATTATCTATTATACCAGAATGTAACATTTAGTCAACCTATTTCTATAAATTTTTCCAAAGACTTGGCTTAACTTAAACCTTCCATAATACTTAACAATTAAGTGGCTATCTTTAAATATGAACTTTCTAAAATTCTAGATATCAGAATCAGATCGTGTAAAAATCTTGCTATCGCAGTCATATTCGATGTCGACAGCTTGGTCCAATTTGTTTAGCATAACCCTTTTTGATAAACTCTACAATATTACCACAAATATAAAACACACAGAAGAGATTACAATTATATGCAATGAACAAACATAAGCGGAATAGATCTTTTGATTGATTTGCTCACATAATATATACTAGAATACATAATTGTCTTCATTTCTAGCGCCTTCTTCAGCATCATAATTTCCTTTTTTTTATTTTATTTTACATTTTAGAATTATTACTTTCCTCTATATCCGTTCATTCATTCAATTTTTTTTTGTTTTTTCAGTTCAAGACACAAACAATTAATTCTTTAAGAAGAAGAGTTTTTTTTTTTTTAATGGAAGCTCAATAAAGCAAGACTTTGAAGCAGTACCATCTGGTGCTTTCTCAATGAACAGATGAAGAAAGAGAAAGAAAATAACATTAAAATACTAGGATTACAATGAATATCATTTATATGCTAATTCTTCTTGCTATCGACGTATTCTAATTAAATTGCTGATGGATGCGTTAATAAAATAAATATATATATATATATATTTACCCGAGTAGATAAACATATTTTTTTACAGCCCCCTGCCTTTATGTTAACGTACTGTAATTGAAATTTTCATCGAATTTCGAGAGATTTCAACTGTCTCACTTTTTTTATACAATAAAACCTCGACTGCCGCAACTATTAACGTATGAGTTATTATAAAATAAGAGGGAAACTACGATAATGCTAGAAATTCATTTTAAAATCCACTAATCAGAAAAGTGATATTTTTTTTTACCTTCTCTTACTCCTAGTTCAAACTTGTTACATCAATTTTGATACGAAGAGTTAGATACAAAGAGCTACAACTTTTATTTGAAATGTTTCTCTGGAATAATTCATTTAAGGACAGTTATGGGGGAGGGGAGAGGTTAGGTTTTCATCTACAGTGCTTTACTTACTTATTCTCTTCCTCTTCTACCTTGCAGTGTAGAGGATTGCAAAAAAAGTTTCCATCCGTCCGTATCTCTGGCCATTGTCTTGGCTTTGTTGACTGTTATTCCAGTCCTATTAAGGCTCTCTGTCACATTGTCCGACCATGTCGTTCTTCTCCTTCCTCTCGGTCTCTTACCCGAACATCTGGCTTCATAGGCTCGTTTTGGATGCCTTGTGCCCTCCATTCTGTTCATATGTCCAAACCATCTTAGTTGGGTGCGTGTAATCCGCTCCACCACTGCTTCGCAACCCAGATTACTCCTAATGGTAGTGTTCCCTATGCGGTCCCTTCTTGTTTTTCCCTCAACTCTCCGGAGGTATCGCATTTCTGCCGCTTGTATGCGGTTTTTGCTATTTTTTGTTAGGGCCCAGGACTCACACCCATATGTAAGGGTTGGGAGGTATATTGAGTTGAATATCCTAAGCTTAGTTTGCTTAGATACCTCTCTTTTGCTGACAAATTTTTTATTGATGGCTTGGAAAAACTTCCCCGATGCCGCACATCTTGAGTTAAGCTCGTCTTTAACTCTACCATCCGAGCTAATCAAAACTCCTAAATATTTATAAACACCTACTTGTTCCAGTGTCTGGGGGGTGAAGTCGGTTGTCTCCTCGTGGTGCCCCCTGGAGATTAGCTTAGGCTATGAGCCAAACAACCGACAACAGGTGCATCCTGACTGGATCAGAACAACGGATTGTCTCAGGTAGTAGGTGTTTTTATCGTAAGCAACACTGAAGCACCAAGCTGAGTATAGACGCCTAAAGGAGGCAGCCCCTCCACTATGCTAGGGTATATGGGCCAATCCCCCATAAACCTGAAAAATTTCTGATTAAAAGTAAGCAAAGAAGGACAAATACCGGATCCAAACAAATCTACAGTGCTATTTTAGTATATTAAACAATTCTATCATCTAAATAATGTTAATTAGAATTGAATATGTTGTTGAAGTTCCAGGTTTGAAAAAAATTGGATAACCAGAAGTGCGTTTACATTACGACTTTGCTAAATGATTTTTTTTTCACTTTTTCGCGATTTTCTTAAAAATGTCTCCTACGATTTTCTTGAAACTTCCTATATAAACTAAACATACAATGATCTACAACTTTTATTCAAAACATTTCTCTGGGAAAATTCATTTAAGGGAACTTTTGGAGGAGTGGCGGTGTTTTGTGTTTTTCTCTAAAGTGCTATCATAGTTGATTATACAATTCCATTAACCAAACAAAATTAATTAGAAATAAATAGGTGGCCAAAATTCCGAGTTTCAAGAAAATCAGTAAACCAGAAGTGCGCTTTTATTGGACAGTTTTTTTTTTTTTTTTTGAGTTTTCGACGAATTTCATTAAATTTGGCACATAAACTATAAAATTTGTCGATTATAATTTTGAGAACTGGAGTAAGTGAAAGTTGTGTGAGTGTTTCACACCAGATTTTTTTTTTTTTTAATTTAAGGCGCGTCAATATCTATGGTCATTGGCGCCCGGAGCCTTCTCAGTGCACTGCCGGCCTCAGGGGCAGTTTTCTCTTGTTACAGACAACATTGTCCATCACCGGACAGTGAGCTGTAGAGGCTTCTAGGAAGAAAAAAACTAAAGGTAGTACAGTTGGACTCGAACCCGGGCCTCCGCGTGGGAGTCCATAAGCTAAACACTTAGATATTCCATTCCCTATGTGATACTTTTAATAATTGGTTTGTAAGGAATGCATAAGCAACCATATATAACAAACAAAATATCTCACTTAAGTTCAATTTTTGACAATTTCTGTTTGAGATATTAAAAAGAATCGGCTAAAATAGGTTAATGATCTAACATCACAAATTTGTCGTGTTATCTATTCTTATTTATAGGCATTCAACTATTGTTCTTAAAACTTTTTTTACCCTACACCATGACTTCGGCTATTAAGCCACTGTAATGATTTGGAGTGATGATGTGTATTTGTGGTAAGTAGCACGACCGGTGTTGTAGAAAAAGGGCTTGTAAGTATGTAAGTTTAAAAGAGAATGAAGTATTAGTAATGATCAAGATATCACCACTGTTAACAATTAATATATTCTGTTAAAATAATAACTACAACTTATTTGATATTATAAACTTATTTAATATATTGTGAAACTGGCACTGATACTAAGAGAGCGATTCCTAAAGTGTTCTGGCTTTCTGAAGTGTTCTGGCTTTGGAAGCAGAATTGCGACTGTATTGTTTAAAAGCAGAAGTGAGACTGTTCTTGTTGGAAGGTAGAGTACAGCCTGTTCGAAGGAATGCTCTCTAACAAAGCAGTTGGCCAAGTCGCATTGTATTAAATTTTGTGCCTTTGTTTCCCTACTAGCAATGACCTAGATTTAATATACCTGGCTTTACAATACACTCTTTTTGAAGGTAAATTCACAGCATTAAGATAATTATAAAATATTAACAAAAATACAATTTTGGATACTATAAAATATTCTAAACTTTAAACTATTATTTTTCGATTTCGTCCTTCCATTACATTATCCCCCCTCCTGGAGAAATTTTTCGGCACGATAAATTTGGGAGGTAATCTGCAGTTATAGAGGCTTGAAAGTTATCCTCTGGTAAGGTGAGAGGCGTGTGTGTAGCCTCTGCAAAATGGCTGTGTGTTGTAGGCTGCAGTCATCTTCAAACTTTAAACTATTATTTTTCGATTACCTCCTTCTACTACACCATGCTATGTAGAGCAGCCCAGTATAAAAAGAGTACACTGGTGACTGATGTTCGTTTAGTTGGATATCCAAGAGGCACGTGAGACGGACGCAAACAACTTCACCATCATCATTCTTAAAACTAAAAATCAAGTCTTTAGCGCAACAGCTCAAATGAAGACGCAAGACCTGCCAGAAGGTAGTTTTCAGACCAATTCATTATAATAATACGGTTTTACCGCTAGTGCGATTTTACAGAGTAGGTATTTGAATTTTTTCTGAAATTTTCTCGAAAACGGTCACGACGATTTTCTTTAAACTTGAAATGCTTGCTACTTAGATAGAAACTGTTTCACTTATATTTGAAACAGTTTGCCGAAAGAAATTTATTCTTAACTTAGATTCAAAGGAATCTGTGACATTAAATTTCATAATACGTTATATAAGTTTTATCATGGCACTGTCTTCTGGATAATAATGCAATCATTTCAATTATAATCTGTCTTGGATAGATACATGTTCGTACATGTAAGGGCTATGTAAAAATAGCAAAGTTTAAAAAGAAAATGTCAAACTTTTAATTGAATTAACTTGTAAGTGAAAGTGACGTGAATGTAACGCGTCGGGATTTTTTATTTAAATTTAAACTTCTGTCAAATTAATTTTTTTTCAAATCAAAATGAACATTTTTATGAAGAAAGCTCTAAATAGTTAAATCTGATGGAGGGGGGAAAGAGTTTAAAATGACTGGAAAATGTAAATGAAATTAATGAATAAAATATCTCGCTTTGATAAAATAATTATCTTTTGTTAAAAATTTAAAAAAACCCTATGGCGCAACAGCCCTTGAAAGGCCAAGGCTTGCCAGACGGCGATTTGAATGGGGAGACGTGCGGTGAGCACGCCGCAGTTCCCACGCCGTTTAGTTCCGGCCTTCGCTACCTAGGGCGCTACTAACTGTAGCTTCCCACTTTTCATCACGATGCTGGGTCAACGCAGCCCTCACGGGAATCGAACCCTGAATTTTCGTACGAAAGGCGAGTGCGCTAGCCTAACTAGACCAAAGCGTAGGACTTTAAAATAATATAATCACTTTATTCACATAACTTTAACTCCTACAGTAGAATATCTAGGAGGCGTCTAGCACAGTTTTTGCTTCTCCAACTCAACGTCTTTGCGTTAGCACTCGAGAGCGCCAATTTCGAATAATTAAAATTTTTGTTATTCTCTAAACAGCATTTCACGGGCCACAGGGAGTTCAACTAAAAGCTCTATGAGCTGGGATTGAATGATTCCCCAAATTGTGAATACGGTGAACGGGACACGGTGCACCACGTTCTCTTCCGGTGTCCTCTCCTCGTCGAGACGAGAATCCAAATGGAATTCAAGCTGATAGGTAGGGGAGAGAACTAGACAATAAGTACAAAGAATTTTGAAACTTCATTGAGTTCGCTTGAAAAGTTGCGGTACTAAAAGAACCTAGGGCGCTACTAACTGTAGCTTCCCACTTTTTATCATGATGCTGGGTCAACACAAACTTTGACCTCACAGGAATCGAACCCTGAATTCTCGCACGAAAGGCGAGTGCGCTAGCCACTAGATCAACGCGCGAGGACTAAAATAATTAATTAAGTCAATATACAAAAATGCATTAAAAAAAAAAAAAAAATCAATTTTAGAATATTTAAAATAATATAAATTAATTTTGATATATAATAAATTCTTCAAATTCAAGGAAAGATTTGAGGAAAAAATAAATTTAAATAGAGGATATATATTATTATAATACGTATATAGTAAAAGTACGTAATAAGGTTTAACAATCCGTTAAATGTCTTAAGTTGAAAGGCACATTTTACTCAGTTTGTCTCAACAATATTACCTCTCATAAAGATTAAAGAGTTAAAAATCGTTTGACATTTGTCTTGGGAATTTTTATTTTAACATTTTATATTTATTTATAGGTTAATTCTAGGTTTTATTCGTTTTTTTTTTTGTTTTTTTTTTTTTTTTTGAAAAAAGAGATAAATATTTTATGTCTGAAAAAATAATATCTAAAAGATTTGTCAATGCTTTGTGTGAAAAGTATATTAACTTATGCCAAGAGAGAAAAATTCTTTCTTTTTTATTTACTTTACTTTACTTACTTTATTTTTTTATTTACTACATTTAATACTGTTATATATAAAATAACAAATTTTTTTTAAATTTTAAATTTTGCTCATATGACCTAACATAAATATACAGGCGGTGGGGGGGGGGAGAGGGCAAGTGCCCACTAACAACAGGGTCACTATAGAGTGCCAATAATAAACAAACACTGTAGTGGAAGTACGAAATGAAAAATAATAGTTTTTAAAAATAATTTATCTAATTTTCTTAATATATTAGACTGTGAATTTATCTTCAAAAAGATTGTACTTTAGTGTCAGGTACTGTAAATTGGGATCATTAAACAAAGGCAGAATATCCCGTTAGGGTAACTTCTTTGTATAAGAGAATTCCTCCACGAGATAGAGAGAGAGCAATTCCAAAGAATAGAGTCTAAACTCAGCTTTCAAACAGGACACTTCAGGAAATGCTCTCTTAGTATCAGTGCCAGTTTCACAATATATTTAAATAAGCTTATAAATAATCAATTAACTTGTAGTTATTATTTGAAAGATTATATTTATTATATAAAACAGTGGTGCTTTCTTGATTATATTCTATCTCAAACAAACACAAGCCCTTTACGCTAAAACGCTCAAACTACAAGCTACCTACAAACACATCATCACATCACCAATTACACACATTTGAATTTTAACGTCTCAGGTTTTCCTGAGAACGACTTAAAAAGAATTTTTTTTTTTCAAAAAAATGTTACGAAACATGCGAATGTTTCAGCAAGCATACGAAATTTAAAGAAAATCTGTTGTAACATTTTTTCTAGAAAATCCCCCCCACCCCCCAAAAAAAAACAAACTCAGAAACCTGTTCTGTGTAAAATCGCATTTCCGATAAACAGAATTTCTTCAGATTTGGAATTCTCTTAATACTTCTGTGTATTAATTATTATGTTGGTGGTTAAACTTATATATTATACTGAAATGGTACTTTAGATGAAAGCATAATATAATGGATGTGAGACGGAGAGAGAATTAGAGAGAATGACTTTAGGGTATGGAGAATAGAAATAAACTAGATGATATGCTGAACACTATAATGAATAGTATGCACAAACTGCAAGGACTTTACAATTAAAAAGAAGTTTGGTAGCGAGAGAAATATAAAGAGACAGACTGGCTGAGTAGTTAGAATATAAGTAGATAGGTTGCTGACTGGCTGTACTGTTGTAAAAACTGTCGTAAAACAATTCCTGAACTGTATTACTGTCGCTCTATTTATATTAATCGTACTCTCCCTTCCCTAGTATGGTCTAGGTGAGGAGTAACTAACTTTTGATTCATTTAATGTCTGCTTCTTCGCTCTTTGGAACCTTTATGAATCATTAATGATTCGGATCCTATAACAATAATGCCCCCACAAAAAACCTCCCCAAAAAAAATCAATTTTCCCGAGAAAATATTTCAAATAAATGTGATAGATATTTTTTATAACATTTTTAATTAAATATCACATATTTTCATATATTAAACGGTTATTCAAGCTATTTAATATAAAGTAGTATTAAATGGTTCCAAAAATAACGATTGACCAGAAGTGCAACTTTACTGAATGGTTTTTGGCCAATTTTTCAATTGTCTTGAAAAATTGATGCGCTAACTTTACAGATAATCTTTCACTTGAGTCTGATACTTTTTCTCCCCGAGAAATTTGATTCTAAGTGGTTCTGGTAAAAGGTTGTGGACATCATGCTTACTTTCTAAAGTGTCATTTTTTCCTGAAAGCAATAAGAATTAGATAATAAAGAGAACAATTAACAGAAGTACAGATATCTGAGATTTTTTTTACTTTTATTTTTTTAGCGATTTTCAACTTCCAAATTCTTCTTACTTAACTTTTGCTTACTTAGCCTATGTATATAGAGTCCAGGCCATTTTTTTATTGAAGTATTCTTCCATAAAAATTGATTTCATGTGATGTAACCATTAGGCACCCTACTAAAGTGAAAGTTCAATACATTATATTGTTTGACCAACTTTATTACATAAGGATAAGCAACCCTTCTACCCTCAAGTGAGGATTTTCTTAACACACTATTTCCTCATTTTTTGTTTCCCACATTTTTCTAGGATACTTTTCTTTTTTATTACATTCGATTTCTTTTATTTCACATTTGTTTTATTACAATTCTAAAAAGGATATTTAGATAAATTCAGTAGTTACGAGTTCATTTTTAAGCAAAATCGTGGAATATAAAAGTAAAAATGGAATGAGTTACACGAATCACCATCCAAAGATTTTAAATGAATAAGTATTAAAAAAAAAAAAGAAGAGTATTGGAGTTGGAGAAGTTAGTAGAGAGTTTCTGGCAATATTTATTTTTCATGTTTCTTCAGTTATGATATAAGTATTTCTTCTGTATTGCTCTGAAATTAAGAAAAAGCATTATCCTGGATATAGGACACGAAGGACACACCATTTCAGAAATGCGAAGATAAATGAAGAAGAAAACCTAGCACAAATTTTCTCACTGAACCATACTGAATGGAAATAATATCACTGAATGGAGGCTTGCCATTAAAAAGGTGGTAGGAGGTAACCTGAGTGTAATCTGTACAGCAGCTCTCTCTATCCCAACGAACATGCCCGCAAGGGGTATCTGTTGCATGCAGTTACTTGGGGAGTAGCGACTCCACGGGTTAACACAGCTCATTACTCCATGCACTTCATCAGAACAGTACACAGTACACTTAAACTACATACACTCTGCACTTTCCTGACAAGGACAAACACAGTACACAAACTAGGGTCTCCGTCCCTAGTTAATTGGCGAAAGCCAAGGGAGAAGGAAGGGATTAGTTCAGTTGTAGCGCGCTGGACTAGCAACGCGAAGGTCCCTGGTTCGAATCCAGCATGCTGCCTGTAGATTTTTTCTTCCTAGGGGCCTCTACAACTCACTGTCCGGTGATGCGCAGGGTTGTCTGTAGCTGGAGAACGCTGCTAGGAGGCCGGCTGTGCATTGGAGAAGGCTCCGGGGGGGGGGGGCACAATCTTTCAAGTCGCAGTGCAATAATCCCCTACAACAATCTACATCTACATCCCACCGAACATGGGGATAGAGTTTGGAAGTAGTTTCCAGTAAAAACTAACTGGATAGATCTCTCGAACCCGCCTTAAAATTCATATTTAAGAAAAATATTGCAAATAAAAATGATAGATTTCTAGCTGTGAAGTTAACATGCCATGTTTAAAGAAAAGCGTAGCCATTTTGAAAAACGAGAAAATTAAAAAAAAAAAATTCAAAAATCAATTCTCTAAAGTCTTAGATCCAATTTATGGATTTTCTTCCAATTTGGTATTGGTAACAATGCTTCTAATGAATCTTAATATAACATAAGGTAAAATTAGGAGTGATGACGGAGGTTGGGAAGAAGGCCTAGGCTTTACTTCTCTTGTTTGCCACCACGTGGCGTCATGGTCCATGAGTAGAGAGATCAGAAGCGAACATATTGCAAAATTCTTGTTATTTTTTGTGTTCTTCTGTGTTCTATGAACATTTATACGCATCAGCTATATCTGGTGAATATCTGAATTTTCATAACACATTAGTAAATTTTTATGTACTATATTAACTGCAACTGATATGAAAGATTGAAAAACTGAATAAAAAAATAGCATATCTTATTAGCCATTAATGAAACATAAAATGCATAAGAATAAATGAACAATAAATCGCTTTTTCATTAAAAACCTTGAGCTCCATTACATCATACATCAAAAAAAACTTGCCTACTTTTTGCGTTCTTCACACATGCAAATGTCTTGATGAGAATCAAGATAAAAAAACTGTCTATAATTACTTGATCCCATGCAAGTGATTATTTTATAGCTATAAAAAAAAATAATAAAAGTCCTCAATTATAGAATAATTTAAAATACGATTTCAAAAAGAATAAACATTGAAAATAAAGTAAATGACCAATCGATACATTATAATGTGTTTCAATAACCCAGATAACTATCGCTAACATAATAACTGTAAAATTGTTATGGGTTCGTATCTCGTATTTCCTGTATTTTAAATACAGGGTATAACTTTGAAATGTGTATCGTCTCTCCTAACATTACACTGGATGATAGAACCCTACTTTTTTACTTTCTCTTACTCCTAGTAAGAGGAAGTATTGTAATCGTGTCAAATTTTCGATATCGAGTTTTCACCGGAAATATCCGTTTTGAGGTCCCCTGAGTGTTTTTAAGAAAATGGGTATTATATATATATATATATATTATTGCAGCTTCAAAACCGTAGAAAACTGAAAATATGTCCGAAAATTTAACACCATGCGTCGTCTGAGTGTGGGTCTGTGCCTTCCTCAACCGGAAGTTACCACTTACTAGTTGACTTTTTTACTTTTTTGCGTTTTTCCTCAAAAATGACTCCAAGGATTTTCTTTAAACTTGATACTCAACTACACATACAAGGAGCTACAACTTTTATTTGAAACATTTCTCTGGGAAAATTGATTTAAGGGCCCTACTGTGGAGCGGTGGGGTTAGGTTACCCTCTAAAGTGCTATTTCAGGTTATTACACAATTCGGTCATTTAAATAATGTTAATTAGAATTAAATATGTTGTTGAAATTCCGAGTTTGAGAAAAATCGGATAACCGGAAGTGATTTTGTTTTAACACTTTATTAAATATGATTTTTTCACTTTTTCGCGATTTTCTCAAAAATGGCCCCGACGATTTTCTTGAAACTAACATATAAACTAACATTCAAAGATCTACAACTTTTATATAAAACATTTCTCTGGGAAAATTCATTTAAGGGCATTTTTAGGAGAGGGGTAGGGTTACAGCTTCCTCTAAAGTGGTATCATACTTGATTATACAACTCTATCATCCAAATGAAATTAATTAGAAATAAATAATTGGCCAAAATTCCGGGTGTGAAGAAAATCAGGAAACCGGAAGTGCGCTTTTACTGAATAGTTTTTTTTCAGTTTTCGACAAATTTCATTAAATTTGGTACACAAACTATAAAATTTGTCAATTATAATTTTGAGAACTGGAGTAAGAGAAAGTTGTGTGAGTGTTTCACACCAGATTTTTTTACTGATATGGTACTTCAGAGTAAGCTCTGCTCTCCCAGAGTCCCCTAAAAAAATGTAGCTCATTATATGTGTAATTGATATAAAATCGTCTAAATAAAAATATTTTTAACAAAATCGTAGCAGTTTTCGAGAAAAATACAAAAAATCTAAAATGTTCTTTCAGTTGACCAATTTTGACAAAAAAACCATTTAGTGTTGAGTCTATAAGTAAAATGAAACGAAATACCAAGTTTAAATTTTCTACGATATTCCGTTTTATCAGTTATGTGATATAAACACACATAAAACCCAACAATTTCTAGAAACCATTTATTCGAACTCAGGGGACATCAAAACGTGTCGGAATTGAAACAATTTGATACGAATAACGAATACTTTCTCTTTACAAACAGTAGGAGAAAGTAAAACATATTTTCCAAATAGAAACTCACAAAGTATTCATAAAATATTTTTAGTATAATAACGGGGAGAAAGTGTTCCCAATGACCATAGTGCTTTACTGTACTTTTGTGATTTACAACTGTATATTGTGTACTGAAGAGAAAATGCTGAATCTCTATATATATATATATATATATTTTTTCCCCAAGTAAGTATAGCTTTTCTTGTCATACAGTGTTCCCATGGGGCATAAATATTTCCCGGGAGAATTTTGGAAGAAAAGTCTTAGATCTTAGGAAATTCAAGTACAGTGATTTTTGTATTATGTCATTCCTAATATAACCTACTACTTTTGAGATTATTTATAAAGATTGAAGATTTTATCGGAAAAATTTATATCATACATTATATACATATATATATATGTATAAAAATGAAAAAGAAAGGAAATATCAGGAAAATGTCTTTATTGAATTGTGTAATATGTTTTTTTTTCCAATAATATATTGATGAACAAATTGTTTAACTTGTAATAAAGTTCAACCAATAATTTCTCCAATTTGTCAATAATCTGCCTTTATTAGATACGTTTAGTCTAATCTGTAAGTCCAGGAAAGAAAATGCTCTGATCGTCAGTTTTTAAAAAGTGAGTTATCACAAAACATCATATTTTATGGTCTTTTAGGATGAACTGTGATTTTTTTTTTTTTTGGTTAACATCATCAACTCAGGGACAGACAGCATCAAAACCGTAGCATTTTTGGAGCATCACAATCATTTCTTCAGAGAGAAAGAGAGAGAGGATAAAACCCTTCAGAATTCCATTGAAGTACTTCTCTGCAGTGGACGAATCTTCACTGTGGGTTGGAAGTATTTTAAATATACTTCCTTAACCACTTTTTCTATCCACAAAGCCAAAGTGGGTGTTCGCAAGGCAGTATACTTGGCCCCATACTATACATAATACTCACAGCAGATCTGGAACCCATTCACATCACCCATGCAGACGACACCGCAATCCTCTCATTTAACCGGAACCATGAAATAGCAAGCCCATAAAAATATCCAAACTGATCTCTTTTACATAGAATTGTGGTTTAAAAAAAAAATGGAAAATTAAACTAAAAAGGAATCGTGTTTGAATATCCAAGAATGTACAGTGATTTCCAAGGATAATAGAAAAGAAGTAAATAAACTTTATAAGTATTTAATCATTACGTTAATCCTTTATTTACTTGTCTTAAACCTCGTACTCTTTAATTTGAATTGAATTCTATTTGAAAAATATAATAATAATAATAATAATAATATCTGGAGAAAGATTAACAGAGGGATCATGCTGGACTCCAACGCGGAGATCTCTTCCTAGAGACCTCTGCAGCTCACTGTCAGGGGATAGGCAAGGTTGTCTGTAACAGGAGAACTCAGGCTAGAGGCCTACAGATGTTGACGCATCTTTTTTTTTTTTTCTTCAAGCTTCTCTTTTATGGTTGCCTGCATTGCATCAAATCAGTCCACAGAATGCCATTACCTCCTGGACGCTTAGATACCATTCTGGCCTAGATCTTTCCCTTCTCTTCTGAATGCTTGTTGCCAACTAACATTTCTTATTTCATATTGCCTACTTCCATCTGTTGTTCAACATTCTTAAGACGTGGCTATTTCTGGTGGAAGTCCAGCGCCCTACCACAGAGGTAATTTCTTCCCGTTTAACCCACATTATAAACAAAACCAAATTGATTTGCTTTTAAAAAATAAATTTCAAGTCTTCAATTCTCCCGCAATGGGTATCTGTTGCATGCAGTTACTTGGGGAGTTACCACAGCTCTCTTCGTCAGAACAGTATACAATACACTTAAACTACATACAATACACTTTAATGACAAGGACAAACACTGTACACAACCTAGGGTCTCCGTCAGTAGTTAATTGGCGTAAGCCAAGGGAGGAGGAAGAGATTAGCTCAGTGGTAGCGCTCTGGACTAGCAACGCGGAGGTCCCGGCTCGAATCCAGCATGCTGCCCTTAGATTTTCTTTTCCTAGGAGTCTTATAGCTCACTGTACGGTGATGAGCAGTGTTGTCTGTAGTTAGAGAACACTGCTCGGAGGCCGGCAGTACACTGAGAAGGCTCCGGGGGGAGCACGTAGATCTTTCAGGTCATAGTGCAGTAATCCCCTACAGTAATCTATCAATCTATCAATCTGCAATCTACAATCTTTAATTCAGTATCTGGGGTTCTGCAATTAATATGGGGATCGCAACTAGAGGAAGAAGTTAAAATTAGCATTTTTTTTTTTTAAATTGTTTCCATCAATATCCTTTTATATTTAAGGAAACTGATCATCTCTTTTCTTGTTATACTTCTATGTCAGTTTTCTTATAATGGTTTAAAACATAAAAAAAAAAATTCCTTTTAAACTGCCAATAGAATTATTAAAAAAATATCTTTTGTTCAGTGTTTGGCACTAATTTTCTTTTTTGTTTTAAAGGTTTCCCCTTGGAAGGGTTTTCCTCGCCAAAATTTTTTTTCTTTTCCAATATTGCCTCTCTTTAATGTGTCAGATTCTATTATACCATAACAAGCCATAGTCTCACTCACTGGAGAAATCTCCAGTTCCTGTCTCGTTCCTGCATCCCTCGGGATCTTATTCTATAATCTGCCTGAACACCCACTCTGAAAGCATTCTTTGTGCCAAAAAATCTTCGCTAAGAAATAGATCTTATAGATTTCAAAAACTTCTCATTTATTTTATTTTATTTTTTTAATCAAAATAAACCAATAAACTAAAGACAAAATTAATAATAATTAGTCATAAAATACATAATAACCCATATTTCGTTTTAACAACTTAAATTCTTGAAATAAAAAGCAATACTTAGAGTATGATTATTAATCCCCAATTGCAAAATTATATGGAGTAAAAAACAAAATATTGATGTGGAAATTAACCTTTTTTACTCAATGCGATTAATCTCAATTCAACTGCTAAATTCTGTAAATCTATTCATTCCTTAAATTCAAAGAACGGTTCTCTATATTAAGATAATATTTGAGGAATGAAGGAGATTAGGGTATGAAAGGATGCTAAAAGAGAGAAAAGCCAATTAATCTTTCTAAAGTCTTTCTTCACAACTGTAGTATATTATTTTAGTAAACTTGTATATAAACCAGGCTGTGTACCACAATTGGGTTGCCCTAATGAATGAAAGACAGCTTTGGTAAGGTTTTCTGGGAATTAGAGCGAGGTTACGAGGAAAACAAAACAAAGATAAGATATAGCTTATGACACTTTAGATATTTAGAAAGATTTGGAGACCATTGTGAACATTTATAGATCAATAATGAAATAAGGGAAGAGCTTAGCTCAGTGATAGCGCACTGGACTAGCAACGCAGAGATCCCGGCTTCGAATCCAGCCGTGCTACTTTGATTTTCTGTTCCTAGGAACCTCTACAGCTGTCCTGTAATGGGCAGTTTTATCTGTAACAAGAGAACATTGTCCAGAGGCGGGCACTGCACTGAGATGGCTCTGGGCGCCAATGACCATAGATATTGACGCGCCTTAAATTAAAAAAAAAAAAAAACAGGAAGAGAAAGTCAAGTGAGTATTTCACACCTTCCGTTTTGAGAAACGTTGAGAAAAGTTCACCACATACTCATACAAGTACGGATGGGATTGTACAGATTAATTTCCATAAACTACTATTTCCTGTTCAATAGTTCGCCAAATAAATATTGTTACTGAGAACTCAAGAATGGATTTTTGCAGATGTGGGGCACAGATGCCATTACCCTTTAAACCGACCTCTCAGCCAGCCTCCCAGTAAATAAAACAACCAAATACAATTGAAAAGTAATAATTTTTTGTATTTTCCTCTGTTACTTTTTTTTGTGGAAATTTAATAATTTCTTTAGGTCATATAATGGTGGATAATTAATCACACTAGTACCATAGCATTTTGATAAATAGTGTATTTTAAATGAAATTACACGTTTTAACTGACAAGAAGAACAAAAAAATAGGACAGTATAGTTAAATGTTAGTTTGTTGATATATGATTAGCGATCAATGTATATAATTAGATAGACACTTCTAAAAGTATAGTAGTTCAAAGAGGTAACAATTAATTCATATGGAACTGAAACTAGGAATATAAATCGATTATTTGGAAATATTAATTAAGCCTTTCTCCATTTAAGAAAAGTTAAATAATCGTAAAGTAATTATAAACTGTGCCAACACATGAAATGAATATAAACAATTTTTGAAATATGATAGCAGAGATGACTGATATATTTCCAGTTCCTGCACTAGGGACATTGAACGCGAGCGCGCGTGCACACTAAAACACATAATATCTCTACACGTGTTGTACAGAGATCGGGCCCATACTATGCCCTTGTTCTATGGTTTTGTACAACAAAAAGCACACCCTGGATCGATACACTCACTGTTTGGTAGCAAGTCATGTGTGTGTGGTCATGGCCGATATCACAGGGAATAAAACTGTTCTGGCCGATTATAGGAATCGTTTCAATAATTACATATAACATAGCCCTTTTCCTTCTTCCTTCCATAATACACAATTTCAACCTGCTATACCCCTACTAGATCTACGTTCAACTTTACTTAGAAACTACTTTACTTTGTGTTCAACCTTCCTATTGTACACCTTATCCAAGTCATTGTTATCAATCCGGCAATCAATAGCTGTAATTTAGTTGATACACCAACGACATCAAAACCTTTGCGTGTATGTTAGTAAGTGTGTGTATTGTGAAGAGAATGAGGGAAGTTACTAAAGATTGGAAGGCGGTAGAAGACTAAATGTAAGAGGGTGATCTTTCTTTGTGTATGTGTGTGTTAGTATGGGAGACTTGAAGGGCCATTAGGGTTAAACGCACCGGGAATTACCAAACAATGTCTGATAGAGCCATACACTTCACTACACTAAATAATGTCCATATAAAGAAGAATCACATGCATATATCATGCAATAGTTCTTGGATAATATTAATATTAAATGAAAGTTTACTCTTTAATTTAAGTATTTTATTTAATTAATACAGTAAATTTTTAATTAATACACTCTAATCTAACAAATGGAATAATTTTGGCATCAAAGTTTTTTTTCTAGAAGTTTCAAAAGTGAGTTTGCAAGGTAAATTCAGTGATTTTCTCTTCACATTCCATTTCTGTATAGTGTACGGTGCTGTAATCTATATAATATTAATAACAAGTAAATGTGTTACCAAAATTCCAAGTTGAAGAAAATCGCTTGACCGGAAGTGTGCCTTTACAAACTGAACAATTGTTACGTTTTTCTCGTTGTTTTAAAAATTTGTGGTCACCAACAAACATAACGGAAGTGCGAATTTACTGAATGATTTTCCCAAAAGAGAACGGAACATGCGCCGAAGAATGTCAATTAGCCTTTATAAAAAAAAAAAAAAAAAATCCTTGAACTTAAAATATAAATAGATTATATCGTTTTAACCATTAGACAAACCTTCTTTAATTTAAAGTTCACTGTGGAAACATTACCAGAACTTGGGATTCCATTGGCGAGTCTGGAGGAGGCATAGAAGGCTGGGTTGAAGGATACTGTAGATATCCACACAGCCTCTATCTATTCCTTCGGAGGATTTTAAATATTTAGACTTGGCTGACTATGTCCCCAACTGCAGTTATCTTCTTCTAATAGAATGTAAATAATAATAATAATAATAATAATAATAATAATAATAATAATATAATATAATAAGAATAATATAATAATAATAATAATAATAATAATAATAATAATAATAATAATAATATTAATAATCAGTAATAATAAGTAAATAATAATAAACGTTCAATCGTCCTACCCTACTACCAGTATGATCCTGAGCCGGTGCTAGAGAGCTCTGGGCACACACTCTATTGGGATCGCGTGACGCTCATGGATCACTCAGTAGAAGGCACCCGACCTGATATTGTGTGGCACAATAAGAGTGAGGGTAAGGTATATACTTAAATGAGAGTGTGGGCCTTCAATGAGAAACTGAAGTAAAGGCCGCTGGCAGCTGAGGTTGCTTCTTTTTGGAGAGGCGTTGAGTTTGTTGATATTGTGCCGATTGTCATCTCTACAGCTGGTGGACAAGCTGTAATGCAGCAAGCTGTAATCCTCCATTCCTGTAGGATCATCAGGGAGATTTTGCTGCAAGGGAAGGACGAGCCGCAGCCGCTGGATCACTGATCATGATGGCTAAGTATTAATGATACGAGAGTACAAAACAATGTGTTCACTTATAATGATCCAGATGCCTCCCTTGCCTAAGGGATGCGATACCTTAACAAAAAAAAATAAATAATAATAATAATAATACAAATTTAGAACTTAATCTCAGTATCCGATTTGAAAAAGAAAAAAACGTGATAAAATAATTCAATTGCATGACATGTAGAAATTGACTGGGTTGAAGGATACTATAGATATCCAACCATCCAACCAACTTATAAAGATATATTTACCACCGGCCATTGGAGAGTAGATATATTTAAAAGTTATGAAATTCGTAACAATAAAATGAATTTTCCACAACGAGATCGATAATTTAATTTAATTTTATTTTATTTTTTTGAAAGATTAAAAGTATTTTAAAATGTATGGTATGTGTGTAATGTTTAGTGTGAAAACGTTTAAACAAAATACCTTGTCTTCAGCCTTGAAAATATAATAACATTATCGAAACGTTGATGAAAAATTCATTTTGTTTTTACTTTATAAAAGTTTTAAGAATATGTATATATATATTTTTTTAGAAAAAACTAAAATGAAATTAGAAAATGGAGAGTCATTGACGTTAAGTTAAACATCAGAAAGGTGAATCTATGAAAAATTTAGCTAAGTATTTTAGAGCAGCAACGACTATTTTATCACGAAAGACGCCTTAAAATAAATAAAAAATCTTGTGTCAAACACCAAACACTTAGTCTGTTGGTAAAATTATTAATAAAATGAGACAGAGGAGGGATTAGCTAAGTGGTTAGCGCGTTGGACTCGCCCGGGACTCGTGCGGAGGTCCCGGGTTCGAGTCCAGTGCTACCCATACATTTTTTCTTCCTAGGAGCCTCTACAGCTCACTGTTTGGTGATGGACAGTGTAGTCTGTAACGAGAGAACACTGTCCGGATGCCGGCAGTGCACTGAGAAGGCTCCGGGGGCTAATGATCATAGATTTTGACGCACCTCAATTAATAATAATAATAAAAAAAGAAAAGATACATCAGATTTTACTCATTTGTCCTAACAATAACATTTATCCTAACAAAGCTGTGGTGAGGCAAGCAGAAACTTTTACCTAGGTAAATAGAAGGAGTGTGATTACGATTTAGTCAACGCCAGCAATGAACGAACCAAAATTTGAAATTTAATGAAAGACACAGCAATCTAACTAATAGCCCTGTCCGGACCCCAGATGAGCATTTTGGACTGCCGACAACCAACTGTGCTCATTCATGAGGATGAATGCTGTGAAGCTGTCCATTACTGGAAGCCTGACAGTCATATGCCAGAAGACACCCAACAGCAGGCTCGGGATCAATGAAATGGAGAGAGGCGCCTAATTTGGTAAACCTATCCATCTCCTCATTCCCAAAAATTCCCACATGAGTTCGTACCCAGACTTTTGCACATCCTTCAGAGCAAAAAGCTCTTCCAGTCTTTTAGAACATTCTAACACCAACCTGGAAGTTGGTGTTAGAATGTCCTAAAAGATACATAAATTCATCGCCTTCAGCGCAGCTTGGCTGTCCGAGCAGATACAAACACCTTTTAGGTTAGTGTTAGGACCTTCTCATCCAAGATACAACAAGCAATAGCATAAACCTCAGTTTCGAAGACTGTGGCCTATGTAACAGCAACCAAAGAGAGCAAGAGAAGCTCAACCACTCTCTCGGACTGGAGTGGGAGAAGCTGTATAAATATAGCGACGGACAGTCCATAAAAACACGATTGATCAGTTCAGTACATTCAATCGCTACGTGACATTCTCATACCACTGTAATGTAATGGTGTGGATGTGTGTATAGGTAACTTGTGGCGTAGCGTTTTAGCGAAAAGGGCTTGTATGTTTGCTTGAGATAGAATGCAAGAATAATTAAGAACACACTGGTAGTTTAAAACAATATATTCTCTAAGAGAAATTAAGTTAACAACAATATGCTTATAAATTAATTGGAATAACTCTTAAAACTTGATATGGCTCTGATGTTTTCACTTTGGTAGCTAGAACGAGTCTCCTTAAAATATCTCTTCTCTTTGTTTTCCTCCCCTGTGAGAAGAAGGGGTAGTACAGTGCAATGCCATAATTGTTCTTGAACTGTACGAGTAACTGTCTTTATACCTGGCTGGCCCTTTTTGCAACATATTTTGATAATTTAGATTTATTTAAAATTTAATATTATTTCAAGTTTCTTGCATCCATCACACCACTCTATCTTAACCATTCTCTATTGTAAAGTCCAGATAGTCTGTTTGTCTTTATATTAATAAATTAATAAATATTAGTTAACCAATGTGAACAAAGTCAATCTCATTTCATCAACCAGACAAATCCTCTCTACCTAACACATCCATTACCGGTTAACTAGTGTTCTTTATATTTGGCATTCTATCAATGCTTCTAATGTATATTAACATTATGTTGGTGGTAAAAACCATATGATCACACTGAAATAGTATTTGAAGGAAAGCTTAACGCTATCATTTCCCCAGAGCCTTCCTCAGGTCATCAATTTTCCGGAGGAAATGTTTCTAATAAAAGTGATCGACGGACAGTTCAATATCGTTCACTATAGTTCATCATCTCGCCAATCACTTCGTGTCATTTTCATACCACTCTACCTCAACCATTCTCTACTGTAAAGTCCAGGCAGACTGTGTCTCATTATTATTATTATTATTATTATTACACATAGTTAACCAGTGTTAACCCAGTCTTCTCATTTCAATCAACCAGACCCAAAATTCTCTCCACCTAACACATCCATTATACTGTACAATTTGAAAAACAAAACAGATATCAGAGAAAATTATAGTTTTTCATACTCAAATCTTATTCACAAAATTAACAAATACTGTATGATGTTTCTGGTAGAGGCATTGTCGTCTGCTTAAAGCGGTAGATCTAATAAATCTTACCCTGGTATTTTTAAAGTTTTGGGACAGTCATAAACCAAACGATATATCTACACTCTGAATTACTGAAGAGCTGTAAGAACAGAAAAGTGGGGAGCAGATTAAATCTGTTTAAGTATAATTTATATGGATCGTAACCTGTTAAGATGGCTGTAGAGAGGTCCTTCGATTCACTGTAAGGAACACTTCATTGTTTGGCTCAATTTAGTTTTCCAGAAGATTTATAGAAGATTATTTTAAGGTTTATAGAAGATTTCCCATCTAATACTTTCATCTATGCTTTTATTTAATATTTATGTGTTTTTTTTAAAGGCCTATTGTGAGTAGAATTATGCAATTTTTAAATAAAATCATTGGAGCCTTTATGAATAAATCGCAAAAATAACTGCAAACAACCATTCAGTAATTATTGTGGTTGGTTCCGCAGAGCTGGAAATCATCAGAGATATTTTCCGTGATAGCCTGCTTCTTTTTTGTGGTCATCGACCGATTTCGGGCGTTCGCCCCTTATCAGGATGCTTTTTGTCACGGTTATAACATAGACTCAGCTGAATTTATCAACTAAGTTTGCTTAGTGGAAATCTATGTTATCACACTGTTTGACGAAAAGCATCCTGATGATGGGCAAGCGCCCGAAACCGGTCGATGACCACAAAAAAAGAAGCAGGCTATCACGGAAAATATCTCTAACCAATTAGTAAAGTCGTACTTCTGGTTAAAAGATTTTGTCTATAACCTCTACACATAATTCACACATGCATACGTATCAAACATTCGCTAACACTTTTTTCGTATTCAAGGGACCTCAAAAACATGTATTTCCTGTGAAAACTCCCTTATTAAAGGGAGTAGCTAAGTGGTTAGCTGTGCTACCCTTAGATTTTCTGTTCCTAGGAGCCACTACAGCTCACTTTCCGGTGATGGATGGTGTTGTCTGTATGGAGAGAACACTGTCCGGAGGCCGGCAGTGCACTGAAAAGGCTCCGGGCGCCAATGACCATAAATGTTGACGCGCCTCAAAGTTAAAAAAAAAAAGAAAAAAAAAATCCATTTCGGAAATTTGACACATCACAAACTTTCACTTAACAAGGAATAAGGGAAATTAAAAAATTAGATTAATATAGTATTTATATTAATATACAAAACTTTTACACCTACTTAAAATTAAAATTATAATGATGATTCAAAAGATGTGTTCGTAATTTTAAGGATTCCCCCACATATAAATATAAAACTAAACATTTTAAAAATTCCTTATTTGTCAATTAGGAATAACACAACTCTAGTTTGGAAAAATGTTCCAAATAAAAGTGTTAAGTTTATATCTGTATAGTCACCATTTCAAATTTAAACAAATTCTTAGCGGGCCCTTTTTGAGACTCCTCCCCCCCCAAAAAAAACACTTAGAGACCATTCGTAAAAAAACAATTTTTATTTTATATATTTAGGTGACCTCAAAACATGTATTCCAGTCGAAACTCAATTTCGACACACACTTGGAAATAAGAAAGCAATAAAGTAGTCAAAATTTTCAAAAAAAAAAAAAAAACTGGTAGAACAAAAGTTGTACAAAAAAAATTGTAAGATTGTGTATCAAACAGCAAAAACAAGGATTGATTTCAAATAAATTGAAGTTTCATATATGCAGTTCTGAATTAATTTGTTCAATTAACTTGCAAGAAAGAAATGCTAACACTGCTTTGAAGCTGCTTAGCATAACAATGACTAAAATGTTTATGTATCATTATGTAATTATGATTATAATTTGATACAAAATTTGTATATTCTTAAAATTTCTATTCATATGGATTCTTTTATTAAGTTAATAAAAATAAATAGTAACACTTTATTTACTGCCAATTTTACCAGACAATTTTTATTTTCAACCTCGGAACTTTTTTATTAAAGTTTAATTGGGTTTAAATGAAATAATAATTTAGGTAAAGGAAACCTATAAAAAAACGTTTATTTTTATTTATTTATTTTTTATTGAGATTGCGAGTTGTTTTTTGTGGATCAGCAATATTGCATAAATCAACCCTAAAAATTCGTAATGGTACAGAATTAGGCCCATCGTGACAGATTCCTCAGGACCTTCCAGACATTAATTTTACCAGAAAAACGTTACAGTTATAGAGTTCGAATCCAAGCGGTGGTGTCATTAGATTTGCTTGTTCTAGGAGCCCCTCTAATAGTATACTGCCCGATAATGGTCAGTGTTGTCTACTTAGAGAAATGGCTGGGCACTGAGAAGGCCCAGAGAGAAAGCTCAGAAGACCACAAAAGTTGACACGCCTTTAAGGAAAAAAAATAACTCTAATTAGTATTCGAACTTTAAAGAAAAACTAAGAAACATATTCGGAAGTTATAAAGACGTACTTCCGGTAAATCAATTTTTGTTTCAAACTTGGTTTCTAATAATTATTTAAGTAATCTTAAGTATTATACACACATAATATATCCATAGATCAGATTGAAGTGACACTTTGAGGGATAGCCTAACTTTGCAGCGCCGCAAGAATCCTAAAAATCATTCAGTACAGTAACATTTCCAAGTGGCAGATATTATTCAAAACTCTTGAGAAATTTTCTTTTACACACATATATACATATATGCACGCAGGCAATGAACCAACACTATCGCTAAAAAAAACAAACATTTTTTTTCTTATTCAGGGGAGCTTGAAACCTGTATTGTTCGTGTGAACTCAGCTTCGTCGAAAAGCAGTGCTGGCAAACATTTATAATCGCGCAACCTTTGATGTGGAAAAAGGGATATTCCCGGCCTAATTCCGTGGAGGGAAGAGGACTAGCTCCACATCATCCTCTCGTTGCATTCATGTTACATATTTTTACCCAAAATCCATTCCTGGAAGAGAATTACGACAAACTGAACAGAAGATTAAAACATTATTCAGGTGCAGTGCATTTTTAACGGTTGAAAGATTTTTGTTAAAAAACTCTCGTATCAAATCCCCCCATGACACTTCATCTTTTAGTCTACAATGTTTATTGTTGGCTTATTTCCATGGAAGTAACTATACATTCTAGTGTGCATGTTCGCTGACCACAGTTGTAGACCTTGATGGGTCTACAACAGTGTAGAGATCCACTTTTAAATAATTTTGCGTATGATGTTTCCACAATATTTACGGTAAGTTTGCTGGGGAATATCTTGTGGTGGATTTTGGAGATCACTCGATGGCAAAGTAAATAACAGAGAGAACAATATTGACATCTGTAGCCTTAGTGCGATTACTTTTAGTTGGGGCATCGGCAATTTAATTATATCATTATTCTATCTAGTACATGGTCAAACTTGAAAATTTAGACAAAATTCTTCTATGGATGCCGAAACAGAACATCATCTGCCTGTGAATGCTTATTTTCGAGTATTTCTATTCACCAGACAATTTGAAAATGGATAATTCATCCAAGTTATGTCTAAAAATTAATTAACGGGGAAATCAATTTCGTAAATCTGACATGACAGCCGCCTCCCACCCCCCCGCGATTAGTTCCTCTCTTACTATAGTAAGAGAAAGTAATCAAATAACAAAAGCAGAAGTTCTAAATTATGTATAATCTAGAGATTACAAAATTATAATGAATAGAGGTAATCAACGTGATCTATGAAGTTTTTCATTATAAGTAAATATATCAAAAGTTATTTCAAACTTAAATTGTATGGGGTGGTGTGAATGAATAATAGTTTCTTACCTTAGTCAGGAAATGCAGCGTGGTATTACATATATGCAATTAATATTAAAATCTTAATTTCCATATAAGTTAGAGAAAAAAATATATTAGAATAAATAAAAAAAAAGAAACAAACTACACAGTACACTTCTAAACAAGCTTCTGGCAAAACAAGCTTTTCAGAATTAAAAGTTACAACCAGTGGAAAAGCAAGAATATATATTCTTTATTTTTTTATATATTTACTGAAAAAGAAAGAATTTTCTTATTTTTTAGTAGCCTAATTTATGAATATTAATTTGCTTACCGGGCGAAAAATCAGTAACTTGTAAAAACTGAAAAAGATCAAGATTATTGTAATAGAATCTGAAGAGAGGGATCTAAAGCCGAGAGAGAGAGAGAGGTACAAAAACTAGTTTAGGCAGAGGCACTAGTTTAGGCCAAATTGGAGTGGAAGAATCTGTTTAATGCAGCTAGTCTTGCAACAGTTCATACAGCAGTCACAACGCGTCAACAACCTTTCTCTTTACTCACTCTAAAATCTCTCACTCTAAAACTCAGTCACAACGCGTCAACGACCTTTCTCTTTACTTACTCTAAAATCTCTCACTATCATTTTATATATTACTTGTAAAGTCCAGGCAGTTTATGTTGTCATTCTATTATACAGTGTTCAGCATTACTTCCAATTTATTTATCTTTCTAACCAAATTCTCTCCTTCTCATACTCATTATATTATCAAGCAGATATTGGGAATGCACGTAAATTGTGTCACCTTATGGTGCAACAAATAGACTCCAGGATCAGGAATGCAAATTGCGAAGCTAACGTTAGTAGTAAAGTAATATAGTGGAGTTGAGGGGATAACTACCAACCTAGGCAGGTAATAGAAATGATTACATTGTACACCAGTAGAGAACGCCAATAATACTGACCAAACGCTGGTATAAAATTTGGAATTTAAAACCTATACATTTCGCAGAATCCTCTAACTATGAATCAATTTGAATTTCTATAGAAAAATGTTTCAAATATAGGAAGTGATATCTATGTAGTTAGCATTTCAAATTTAAAGGAAATCATGACTAGTTTTTTCAAGAAAATTTCAAAAAATATTCAAAAACTTATTTCACAAGGTCGCCCTTTCCGGTTAAACGATTTTTTATTCAATTTTGGAATTCTACCAATGAATCTAATATATATATATATATTTATTAAATATGCTATCAGCGGTGGAAACGTACATTGTACTGAAGTGATACTTTAGAAGAAAGCTACTTGTTAACGTCTACTGTTTCCCCAAAAAAATCGCTCAAAAAAAAAGAAGCAATTTCTCCGAGTAATGTATGTGTGTATAAAGCGTTAGAAATTTTTTTAAAGTAGTTCGCACTTTCGGTTGAAAGGATTTTAACCCGAAACCTTTCGTTTCAGATATGGAAATCATTAGCTAAAAAATTTTGTCCATACTCAGATACCTCAATTTTTTACTTTCGCTTACTCCTAGTAAGAGGAAGTATTGTAATCGTGTCAAATTTTCGATATCGAGTTTTCACCGGAAATATCCGTTTGAGGTCCCCTGAGTCCAAAAAAGTGGTTTTTAGCGAATGGTCTGTGTGTCTGTGTGTGTTTCTGTGTGTGTGTCTGTGTGTGTGTATGTATGTGAACAGCATAGCTCAAAAACGAAAAATCGTAGAAAGTTCAAACTTGATATTACGTTTCGGTATCACCATGGGATCTGACGGTGCGTTATGTGTCAATATTCCTCAACCGGAAGTACCACTTTACTAGTTGTTTTTTTTACGTTTTTGCAATTTTCTCAAAAATGGCTCCGAAGATTTTCTTTAAACTTGGTATATCAACTACACATACAAAGAGCTACAACTTTTATTTGAAACATTTCTCCAGGAAAATTCATTTAAGGGCACTTCTGGGGGAGGGGTGGGGTTAGGTTTTCATCTTAACTGCTGTTTCAGTATATTAGACAATTCTGTCATCTAAATAATGTTAATTAGAATTAAATATGTTGTTGAAATTCCGAGTTTGAAAAAAAATAGATAACCGGAAGTGCGTTTTTACTGAAATATAATTTTCAGTTTTCTGGTATTTTCTCGAAAATGGCTCCAACGATTTTCTTTAAACCAGCGTTGTTAACTATACATATAAAGAGCTACAACTTTTATTTGAAACTTTTCCCCTGATAAATTCATTTAAGGGGACTTTTGGGGGAGGGGGGTTATGTTTTTCTTTAAAATGCTATCACAGTTGATTATACAATTCTGTCATCCAAATTGAAATAACTAGAAATTAATATATGACCCAAATTCCGAGTTTCAAGGAAATTAGTAAACCGGACAGTTTTACTGGACAGTGTGTTCACTTTTCGATGAATTTCATTAAATTTGGTACACTAACTATAAAATTTGTCAATTATAATTTTGAGTACTGGAGTAAGAGAAAGTTGTGTGAGTGTTTCACACCAGATTTTTTTTTTTTGTGAAACTCAATTTTGGATAATTTGTCACGATCGGAATACTTCGTTTTACTAGGAAAAATAGGGAAAGTAAAAATGCTAAAAAAAAAAAAAAAAAATTCGTTTGAGAGTTTTTTAAAACAAACTAAATATCTAAAATCCCAGACTGTCTGAAAACGTTAATTAAAAAAAATAAAAAATCGCATGCTTAGAAACGATACCACTAAAAATTTTGTTCTAATAAAATACTATCCCCGAGCGATGTGAAGAAACTAAACTCAACTAAACAATAAATGTTATACTACATTTTTTTTTTTTAATTTCTAAGTAATGACAATGCAATCTTAATTATAATAATTTTTTAAAAGTGACCAATTTTTTTGTAATAAAGAAAACAAAGAAAGTAAAACAAAAATAAACTCTTATAATCCTGTTTCAATTTCCTGATAAAACTTGATGTAAACATTGTTTTATGTAAAAACTCTTAAGTTTCTTTTTCTTTTTTTTGAAGAAGGATTTTTCAATTTAGTCGCCAGGAAGCGTGGGGTATTGGGTGATTTTTATTGATTTTTTAACGAACAGTTTTTACTTCATGCTATAAATTTTTGTATTAAATGGATGTTTATTTTTCGCTGTAGTACAATAGTTTCTATATTAATACTAAAAATCACTTTAAATATTAATATAAATTTGGTATGAAATAATCGTAAAACTTTTTCTTTCCACAATTTTCACAATTGTAGTAGAAGAAGCAAACTGAAATAGATTTTTAATTTTAAATAAATTTAAATAAATACAGTTTTAAAAGGGAGAAAGGTACACTGGCTGGAAAAAAGGTCAAATCCAGGTACAAGATACCGTTACAAGAGAGGTCAGAGAACATAGTTAGCTTTTGTCTTTTACCCCTTCTACAAATGAAAGGGCTACCAAGAAAAACATTTTTTTTGCAGTTGTCTTGAAGATCAACACAGACTAAGTTCGAATTCGACGTTTAACATTTTAATCTAGATAATTAATTAATTTAATAAGCGTATTATTGTGATATTGAAAAGTATTTAAATTTTTTAAAGATAATATATTTACCATGAGATGTTTATAAGGCAATGGCCAGAGGAGTTTTTTAAAAAAAGAATTCAATAGAAGAAAATATAGTATCCAATAAATTTTTACTGAGCTTCTGAAGCAAGGCACCAATGGTATCCGAAACGTAGAGCAATAAAGAATTCTTTTTCTTTAAAAACTTCTCTGAAAACTTTTCTGGCCATTGCCGTACAAACATCTCATTGTAATTTTAAGGCCTGACGATTTGATTACCATTTTTTTTTGATCATATATTTAATTTAATCTAGCAGTGTTTTCTTACTTATTTCTTCTTAATACTTCTCTATCTTAAAACATACATACACACAAGCCCGATTACAAAACCGCTCGTGCTACAATAATACAACACATCACACCAACAATATTTCACAATTATATCTGAAAAATTTTCGGAATATTCTTCGGAATTTTTTAGCAACACATTTAATTTTTTGTTAAATTTATAGAGTTGATACAATCGTATACTACTTTGAAGAAATACTTCTAGAAGAAAAATACGGTGTTCCCCTATGGCTCCTCTTTATTGGTTTCCGACAAGCCTACGGCAGTATTAACAGAGTTAAGTTACTGGAAGTAGTTTTAAAAGATCTTAGTGTACCACGTAAGCTAATTAGATTGATTAAAATGACTCTGTGAGGATCAAGGTGTCGGCATCGACTTTTCCAGGGAGCAGACTTTGCGACCACTGCTGGTATGAGGCAAGGAGACCCCCCGTATCGCCAGTGTTATTCAACCTGTGTCTCGAGAAAGCTTTAAGAGGTATAGAAATTAACCTAAACGGGTCATTTTATAACAGAATCGTGCAATACATGGCGTATGCAGATGATGTTGTTATTGTAGCAAGATCAGAGGTTGTGGGTTGCTTTTAGGAAATTTGTAAAGTGAGCAAATAAACTCAGTCTAGATGTCAACATTGAAAAAAACCAAAGATATGAAATTTTCCAGGAGAGAAAACAGCCAGGTGATATCTATTAATTTAGCGGGTAGCATGTTCAACCTAACGGACTCCTTTACTCACCTAGGTGCTACAGTAACTGAGAGAAATGGTTGCATCAAAGAGATCAAAGCTAGATTGGCTGCAGGTAGCGGATGTTATTTTATGTTTACTTCTTTGTTAACGGCATTGTCTAGAAAGACAACGCTGAAAATATACACTACCTGCATTAGTCCAGTGACACATGGGTGGTGACGGGGCGGTAGAAAGGATGTTGAATACATGGGAGCGAAAAGTGTATCTGGTCCCGTTCGAGAAGGGGAAATATGGAGATAAAGGACAATACAGAACTAAGAATGTGTTTCTCTCTTCGAGGAAGGCCTCCAGCAAGATGGCTTGATAATGTGGAGAGGGATTCAGGAACCTTGCAGGTAAGGTGCTGGCGCATAAAGGCCAATAGAAAGGTATAGTCAGAGATTGTGAAGGAAGCACAGTTATTTCAAGGGCCGTAGTGCTAAAAGAAGAAGAAGAAGAAGAATATTTCTAGAGAGAATCCTGAAGTCAACCTGGTCCTCAACAAATCTACACTCAGTTCCCCCCCTCCCCTAAATATTTATATAAAAGTGATAGTCCTACATAAGCGTAGTAAGCAGGCGTATATAATGGAATCTTTTTTAAAGAAAATTGTGAAGAAATTGAAAAATCCTTTTAGTAAATTGGTAGTTCCGGATAAAGGAATTTATCCTAAACATTCCTATTGGTACTTTTTTGGGTTATCCACAGGGTATTTAATGTTCCTTTTTAGTTTTTCCGTTATCAGATTTTAATTTCAATTAGAGAGGTACCCTGTTAAAAGATAATGAAAATAGCTATTAACGAGTATTACATATTGTGAAAACCCCAATAATAGGAAGATTGTTTAGGAAAATGGCCGCAATGGAACCAATGGAATTTCCTAGAAATGATTAGAGAATTTTATTGGCTAACATTTTGATGTTACTAAATATAATTAGTCCAATGTTCAATTCAATGTATTACTGAAACAATTTCATTTAACTGAAGAATATTCCTATATATGCCTGTCTCAAATAAAAAAAAAAAAACAAATACCTTTTGTTTTATTACAAACTTTAATTTTCTAATTCTCCAACTGTGTGAATGAATTTGTGCATGTACTGGTGCGTATGTCCTATATATATATGACAACATATGCGTGTGTATGTGTGTATATTGCTTTCCCCACTCTATCCCTTTCAATTTCGTTTATACCCTTAATCCGTCTCTCATGCCCAGGCCAATCCACCCCCAGGCCCAATCCCTCTACCATACCCCGTATGACGAACGGTATACACACTAATTCCACAGTGAGAAATTATTTATTTGTCACGTTCCTGTTGTTGACAGGTATTTGACGGGCTTAATTTTGGAAAAGTTCAAAGGATGCTCCGAAACGATTCATATTAAACTTGTGCACAAGCCACCCTCAAGCATTTTTACATCGTACAAAACTAAAAAAAAAATATTCAATGAAGAGTTTAGTTTTGTTTTTCTTTGTTCATTTATTTGTATATTATTTTACTACTTTAAGTGGAAATTTATAGTGATTGTGTCAAATTTTGGCAACTGAAGTTTTTCATCAGAAATACATATTTTGAGGACCACTAATTATTATGAACTTAATTAAAACTTTTGTAGCCAATGATTACGTATATATTACGTGTGTGTATACATGTGTGGTATAAAATAAATATCTCCGGAACTTGATATTCTAATACCATCACTACACATCTAACACTAAGGTTTCGTTCAAAATAGAAATGACAATATTCCTGAATTGGCTACTTTTCCATTTTTATCATTTCTCCAGCAAAATTAATTATTTTAGAAAATTAACATTTGCTAAAGTTCCCACTTCTGTAAGAATGTATAGTTCTGGCATTTTTATAATTAATAAATGACATTAAAATCATTGTCAGAATTCAAAGAGTCGGGGAAAAAAAAAATCTGGTGTGACACACTCACACAACTTTCTCTTACTCCTGTTCTCAAAATTATAATTGACAAATTTTATAGTTTGTGTACCAAATTTAATAAAATTCATCGAAAACTGAAAAAACTTTTCAATAAAAGCACACTTCCGGTTTACTAATTTTTCTTATAACTTTGAATTTTGGCCATCTATTTATTTCTAATTAATTCTGTTTGGATGATAGAATTGTATAATCAACTATGGTAGCACATTAGAAAAAACATAACCCCATCCCGACTCCTAAAATTCCCTTAGATGAATTTTCCCAGAGAAATGCTTTAAATGAAAGTTGTACATCTTTGTATGTTTAGTTTACATATGAAATATCAAGAAAATCGTCGGAGCTAACTTTGAGAAAATTGGGAAAAGTGAAAAAAATTATTTAGTAAAGTGGTAAAATAAACGCACTTCCGGTTAACCGATTTTTTCAAACTCAGGATTTCAACAACATATTCAATTCTAATTAACATTATTTAAATGACAGAATTGTCTAATAAACTGAAATAGCATTCTATATGAAAAACCTAACCCCACCCTTCCGCCATAACTGCCCTTAAATGAATTTTCCTAGAGAAATGTTACTAATAATAGTTGTAGCTCTTTGTATGTGTAGTTGATATAAAAAGCTTAAAGAAAATCGTCGGAGCTATTTTTGAGAAAAACGAGAAAAAAAAAAACTTGTAAAGTGGTACTTCCGGTTCAGGAATTTCGACAGATAACGTACTGTTAGATTCCCATGGCGATACCTAAATGGAATATCAAGTTTCAACTTTCTAAGGTTTTTCGTTTTTGAGCTATGCTGTTCACATACGCACATACACGCAGACTATTTGCTAAAAAACACTTTTTTTGACTCAGGAGACCTCAAAACGGATATTTCCGCTGAAAACTCCATATCGAAAATATGACACGATTACAATACTTTCTCTTACTCCTAGTAATCAATGGAAAACCCGATTTTCATAATTTTTCCCGAAACGGTTTAAACGATTTACTAAAAATTTTAAATGCTAACTATATATTTACTATGAAAACTGGAAATTTAGTAAATGTTTTGTTTTTACATAGTTTTTGCGATTTTCTTGAAAAATGACTCGAAGGATTTTCTTCTGAACCTACGTCTCTAATCTTTTCTTTTCTTCCCCACCCCCTAGAACATTTATCATCAATGGCTTGTGTACTTGTGGAAATTCCCCCTATTCCATATTAAAAAAAATGAAAATAAAAACTACCCAAATTAACTGATTTTGTTTTTTCTGGACTGCCACGGCAATATTCAACATTCAACAATTGATTGTCAGGTGTTCTTTGATTTAATCGCATCATATTATCCAAAAGTCGTAATTATATGAAACAGTAATCTCCAAAATACTTATAGAACTTGCTTTTTTTTTTCTTTTTTTAAACAAAGACTCAAGTTATCCACATGTAGGCTTAATATGTAATAGGAAGTTAGTTGTGATAGCTAGCCACAAATTAAATCCGGACCCACACCTGTTTCGACGCGTTGATTCGTTACAGTAAAGTTGGTGATATATCAACAACAATAAATCAAACTTAATCACATAAATTTCATTTATTACTTTCATGAGTATTTTAATTTATAATAATGTATAATCCTAGCTACATGGAAAATAAAACTGACCCAAGAAATTTGAGCACAACGGTAATCTAAATGAATCAAACTTTGACGACTTCCTTGTCGAGAATGATAGACCTAGGGTTCCACAGTAGGGATTATGAACTTTCTGAGGATTCAAGTCATTCCTTTTTTTAATGCCCGAATTATGTTTTTATTTAGTGTTTGCCAACTTTGATTTTTTTTTTGTTTGTCTCTTCCCAGAAGCCAACTATCCTTAGTTAGGCTTCAACAGAACGAATACACTCGTAGCTATACGAAAAAGATATGTCCAACAACTATGAGATAATTAGTATTCGGCCCTCTCGGTCAGAACGCCTATAACGAGTTATCTCATAATTAAAAGTCAACATGTTACAAACGACTAATTACCAATTAATATCAATCTAATCATAATTTTGATGATAAATGTTGCCAGGGAAAGGTTCCTTTACAGCTAGGGGCCTTCAATTCTGTAAAGTTTCGAAATTATTCGAAAATCCCTATACAAGGAAAAAGACTATAGATTTCTTTAGGGAATTTGATTTTGAAGATCTCTCAGACTGAAATACTACACTGGACAGGTCCCCCAAACGCATACAATACACATACGTACATGCCTGCCGAGCTAGTTGATGTGGAGACTACTTGGATTTAGCGTACCCACAAGCAAAACATTAAGACACCATCACACACATATATTCATTGTTACAGATGGTGCCCTTAAGGGACTCAAAATAGATCTTGTAGTATTAAATGGATTTGGATTACATCTAGTAGGATTAAAATAAGTGTTACAGAATTCCTTAAATTCGGGCCCTCGGATGATTCATATAGGAAGGGAAAATATGGTTGTTATGGTGGTTTGGATGTGTACATAGTTTGTAACTTTATTTCTTCAGAATGTTCTGGTCTGTAAAGTTTGGAATAATTGGAGTGATGAACCCAATTTCTTTCTAATCTAAACGGTGTGTACGTGATATTTCTACCTCCTGCTAGACAAGCTTCGTCTAATATTCAAAATTAGAATTGAGAAACAAAACTCCTATAATAATTATAGCATTTTATTAATACAAATAATACACAATAGTAAAATATACAAGTTGCTCTATAGGGATGGATAATAATCCGTCAACCAGAGTCTCCGTATACAAAATTATAAATAAATTCATAAAACAAATCAAATAAATCAATATTAATCTCTCTTCTTTTATTTGTTTTTTAAAGAGAAAAATAAAATAAATAACTTCATTAAGAGATATGGTTATTAATAAAATAAAAAATAAATTAAGACACAATTAATTAATTAAAAAAGGCATAAATTAACTTCAATAACTGAAACGAAATTGTAAAACAAATAAAGGTATAAGTAAAAATTAAATTCTCGAATTAATTCATATCGGTACATCCAAGCATGTTTGAGGAATGAATGAAAGAACGACAGTCGATGCCATTCAAGGAAGCTACAAGTTTAGACCTTGTTAATCTGAGAACTCCCACATAGAGAACTTGAAGTTCAGACAAAATGGAACACTCGACCATAAAATGAAATAAAATCCTCAACTGTTCTAGAATCACACAAATCTTGATTTCTCTTTCAAGCCAAAGTGTATGATTCAGATGAACACGGACGGGGATTGAAGGCATGCTGTCACAAAACACCTAATAAATAAGATGAAGATGAAGTTAAGAAAACATTAATTTTCCCCAGAATAGAAACAATAACATGAAAAACACTCAATTTTTGTAATTATTTTAAGTGGTTATATCATTCAAACTTGAGGGGGAGGGGAATTAATTTGCACTATGAAAAGTATTATCTACTTGAAGAACAAGTTTTGGTTAAAGGATAATACTTTACTAGGGAGAGATAGTTCTTTACTACGGAGAGATAGTTCATACTATTGGGAAATGTTTGTTATATTGCACAGTATGTGTATGTGTGTCGTGAAAAAAAGAAGGATATGTTATAAACGACACTGGCGACAGATGGGAACGAAATAGCAAACTAGATAAGGGTACTATGTCAACCTAAACTTTCATTTGTCATTCCTGGACAAATGGAGAAGTCGAACTACTTATAAAAGGGACAAAGCCAGTCTTAGAAGGTCCATTGTGAAACTTGGTTTTTCTTCTTTTTTTCCCACTTTTCCACTGTAGCACAAGATTATTCTAAATTGCTACTAACCTCTTCAAACAATAGGCAATATGATTTAGGATTATTCTTTTATTGAAAAGAAATTTGTAAAAAAAAATTGTTAAAAAAAAAACAAATAGGGTTACACAAAATTATTAATTTTAATTGCTAATTGCTAATTTGGCCGAATTACTAATACTCTCGACTATGGTTCGAATGTGGCGCTTTACATGGTCGTCAAGGTGACCTGAGAGGAAAGGTTAAAACTGTTGCCGTAATTTCCAAACAGAGAGCCATATTTTAAGAAATTATATTTAAAGGAAGAATTACATGGAAATATGCGATAAAAAACAAAGAGAGAGAGAAAATATTCCTCTTTAATCTATTTCTTTTTGCTGATGATAAAGAAATTTATGTCCAGGACATAGATCAAGTGATATTTATGTATATAACAGATTGATTCAAGGATATGAGAAAAGGGAAAATTAATGTGAAATTCGATTGAATAGGAGTAACTGACAGCAGAAGACTTGTTAGGATATCCCAAACTAGATTTTATATTGTAACGAAATAAACTCTCCACCGTTTTTCTCACCAAAGTAAGCGATGGAAGTTTCATGTTGCCGGCTCCAAACATCAAGTTTCCACCTAGAACGGCACCCTCAAGTTCCCAATAAGAGTTACCAAATATCGTATTTAAGCTCGACAATTTCAACATTTAAATCAGTCTGAAATTCTTGTGTAATGGATGCCAAAAATTATATCTATAAATATAATTTGAAGAAAATTATGATTTGAAAGAAAAATGCAAGTTGGTAAACAAAAAGAGTAAAACCCAGGTAGAAGACCACCGTTAGAAGAGAGGTCACAGAACTTTGTTAGCTTTGTCTTTTTACCCCTTCTCACATAGGAGGATTTGAACTACCAAGAGATAGCATGCTTTCAAGAGATAGTCTAAATTCTGCATTCAACAGAACAGTCAGAATTGGTCATTCTACCAGTATTACTCAAGAAGTCAACATCAGTGCCAGTCATATGTTAAAACATAAGAGTTTAATCTAGCTACGTTCAGTATATTAATAAGCATATTATTGTGATATTCTAAAATTCTCAAGAGAATACTATATTTGAAGTATGGTGCTGTCGCTCCTGATTCGTTGTGATTTTCACTGTAACATCTTCGGAATATTCTGAGATTCCCTGGAGACCTTATGCCCCAGCTGAAAACTGCTGCGCTGCAAAAATGAAGTGTGGAAAGATTTTTGGATAGAGTACATCTGTCGATGAATTTTTTTTATGTTCCTCTTGATTTTGCTAGACAGAATTCAACTTCAGATCATTTTTTTTTATTTTTATTTAAATGAACAATGTACATAGCATTCGATAAAATAGACTTTCGGAGATTCAACAGCATCAGACCGACTTAACTTATTTAGTTAAGCTAGGCAGAAGTTTCTTGCAAGAAAGCTGTTTTTGATTGGGTATACCAATTCTATTCAAAAATTTTCATTGTTGGTGAAAATTCTTAACATTCCAATAAAGACTTTACAGTTATCACGTTCTTTAGGCATGCATTGTTGCATAATTAAGCGCAGCATAGATGAAGAAGAGATTTGCTTCAGTTTAAGTTTTAATCCAAGTATTGCAAGCCAGCTCACGTAATTTAATATTAAATCAATATTTTCTTTTCTTTAAGCTTTTGCTAATCATTATCAGTGCAATTTAATGATAAAATAATAAATAAAACTTTTAAAGAATTATTCGTTTCTCACGTTTATAGCACGTGTCACCTAATTACTCTGCTACAAGAACCCATTATTCAAGATTTACAATTTTTACGGTGTACATAATTTCACTGCCTGCTTTTCTTTTTTTATTTCCTTTTACATTCTCTTAATCTTTCCCTTAATACAAGTATATATAAAATGACTAACATTCTTTTGACAGACCACGTAGAAATAATTACATTGTAGTCCAGAAGAGAGCGCCACCAACATTTGAAATTCCGCAGAAGTACTATATTCAATTTTTTCAGATAAATGTTAAATTAAAGTGAACATGAAAAATGAAATTATTATCAAAACAAAAGGCAGGACACAAAAAACTTGTCTTGGATTACAAGTGTCCGTATTTCTGAATTTATTATATCATATTATTTCATAAAAATTCAGAAATAAATGAAAGAACAATGGAAAGAAAAGAAACTACAGAAACTATGGAAAAAATTTCAAATTAAACGCTAAGTATTTAAGTCGTGAACATGAAGCTATAATATTTATACTTCACAATTTTTTACAAAAATAATATATGAATATATAATATATTTACATTTTTTATCAGATTAATAAATAAAAAGTATTACAGAAACGATTTTAAGAATGAAATAAAACTCAACTCTGATCAAAAGAGATTACAATCAATATTTATGTTTTTTTTTGTTTTTGTTTTTTTAATCATTATTTATGTTATGAACAATCAGCGTGACAGCGTTAAAAGTAACAATAATTACCAGAGAACATAAATAATGGGTGTTGAACTAAAGGATTTGTATGAAACTGTAGATTAATTTGGCGAATTTCCTGTAAAAGGTTTGGACAACTTGAGCTTGAGAATTATGTTCAGTGTATATGGTTCGATTGGAGACATAAAAAGGAGCATTTACAAAATATTGCGGAGGATTCTGGAGATAGGGATTGGAGTCTTCGAAGATTCGAGCATTCGGAACCCTTATAATTCTATCCCATACGCCCATTTATCTATTTAGCGTAATCTTTCTAAAGTTTGTTAATTTTTAATGAAGTTAAAAAAAATGAAGTAGCAAGGATTTAGGTACAATAATTTCAAGAGTTTCTCTAACCATTGATCTATTGTGTGGCTAGCCAATGTTTCAGTGTGCTAGTGAGCTATAGTTTGTTAGTGGGTTCATTAAAATCCCAAATAGTTGCTGCTACAAATCAACTACCTCTGCAGGCCTGAAAATCTGAGTATTGAAGTTTCAGTGCAAGTATTGTTTCATTTTATTAGATTGTGATTACTCCGTAGATACGCCAGGATCCCCTGAAGAAGTGACTAGTCCACTTTTCCTTTAGAAGGAAGAGTTAAGGGATAATAATAATATTCATTTTTCCCCACTTAGAACTCAATAAAGTGGGTTGTTTTACAATTTATGAGCTAAAGATTTGTTTTTTTTAGAGTCAAACTGTAGAATGTATTTAAACATATAATGGATGTGTGAGGTGGAGAGAATTTAGGTCTGGTTGATGATATAAGAAGAAGACTTGGTTAACACTGGTTAACTGATATATTAATAAATAGACACAGGCTGCCTGGACTTTACAATAGAGGAATGTTTAAGGTAGAGTGGTATGAGAATGACACATAGCGATTGGATGTACTAAACTAATTTCAACTGTGTCTTTATGGACTGTCCGTCGCTATATTTATACAGCTTTTCCCCTCTCAAGTCCGAGAGAGTGGTTGAGTTTCTCTTGCTCTCTTTGGTTGCTGAGCTTCACGTTGGTTGCTGTTACATCATAGGTGGAGAGAATTTAGGTCTGGTTGATGATATAAGAAGAAGACTTGGTTAGCACTGGTTAACTGATATATTAATAAATAGACACAGACTGCCTGAACTTTACAATAGAGGAATGTATAAGGTAGAGTGGTATGAGAATGACACGTAGCGATTGGATGTACTGAACTGATTTCAACTGTGTTTTTATGGACTGTCCGTCGCTATATTTATACAGCTTCTCCTACTCCAGTCCGAGAGAGTGGTTGAGCTTCTCTTGCTCTCTTTGGTTGCTCTTACAAACAGTAATTTAAAGATTATTCTAAGGTAGCATCATTACTAGAAACCTCCAAAAAATCAATTTATCCGGTAACAGTTTCAAATAAAAGTGATAAGCCTAATAAAGATTTAGTTAATGGACAAAGTAAAAAAAAAAAAAAAAAAATCGTTGGAGCCAAAAACTAATGTATTCAATAAATTGCATTGCCGGTACACTGGTTTTGTTCATTAGTTTCGTAAAGATTTATTTGTGATAATTACAAAAAAAGTGTTTTCGTTCACACAAACACACACACAAATATAGTATATATAGATTTAATAAAACATTTGTCCTATTCATCCCCCACAAATTTCCATTGAATATTCATTTTCCAAACATTTAAATCGATTCGCTATACTTCCTTTTATAGCTAGAAGAAAGATAGAAATATATCCTACAACAATTAAATAGCACCATAAAATCTTACAGTCTATCAAATTAGTTTTCTAAATATTAGGGAGTAAAATAGATGGTAAATATTCAATAAGTATATATATATATATATACTTATAGGAACTTGAAATATTACTTTTCTTAAACGAAAGTTATTAGATCATTTTCCTAAAAAGTAAGAATATACAAAGAATGAAATATATATTTCTAAGCATGAAAAAGGGAACGAGAGTGATATTAAGATATATGATCAATAATTCTTACCGCAATTTATCAATGACAAACCTTCATATTATATTTATATATATATCAAACCCATCGTCATTCATACTTCACATAAATATAGGGAAATATATGAATGATTATAGATAAAGATGATTATTGAAAAGTCTATATATAAACGCGCAAAATAAAAATAAAAAAAAATCTGGTATGAAACACTCACACAACTTTCTCTTACTTCAGTTTTCAAAATTGTAATTGACAAATTTTATAGTTTCTGTATCAAATTTGATGAAATTCATTTGGAGTTCGTCGAAAACTGAAAAAAAAAAAAAAATTCAGTAGAAGCGAGCTTCCAGTTTACTTATTTTTTTGAAACTCGGCATTTTGGCCATCTATTTATTTCTAATTAATTTTGATTGGATATTAGAATAGTAAAATCGATTATGATAGCACTTTAAAGGAAAAAATGCCCTTAAATGAATTTTTCCAGAGAAATGTTTTAAATAAAAGTTGTTGATCACTGTATCTGTAGTTGATATACCAAATTGGAAGAAAATCGTCGGAGCTATTTTTGAGAAAATTGCAAGAAAGTAAAAAAAATACCAAAAGACTGAAAAATATATTTTAGTAAAAACACACTTCCGGTCGTCCGATTTTTTTTCAAACTTGGAATTTCAACAACACATTTAATTCTAATTAATATTATTTAGATGATAGAATTGTATAATAAACTGAAATAGCACTTTAAAGGACAACCCACCACCCCTCCCCTAAAAGGTCCCTTAAATGCATTTTGCCGGAGAAACGTTTAAAAAAAAAATTGTAGATTTTTGTAAGTGTAGTTGATATACTAAGTTTAAAGAAATTCATTGGAGCCATTTTCGAGAAAATTGCAAAAAAGTGAAAAAAAAAAACATTCAGTAATGTTCAGTACTTCCGGTCGAGGAATTTTGACCGCTGACCCACTGTCGGATCCCATGGTGATACCCAAACGGAATATCAAGTTTGAACTTTCAGCGATTTTTCGTTTTTGAGCTATGCGGTTCACATAAATACACACACACACACACACACACACACACACACACACACACACACACACACACACAGACCATTTGCTAAAAACTGCTTTTTTTCACTCAGTGGACCTCAAAACGGATATTTCCGGTGAAAACTCGATATCGAAAATTTGCCACGATTACAATACTTCCTCTTATTAGGAGTAAGAGAAAGTAAAAATTAAAAAATAATAAATTATATTCTAATATAATAGATAATATAATTGAAATAGTATATCAATGAAAACTGCAATACATAGTACAGAATGCTGATAAAATTAAAGAGCAGATAATAATAAACAATTCTAAATCATGGTAATTGTTTATAGAGAAAATGAAATTTTTACGCTTCCGCGGACATTACACTCAAAAAGAGAGCGGCTGTTACGTTGGTTCATAACAAAAAGACTGACGCAATCTCAACGCGAATATTTCTGGATATATTTGGTGCATAATTCTTCCAGCAATATCTGCAGAACTCGCTGTTATCATTTGCCAAAAATCAAAATGTAAAAAATTTGGCATCATAATGCAAAAAAACAAGCTAAAACGAGTACTATTTCGAGTTTTAAGGCGGAAAGAGACAGATAAACTGCTGATTCAAATTGAGATTCGGATTGTTATAATTGTTTGTGTCAAAAGTGAACTTAAATCACATTTAATAAAATTGAAATGGATTTCGTGTCTCAGTCGGTAAAAAAAAAAAAAATTCAAGAAAAACTACTACGCAAATTGTTTAAACTCGTGTGATTTAACCTCTTGAAGGGATTCAACCAACCAGCAAGCAAGCCACTGATTGTTATCTAGATCCAGTACAAATTTCGTATTCAATCACTTTTGTCAGCCTTGTGGTGGGGAAGGATTTCTGTAAGAAACACGATTATACCGAACCGGATGACAGAGTTAGTATAAGTAAAAAAGAAGCCGTCAGAAAGAAGAAGATCATAACTAAAGTCGAAGTGAATGCGAAATCTTCCTTGGATGTAGATGATAGCTCTGCATTATGCTGCTCCATTAAAGGTTATTTATTATTATTTGTCTGTGGGGAGGGACCAAACCCTACGCTATCCAAAGCCTCACTGGGCCCGTATAGCTACCCCAAGAAAAACGACAACAAACCTGGTCTAAAACAAAAATCCAGCCCCGGATCTAATCCATCTAAGATTCACCGCAGTCCGAATAAATCGGACAATAACCTTAAGCGGAAATAGCCTAAGCTCTTCCACAGACATCCTATTCCGACCGAAGGTCCTGAACCTAATTTCCTCATCTCCCAGGCAATCAGTCATAAGATGGATGGGTGTTTCCTCCTCTGTCTCACAGGCTCTACAAAATGGATCCGGAATTAGCCCCATTATGTAGAGATGTCTCCTTAAACCACAATGTCCAGTAAGAGATCCAACCAGATGCCTGAGAGCGCTCCGTGAAAAATACAGCAACGTCTCACTAAGGGCCTTGTCCGAACCCCCGATGAGCATTTTGGACTGCCGAAAACCAACTGAGCTCATCCATAAGGATGAATGCCGTGAAGCTGTCCATGTCTGGAAGCCTGACAGACATGTGCCAGAAGACACGCCAACAGCAGGCTCGGGACCAATGAAAGGAAGAGAGGCGCCTAATTTGGCAAACCTATCCACCTCCTCATTCCCAAAAATTCCCATGTGACCTGGCACCCAGACTAGAAGCACATCCTTCAGAGAAGAAAACTCTTCCAGTCTTTTAGAACATTCTAACACCAACCTGGAAATGAAGAACACATGAACTCAGCGCCTTCAGCGCAGCGTAGCTGTGCAAGCAGATACAAACACCTTATAAGTTAGTGATACATAACCTCCCATTAAAGGTAGGGTGTAACTGACGTAACAGTGGTGAAGTAACTGACGTCTTCCACAACCCTCCTACAAGTTTAATGTACATTTGAAAAATATGTATTTTATATTTTATTTTAAACAAACGCACATTTTAAATGAAAAAACCTGATGTGAAACACTCACACAACTTTGTCTCATAACTAATAGAATTAAATATAAGAGGCAAATTTTAATTAAATTTCAGTCTTAACTAATTTGACCTAACTTAAATATATAGGTGGTGGTGAGATAAGTACCTACCGAGGGAAGTAGGTGAAGTGATTAGTATATTTAAATAAAAACGCAACGATTTCTCCAAAGCCCATTTACATTGTTGTTCCCCTTAAACAAAAAAATTCTTGCTCCATTTACCTACTCAGTACTCCTATCCTACTTGGTTCATTATCTTGGTATGTTCCTAGGCAAGCGACTAACCTGGAACCCACACACCAGACTTAAACGGGCTTCCCTCAACAACCGATTCACACTACTTGCTAGACTCCTTGACAAGCGCTCCAAACTCATCTACAGAATAAAAGATGACTCTATACTTCACTACTCACACCCATCTGGATGTACGGACTAGAACTCTATGGAACCACAAAACATACCAACCTCAACAGAATACAAACCCTCTAGTCCAAAATATTCCAACGTATAGTCCGCTTCCAACCATACAATCCACGATCTGAAGATTCCTTTTGTCCACGATATAGTAAAAGCTCTGGTACAAGAAATTCCACAGCAGACTCCCCCTTCATCCCAATCCTCTCGCCCAAAACCCTCCCCTCCACCACACTTTCAGGCAATCCTGCAAGGCCTTGCAAGGATTGAAACGTAGTTTAGCCCTGCGACCTTGTGGGTGACTAATGGTAGCTGTCACTGGATAACTACATTCATGACCGTAACGTCATTGTTTATATCTTCTAATAGCCTATTTATTTGTTGCATATTTATTTATGTAGTTGTAAATATTCAACAAAACAATAAAATAAAAAAAACTATTTCTCAAGAAAATCAAGTTTCCCGAGGAAAATATTTTAAACAAAAGTGACGTGTTCAAGTATTGAGATACATACGAAGATTAAAAAGAAAATCGTTTTCGAGAAAATTGCAAAAACTGAAGAAAAAAATCAGTAAAATCGATTTCCGGTTGATGGATTTTGCCTGAAACGTGCGTGTCAGATGCTGTGTAACAGTACCAAAAATGGAATACCAAATTTGAGCTTCCTAGGATTTTTCGTTTTTCATACACACACACACACACAGACACACACACACACAGACGCAACAAACACACATACAGACGCAACAAACACAAAACACACAGATCATTCGCTAAAAACATTTTTCTCTTTATCATAAGCCTCAAAATTTATATATTTTCGGTGAAAATTCAATTTCAAATTTTTGCGATTCAATGTCGCAATACTTCCTCTTATCAGGAGTAAAAGAAAGCAAAAATACATTATTTTAAATATAAGATAATGCTACCGCATAAATGATTAGTGATAATGGATAAGCTAACCGTAGAATTTTGCCCTATCAATTTACAATCAGTGCTACAATACCGAATATCAGGAAAAGGATTAGCTCCAGTGGTAACACGGAATGACTTAGATTTATGCTCACCGTTCGCAGGTGGGAGCGTTATCTGTAACGAGAGAGAACACTGTCCGGCGGCCGGCAGTGCAGTAAGAAAACTCCGGGAGGTATAACAGCAACCAAAGACAGTAAGAGAAGAGAAACAATCCCAAGCACTCTCTCGGATTGGAGTGGGAGAAACTGTATAAATATAGCGACTCCATGAAAGCACAGTTCAATACAGCCAATCACTACGTGTCATTACCCAGTTTACCAATCTACCTTAAACATTTTTCTATTGTAAAGTCCAGGCAGTCTGTGTCTCTTAATTAATATATTAGTTAACCAGTGTTAATAAAGTCAATCTCATTTCATCAACCAGACGGCTACCAGAGGTTGATCAGGAAATGAAGGAGGACTACCTTCTGGTGCCAACGGATAATGGTTCCTATATTTCTTCGAAAGGAACTTCCCTATTGTTTATACCGAGCAGAGGCGAATGGGGCTGTGACCCACCCCTTTTCGGTAATTCGATCTGGTATACAGATGGATCCAAAACTCCGACTGGGGTCGGAGCTGGGGTCTACGGGGGCAGGCCTAAAGTTAAAATTAAGGCCAGCCTAGGGAAGTACGCCACGGTCTTTCAGGCTGAAGTCGTGGCGTTACAACTCTGCGCTCGGGAGATTATAAGGCAAAGGATAGTGGGTAGAAGAGTGGCCATATACTCCGACAGTCAGGCAGCCCTGAAGGTACTTTCCTCACACCAAATAGTCTCAAGACTGGTGTGGGACTGCCTACTTGCCCTCACCGAGGTGGGTACTCGGAATAAACTGACACTCGCCTGGGTGCCGGGACATGCGGAGTTCCTGGGCAATGAGAGGGCGGATGCCCTAGCGAGGGAGGGCTCGCAGGATACCTTTATAGGCCCCGAACCCTTCTGCGGCTTGTCCAGGAGCCTCATCCAAACTTCTATCAAGGGGTGGATAGAAGATCAGCGTCTGCGTTGGTGGGAGGAACACCAGGACAGAGGCAGGCAAAGCTCTTCATTAAAAGACATTTGCCTAAATTTACCAAAGACCTACTAAGCCAAACCCGAAGGGATATAAGGTTAATTGTGGGTCTACTAACAGGGCTGAATAGACACATGCACCACCTACAACTTGCGGATAGTGCGGTATGCCGATTCTGCAAGGTAGAGGAGGAGACCCCGGCGCACATCCTTTGTGAGTGCGCCGGCCTGGCGAGGATTAGGTTTCTTCAATTGGGGACGGGCAATCCCGAAGCTGGAAGGATTGATTAGGAGGGCAAAGCTGGGGGCTGTTCTGTAACAGACTTGTAGGTCGCAGTGGAATGAGGCTCCCCCCCCCGCTTCTACTCTATTCTATTCATCAACCAGACAAATTCTTTTCACCTAACACATCCTTTATATTCAGCAACCAATGAGAGATCAGCAACCAAAAATAGTAAGAGAAGAGAAACAAACTCAATCACTCTCTCGGATTGGATTGGGAGAAACTGTATAAATATAGCGACGGACAGTCGATAAAAACACAGTTCAATATAGCCAATCACTACGTGTCATTATCCATTTACCATTCTACCTTAAACATTTCTCTGTTGTAAAGTTCAGGCAGTCTCTGTGTTTGTTTCTTAATTAATATATTACTTAATAGTGCTAATAAAGTCGCATTTCATGAACCAGACAAATTCTCTCCACCTAACACATCCATAACACATGTTGAAGTAATTAAATATAAACGAACTTCATGCAATGATAAGACTTGTTTTATTTAACTTAATTAGCAAAATATAATATATTGCTTTACAATGCCTACTAAATAATACAAATTATTATTAATCATATAAAAAATTAAATAAATACTATTTCTTTCCTTAACTAACTAGCTGAAGCAATATTTTTCGTAAAAAAAAATGCTTTTTTATATTTTTATTGTGGTCTTTATTTCTCACTAAAGAATATACACTTGTTCACATTTTCTAGACATCATATTTTCTTACTCCTTGCTGTTACCTCTCACATGTGTGTCTTACTGGGTAGGTAACCATATAACTGTAAACTCTATTTCCAACATTTTATTTCCACGTTTCAAATATTTTATCTCACTTATTTCATTCTCTTCTACTACTTTAAACAATCATTTAACCAACATACATACAAACTCCCATTCAAATAAAATATCACAAGCAATAATATTAATAATAATAATAAAATATTTAAATTTTTATTATATCATCATTTTCTATTTTTATATCAAACAGAAATAAAGCTCATTATTGAAAATATGGGTAGGTTCACAATGCTTTATCCATCGTATCATGCATATTAATTTTGTTCCTGACCGGTTTCGGATATTCATCCATCATCAGAGCAAATTCACCGAGTTTGTGTAGAGGGTTCATTTCAACCTAATGTTTCTGTTACACTGACACTTGTTGGTTGTATATATGTGAGGCAATTTTATAAGGTTATCTTACTATGTGTGTGTGTGTGTGTATTTAATGACAAAATGGAATTATTATAAATTATGATTGTACATTAGAAAATAGTGTATAATAAATAGCATGTTTTGAAGAATAGTTTATAATTAAATTCTAATAGTGTTGTTAAGTATGCTTAGTGTTTTATCAAGTCATTTTTATTAGAGCAGGGGGAACAATAGTTATTTCAGGATTTAACTTTACTATAAGAATAGATAAATTTTAAAGAAAAGCAATACAAAGTTTATGGACAATCAAAAGCTTGTACAAGTAATAAATAAATGTGAAATACAAAGCAGGATTAATACAAGAAAATATGTAAGTAAATTGATATGCAAGAAGGTTGGCAGCAAACGGCAAACTGGAGATGATATTAAAATAAATAATAGAGGAAATCAAATGTATACGTTATTATTTATCATGTTTATTTAAATGATATTAATTTATGTTTACTTTAAGAATATGTTGAGAGAGAGATGTGGTGGTAGTCGTTAAGGTATTTTTTTGATAGGGCACGGTAGGAGTTTTTAAAAATATATCGTGCAAATAATCTGTATTTTAATCGGGAAAAGAAGAAAATTTGGTACCACAGGTTAGAATTTAACAAAAGTGCATGCAACATGCATTTTTTTTTTTAAACATGTGTGTGTGTGTGTGTGTACAAGAAGTACTTTACAAGAAGGTCATCCAGAATAACTGCTGGCTTAAGACAAAAGAGATTTATTTTTACGACCCTGTTTCTTCTGGAATCCTTGTTCCCAGCTTGAGATACACAAAATGATGGCTGAAACATTCAACGACTTTGTCTTAATATAATTATTGTAATTGTAACTCACAAATGTTCTTTAAAATTAAACGTTTAGTTTGAATTTTATTAAACGCTTAGTTGAAAGCTTTCTATTAGTACATATGTTTATACATCATGGGTGGTAACAATTACAATAGTAATTTTAAGGCATCTTGAGGACTTTTCATACGTCTTCTAGGCAGCTCTTCCATTAATTACCAGAACTGCCGTTTACAGGTAAAACTAAAGTAAGTATCGGTTCCCCCAGTGGGGTAAAATATTAAATAAAAGTTAAAAATTATATATTTGTGAATTAGATTATATATACATATAAAAAAAAATGTCATTGCCGTTTTTTTAACAAAACATCCAGCAAAATCTTTTAGAAAAATGTCCTGTAAAGTCGCACTTCCGGTTAATCGATTCTTATCAACTTTAAAATTCTAGCAACGCATTGATGAGCTTTCAAAGCGTAGAACATAAACTGTATTGAAATAGCACACTGGATGAAAATGTTGCCTCAGAAAACATTATCTAAGAAATACGTTTCAAATAAAATTCATAGGCTATTCGAGAATATCATAAAAAAATAAAGGAAGTCGCATTTCTGGTAGACAGATTTTGACCAAACATTCTGGTTGGGAAAGTGAAGCGGAACATCAAATTTAAGCATCCTGCAAATATTTCACGTTTCGATATATTTAGTTCATAGACATGCAAATAATCGTAAACAATACACATTCACACAAAACGCATAAACAGACTATTAATTGAAATCATTTTTTTTTTCGTACTCAGAGGACGTCAAAATATATATTTACCGGTGAGTAATACATCCTTTTTATGTGAGTAAAAATCCATAAATAACAGACATATCAGTATTCTCAGCCAGTAGACAATATCCATAATAATCGATATTTAGATTTTATATATTTTAGGTACAAAAAAATTTGATTCTGTGAAACACTCACACGACTTTCTTTTATCGAGTTAATACAGTTAAAAAATTTTGATAAATTATCTTTAAGCTTTGAAATTTTTACTCAATAGCAGCCATACATAACATGAGCATAGAGATGATGGGGGATGTAGTGGAAGTATGAAATGAAAAATAATAGTTTTTAAAAATAATTTATCTAATTTTGTTAATATATTAGACTGTGAATTTAACTTCAAAAAGAGTGTATTTTAGTGACAGGTACTGTAAATTGGGATCATTGCAAATAGAAAAACAAAGGCACAAAATCCCGTTAGGGTAAATCTTTGTACAAGAAAATTCCCCCGCTAGAGAGAGAGAGAGAGAGCAATTCCAAAGAATAGAGAGAGCCATCAGCTTTCAAATAGTTCAGTTCAAAAAAGACAGTCAGACTTCAGCCTTCTAACAGGACAGACTTGTGCTAGAAATCAAGGTGGAAACATCGAAACACTACTTCAGGAATCGCTCAGTGCCAATGATAGATATTTGCCTTTATTCTAGATATACTTCTGATTTATAATTGTGATATTGTAATGTGCTTAAATTTGTTTAGAAAATAATATATTTATTTTAAAACCAGTGGTACTCTTTATATTATTGCTAATATTTCATTCTCTCTTAACCGTATATACATACAAGCCCTTTTCGCTAAAACGCTCACGCCACAAGCTACCTATATACACACATCACACCAAAACATTACAGGGACCACAAGTTGGATTAGAACAGATGGCAGATTAGAACTTGACGTGATTAAATTGTAGTCCAGAAAACAGCATCAAAACATTAAACAAACACGCAAACACGATTTGAAATTTTGTAGTGATGGACAATTATTCGAATTTATTCCTATAACGAATAATTTTATATTCGTTATTCGAACTCTTCAATTAATAAATAAAGAATAAATTTTTCATTCTTTATTCAAACTTCTTCGAATAACGAATAATTTTTTCATTCATTATTCTATTAAGTTCGAATGACGAAATGTTGTATTGTGGCTCCGTTAGGTGTCAAAGTTTGTTGATAGATATGTCGCCTATAAATTGTAGAGTTTTTTTTTAAGTGTAAATGGGTGTGCGTGTGGTGATGAACTAAAGTTTGTCTGTTGGAATGCTAACTCCAAGTAGCTGTATACATCTAGGCCCTATGTATTTGGGTGCAAGTGCTGTTTATGTTTTATTAGGATAACTGCAGTAACGACAAGACCCACTGTGATGCTATTTAAATAATTACTCTCAATACAAAAAAAAAAAAACAGATCGTTAATCAGATTTATCTGGTTCTGTTTTATTTTATTTTGTTTATTAAACATTAGAAGGGTTTTTATATTAATTAAATGTAAATGATACGTGATTAATTAACTTATAGAAAGGAAGTTATTAACAAGTTGTTTCCTCTTTTTACATTCATTCGTAATTAATCTGGAAAAAAAAGAAATGAAAAAATACAACAGAATTAAAAGTTCCAATGTGTGCAATTATTTGGAAATTACTCAAGTTTTCTGTTTAGTTAACTTTTTGTTTAATTAAATCTTGACCATAATATAATTAGGATTAATGTTTTTTTCAATGATTGTCTACTTTAATATCATATTTTAATGTAAAATTATTTCTTTGCAAAAATTGTAAAGGATTAAAATAGTTCATATGCTGTGTTACGGATTATGGGCAGGTGATTTCTGGGTTAAAAAAAAGAAGAGATTTTATAAGTGTCCTTAGCGTTTCGAGTAGCATTGTTTGCCTCTTCATGGGGCTCTCTACAAAAGAAAAATTATAGATCATAAATAGTAACCAGAAAACAGTAATAAATGAAAATAAATAAAAAGAATAAAGGTAGTAGCAATAATGAGAAGTTATAGGGAAGTCCAACCCTATTATGGTTTATTTGTTCACTATTCTCTGTGTTGTTGAGGTGTTCTCAACTTTTTATTTCCAAAATTTTACATAAGTTTTCAAGTTTGATATATTTTGAAGATTATTTAATAGTTTTTTAATTTTATTTTTTTTATGTAAGTAAACAAAAAAATTTTTTATAAATTAATCCATATTTTATTTTTTATATTTTTATTACATTCTGATTTCTGTTTTTTGATTTTGACTTTCAAAAAAGAACCTATTGCATTTTTATGTTGTAGGCCTTGAAAAAGACAATATATTTGTCGAAACGTTGGCAAGTATTTAAGTTTTTTTATTTTTTTTAAAAAGACCGAAACTCACAATCCTTTTCCTTCACATTCTACAATATTTTGCTTTTATAAGTAGACATACAGACAGACGTAAGCGCGTATACAGATCAATTTCCAGAAACTATTTTTTGTAGTTAGAGGGCCTCGTAATGCGAAAACCGCAGTAAGTTTTCTGCGAAGTAGTAAAATTGAAAATTTGACACAATCGGAACATATCTTCCTACTTGTAGAGAATGTAAAAATGTCCACACAGAACTATTTAGAATGTTCAAAAAAAGTTATTTATATTTAAGCTTTTATAAATTATATTCAACTTTATCTGGGTTAAATAAAATTTAGGTGAAATATTGTCACGAATAAAAACCAATCAACACGTAATTCCGTAACAAAACTCGAATTGAAATTTCAAAACAGATTCAATATAAAATTAAAATTCATATTCTTGTAAGTGTCGGATAAATAGCAGCAATCAAATTAAATATTGTTTAATGTAGTTTAAATATCTGGTATTTTATCTGGCATAGCCTGGATTTTATTATTATCCGTGACCGGTTTCAGCGATTTTATCCATTGTCAGAGTAAGAAGGCTGACAAATTCGTGTATGTAGAGTTGAATTCAACTTTACTTTGTTTTGTCACGCACTACACTTTTTGTTGCAAGCTACCACGGATAAAATACCAGATGTTATCCATTAAATACCAGACCCATCCACATATTCAATAGTTTAAACAGTTCAACTTTAAAGTATAAACATCATAAAAACTTACCAATTAAAAAAAATGCAATGAGACAATATCAACTGACCTGAAAAAAGGCAACAAAAAAAAAAATCGATATTAGTAAATTTGTCGTAAATTAAAAAAAAATTCAAACATATAAACAGTGATACAGTTTTATAGACTGCATTGTCATTTTGTAATATTAAAAATAGGGAAGGGAATAGACAAGTGGTTAGCGTGCTGAACTCCCACGCGGAGGACCCGGGTTCGAATCCAGCTGTGCTGCTCTTAAATTTTTTTCTTCCTAGGAGCCTATACAGCTCACTGTCCTGTGATGGACAGTGGTGTCTGTAACGAAAGAACACAGTCCGAAGGCCGGTAATGGATTGAGCAGGCTCCGGGCGCCAATGACCATTGATTTTGGCGCGCCTTAAATAAAAAAAAAAAGAAAGAAATAGGATAAAATCCACACAGATGATACGCACTAATTTTGACTAAAACTTAAATATGGCAGCCGTTATTTTTTTTTTTTTTTTTATTGTTCCTATAGTGCGCTATAGTTAACAATTTTGCACTTTCTTACTCCTGGTAAAGAGGAAGTATTGCGATCGAATAAAATGTTTCGATATAGAGTTTTCACATTTTGAGATCCCCTGAAGACGAGAAACATGTTTTTAGCGAATGATATATTATATATATATGTATTTTTGTTTTTGTTTTTTTTAGTTTTCTCCTTGAAAGTAATCCTCCCTAGGGGAATTTTATTTTCTACATGCTCCATACAATATTACATGTATTATTATATATATCTATACTGTTATCAATATATAATTTTTTACAAAATATTGAAATACATAATTGATGACAGAAATAGGTAAACTTCCAAACTCTAATAACAAAAAATAGATACTTATTTGTATAAATAATTATTGGAAAATTGTAATCCTATTTAAAATTTGTGCACATTTATACTAATCACAAATTTTATGAAGAAATTTGGTGAATCTCTTATTCACGAGATGTCTCTTCTCCAACTTCCAACATGCTCCAGTGGTTAATATCTCTCGCATGAGTCTAAGAATTCTCTCTGCCTCATAGTGTCTGTAGTCACAGATAATATGGTTGACATTTGACTGTTGTGTTGGTACAAAGACGTATTCGTACAAAGACGAGCATTGGTATACTTATGGTGTGTGTGTGTGTGTGTGTAAAGAAAATAATTCAAAAAGAGTACCCCCACCCCATAGTTTAAGTTTTTTAAATATGTATATGTAGTGTTTTAAGGAGTGGATGTATTTATTGGCGTGAAAGTATTTATTGGCATGAATGTGAATTTAGAATAAGCTGTATTGACGGGGTGGCGGAATACCCCCACCCTATAGTCTAAGTTTTTCAAGAATGTATATATAGAGTTTTAAGAAGTGGATGTATTTATTGGCGTGAATGTGAATTTAGAATAAGCTGAATTGACTGGGGTGGCGGAATATAGAGTACCCCACCTCATAGTTTAAGTTGTTAGTTAAGTTAAGTTTGTTTAAAGCTAAAATGTAAATGAGTGTGTGGAAGAGTGAACGAATGAATTTAGAGTCTGTCTGCGAATATAAAGTTCAGCATGATTCGTCATGTTTTGGTGCGCAGCTGTGACACTTGGAGTATCGTAGCAATTGAGGTGGATGCTGGCTGAATGACTATATGTCGATGCCAGAAAAAAAAAAAAAAAATTCAAAAAGAAAAAAATCGCAACAAGCTAAAACTTGGTATTCCGTTTACATACTACCACCACCGCATCAGAAAGATTGTTTCTGGAAAACCCGATCTACCGAAAATGCGACTCTACTGATAGTATTTTTTTCTTCAGATTTTCACAATTTTCTTGAAAATGATTCGAAAAATTTTCCTGAAACTTCGTTTATCTACATATAAAAATCTCTGTTACTTTTATCTGTAAAATTTTTCCCAGGGAAACTGAATTTTTGAGGGTCCGGGGGGGAATAACGTCAAGTAGCTCAACTCTAAAGTACCACTTCAATGTAATGCACGGCTCTAACGCCTTTATAATTTTAATGCACTTTAGAAGCACTGGTAGAATTGCAAATTTGAGGAAAATAGGTTAACGGAAAGTATGACTTTTCAGAATAAGTTTTTGAAATTTTTGGAATTTTCACGAAAAACATTACTACGATTTGCTTTAAATTTGGAAATGCTAACTGCACAGATATAAATAATAAATCTGCATGGATAAAATCTAAATCCACAGCTATATCACTTGTATATGAAACATTACAAAAAAAGAAAATGTAGGGGTTTTGGGTGAACCCCCACCACTCATCCACTCTAGCGGAGAGAAACAGCCCCTCTCGCACAGAGAGGATAGGCTCGGCCAGTATATATATATATATATATATATATATGAGAGATAGACAGTCAGAAATCATTCTGTTGAATTCAGTTTTACACATCAGATAATTCTGTTGATTTACACATCAGTTTAACATCACTCCGTATATGTCATTTTAGCCACGTCAGTCTGTCAGTTCAGTTCAGTTCTAAACTCTACAGTGTAAAGTCCTTGGCAGTCAGTCATATACATATACATCAATTATATATTTTAACCAAATCTTAAGGTGTTATTTATCACTCATCAAGCATCTTCAACAAACATCTCCTCACAACACCCTTACAAAAAGGATTAGCTAAGTGGTTAGCGCGTTGGACTCCCACGCGAAGGTCCCGGGTTCGAGTCCAGTGCTACCCTTAGATTTTTTTCTTCCTAGGAGCGTCTACAGCTCACTATTCGGTGATGGGACAGTATTGTCTGTAACGAGAGAACACTGTCTGGAGGCCGGCAATGCACTGTGATGGCTCCGGGCGCTAATGACCGATTTTTGTTTTAAGCGCCTTAAAATTAGAAAAAAAGGAAAAAAAAAGAAAAGATTTTAGATAATAGTGAGTAATTTGTGTTGTAAAATTTTTAATGTTAAATGATATTAGTTCAATGTTATTGGTACACTCTTCTGTGCTATAACGTAATCATTTGTATACATCCCTGGTTGGTAGACTGGTACTAACAAATTATTGTGATATATGCTGTTTTTAGCATCATCCATGGATGGATAATAATCTGAAATGATTATATTATAATTCAGAAAATAATCCTGAACAATAATTCCCAATAAAATCCGATATATAAACCAATAACTAAATACGAAATAAATATAATTAAATTATAGAGAAACTGTTTCATGCATATAAAGACAAATTTATTAGAGCATAATAAAATATTGTGTGGTGCGTATGGTTGCATTCACTAAACACAAATTGTATCCATTATTTGAAATATTTTAGAATAGTTATTTTAATGTTAGTTCAAATAATTATTGATTTTTATTTAACAAAAAGAAAAAAATGAATATTTCAACAGAAAAGTTTGCATTTTTGTGTGTAAATTTTATAGACTTAATCTAACAAATGTTCGTTTTTAAAATTTGAAGAATGATTGTCAGTTAAAGAAAAGAGAATTATGGTGCAATTAAGGGAAAATTAAAATTAATGATAGTAAATGCACTAATGTAACGTTTACACTTCGCCGAAGAACTTGTCCTTCACTATATTATAATAACACTCCCATTTCTATAGCTGCCACCTTGAAATACCTGGGTATGTACTTGGACAAAAGACTCACGAGGAACCCACATACTAGACTTAAACAACAAGAGCTAAACACTAGATACAGACTTCTTCTTAGACTACTAGAGAAACGCTCCAAACTCTCATTAGATAACAAAGTATGTACTTACTTATATAGAAAACAATTTTACGAACGATTTGGACTTACAGGGTTGAAGTCTGGGACACAACCAAGTGAACCAATTCAAAAAGAATCCAGTCCCTCCAATCTAAAATCCTCCACAAAATCGCCCAAGCTCCATATTACGTATCCAACCTGACCTTCTACAATAACCTAAAAAATCCCTTTCATCACAGAAATGACATTTCCCGTTAAAAAAAGAATCCATGAATCTCTCCTCCTTCATCCTAACCCATTCGTCCTACAATTGAACTCTGCCCAAATTCCAGATAGTCCACCAGGCTGAAATAAACGCCTGTGGCCGCGAGACTTACTTTTTCACTAACAAACTGCCTGAGTAAACATTGAGGGACGTTATTACTGAATAATGTCCCTCACATATGTACATGCCCTTATTTTCTTGTCATCATTTTTGCTTATTGTATTATATATACAGTTGTAAATATCATTAAAAGTATATTAAAAAAAAAAAAAAAGATTGTCTATTTATGTAATAGCACCCATCCACAGCAGAGAGAAAGAGGCCCTCTCTGGTTAACAGAGACTACTCTCTGACTTAGGCAGGCTAGAGTGGAGAGAACCTGTGTATATAAGCCAATGAGAATCTATCTAAAGGGATCTATCATATACAACAACCATACAACTACACCAGTTGTCGCATCGTGTCATACATATCTCTACTCTCACCATTCATTCTATCATTTTCATTATAAAGTCCAGTGCAGTTAGTGTAAACTTAGCTACATTATATTTGTCTCAGCATTCCTCGTTCATTTAATCAAACCTAATTTGCTCTCCTCAACAACCCCATTATAATTTACAATAACATATGATTCTCTTGAAGAGTGGTTGGAAATTGACGTTATTCTTAGCAGCTATGATCGCAAAAAATTCAAAGGCTTGCAATAGTCTGAACAAAAATAGACTTTGCGTGTATACTATATCGTCATCATAATTAGTTATTATTTAATTTAACTTATTTAGTCTTCACCAAAACTAATCATTTTAAAATTTTGCCAAGGCCTTATGGAAAGATTACTGACAAAAATACGCACACATATTCGTTCCCTACTCCGCCTACGCCGACGTTGATGTTGCGTGATGTTTGTTGTTTTGATATGAAGGAAAGTGAAACAGGATGGGTTGGGGTGGGGGCATAGAAATATTATGCCGAATGTGTTTCAAACATGAAATGGAACAATTATGTACAATAGATACAAAACATCTTTGTGTAAAAGGCAACTATATAATATATATATATATAAACAAAAGAAGTTGGAAAGGGAAAAGTGTTTAACAAAGTCGTTGTTATATAGCTTACTATTACATCTGTCCGTAGTGGCAGGCTGTAGCAGACTGTTTTCTATCTAGAGAGACCTTCCTCACCAGTTCCTCAGTATAATATTGCCTGCGGTATTACACCTTACCCTGCTCCATCTACTTCACTTATTTCCATCTATAACCCATCCCAGTTATCATACAAGAAAACAAAAGTACATTACAAAATACAAAGTTCCCAAAAGTTGTGAAGTTCTTTAAAAGGAAGAAGTTTACTATCAAGAGTATGATATAATGCAGTCAGATTTATTGAATAAAACTTTATTCTAATCTTAACATTTAGGATGTATAACTTGAAATTTGTAATAAATTTTAACAACCAAAAAAAAAAAAAAAAAAACTGTGTATAATAGAAATGAAATTACATACAATTTCATCAAATAAATTAAATTCTAATTATAAATAACAACTTTTTGATTCACTAAATGGGTGAACTGAGGTAATAATGTGATGATTGAAGAAAGGACACGCTCTAGTTAGCACCTTTATTTACAATTTATATGGTTACTTTTTTAGTAAAATTATAAGTACAGATTAGAGGATGTAACAGCAACCAATGAGAGCAAAGAGAAGCTCAACCACTCTCTCGGACTAGAGTGGGAGAAGCTGTATAAATATAGCAATGGACAGTCCATAAAAGAACAGTTGATTCAGTTCAATACATCCAATTACTACGTGTCATTTTCATATCACTCTACCTTAAAATATTTCTCTATTGTAAAGTCCAGGCAACCTGTATCACTTAATTAATATATTAGTTAACCAGTGTTAACCAAGTCTTCTTCTAATATCATCAACCAGACCTAAATTCTCTCCACCTAACACATATTATAGAGGATTAAGACTAGAGTGATTATGGTCGGAAGTGTCATTTTGATATGGTAGACTTCACAGTCACAATAGATTGCAATATTAAGACGTCTTGTTACAACTTAAAAATAAAGTGAGAGAGAAACGAGTATTTTACGACCAATTTGGACTTAGGGGGTTGAAATTTGAAACACAACTAAGCGAACTAATTCAAAAAGAATCCAGTCCCTACAATCCGAAATTCTCCACAAAATCATTCAAGTTCCATATTACGTATGCAACGTGACCATACACAATGACCTAAAAATCCCTTTCATCACAGAAATGATATCTTCCTGTCAAAAACAAAAAAAAATCCATGAATTCTCCTCCATCATCCTAATCCTATCGTTGTACAATTGACCTCTTCCCACATTCCAGTTAGTCCTCCCCGCTGACTGAAACGCCTGCGGCAGGGAGACTTACTTTTTCCCTAGCAAATTGCTTCTGGAAAATTCTCCCAAGACTGAGGCAAGCTAAGACCTGCCTGGGTGATCATAACCAAAAAAAGATCTGAAGCGTGCATTAGTCTAAGTAAGAAAATAGGCTTCCTATGCTGACGGGTTTCCTCAGCTGGGCCTTAGATCACTATAACAATTGCAGATTGTGTGAAAGAGATGGAGGAGACTTCAATACACTTCCCAACGAACTGCGATGCAATCATCTAGAGAAGATTTGGAAGCCTAGGAAGTTATCAGGCGTTGGAGGAATAAATACCCTACCTAGAACGTCTTCAGATCCTGAGATTCCTCAGATATCTTAAACTGGAAGGGTTGCTGCTGAAGGAGTAGTCTCATCCTTGGAAACTTAAGGACTAACATAGTTTCAATATGAATTGACCCAATATTTATACAAAAACTCTAAGGGAGTATGCGCGCAGCATGTTACTTGAACCGGTAGTCATGCTGAGCGACAACTGCGCAAGTCAAATCTATGGCACTGTTTTGAAAGTGTTAAAAATTAAAAAAATGTTCTATCTTCCACTCGCACAAAAGTGACTGAAAAATTACATGTCATAGTGTTTTATTCAATATTTTTTTAATATTCTATTCAATAATTACGTGAAAAAAATCTGGTGTGAAACACTCACACAGCTTTCTCTTACTCCAGCTTTTCAAAATTGTAATTTTGACAAATTTTGAGTTTGTTTACCAAATTTGATGAAATTCGTTGGAGTTTGTTGAAAACTGAAAACACTGTTCAGTAGAAGCGCACTTCCGGTTTACTAATTTTCTTGAAACTCAGAATTTTGACCATCTATTTACTTCTAATTAATTGTGTTTGGATGGCAGAAATGTAGAATCAACTGTGATAGCAATTTAGAGAAAAACAAAACCCCAACCCTCCCCCAAAAGCCTCCTTAAATGATTTCACCAGGAGAAATGTTTCAAATAAATGTAGCTCTTTATATGTGTAGTTCACATACCTAGTTTAAAGATAATCGATGGAGCCGTTTTCGAGAAAATACCAGAAAACTGAAAAATACATTTCAGTAAAAACGCACTTCCGGTTATCCAATTTTTTCAAACTCAGAATTTTAACAACACATTTACTTTTAATTTATATTATTTAGATGACAGAATTGTCTAATAAACTGCAATAGCACTTTAGAGGCAAACCTAACACTACCACTCTCCCAAAAGTGTCCTTCAAAGGTTAATTTTCCCGGAGAAATGTTACAAATTAAAGTTATAGCACTTTGTAGGTGTAGTTGATATACAAAGTTTGAAGAAAACCGGTCGGAGCCATTTTTGAGAAAATTGCAAAAAAGTAAAAAAAAAAAAAAAAAAAAAAACTGGTAAAGTGGTATTTCAGGTTGAGGAATTTTAACAGATAACTTACTGTCAGATCCCATATACCTAAACGGTATATCAAGTTTCAACTTTCTATAGTTTTTCGTTTTTGAGCTATGCTGTTCACATACACATACACAGACACACAGGTCACATGTAGATTGTTGTAGGGATTATTGCACTGCGAACTGAAAGATCTATTGTGCTTCCCGGAGCCATCTCCAATGCACAGCTGGGTTCCAAGCAGTGTTCACTAACTACAGACAACACTGCCCATCACAGGATAGTGAGTTCTAGAGACTCCTAGGAAGAGAAAATATAAGGGCAGCATACTGGATTCGAATCCGGGACCTCCGCGTTGCTAGTCTAGCGCGCTATCACTGAGCTAATCCCTTCCCTCTCCCTTGGCATTCGCCAATTAACTAGGGACGGAGACCCTGGGGTTTGTCCACTGTGTTTGTCCTTGTCTGTAAAGTGTAGAGTGGACGTAGTTTAGTGTATTGCAGGGGTAGTGAACCCCCCACCACTCATCCACTCTAGCGGAGAGAAACAGCCCCTCTCGCTCAGAGAGGAGAGGTTCGGCCAGTGGATATATATATGAGAGAGAGACAGTCAAGAAGAATTCTGTTCAATTCAGTCTTACACATCAGACATCATTCTGTTGATTCACACTCCGTACATATCATTTTAGCCACGTCAGTCTGTCAGTTCAGTTCTAAATTCTAAAGTCAGTCCCTGGCAGTCAGTTATATATATGCACATATCAATTATATATCTTAAACCATCTTAAGGTGTTTATCTATCATCATCAACAACCAACATCTCCTCACAACACCCTTACAGTATTGTGTACTGTCCTGACGAAGTGCACGGAGTACTGAGCTGTGGTAACCCATGGATCCGCTACTCCCCAAGTTACTGCATGTAACAGATACCGTTGCGGGCACATAGACCACATACATTTTAGAGACCATTTGCTCAAAACCACTTTTTTGGACTCAGTGGACCTCAAAACGGATATTTCCGTTGAAAACTGGATATCGAAAATTTGACACTATTACAATACTTCCTCATACTAAGGGAGTAAGAGAAAGTAAAAAATATATAAATAATTTATCGATATTTTTAGTAACAATAATTGATAAAATATCCTGTTTGAAACGCTTACATGACTTCTCTCTCTTATTGCAATTTTTTATTCTGATTTATTAATTATTAAAAAGATATTTTCCGGTTACAAATTTGGTATATATATATATAAAAGTCATACTTCCGGTAAACCAATTTTCTTCAAACTCTGAATTTCAGCCGCACATTAAACCTTATTAATACTTTATAATAAAACTCTTATTCTATCTTTATTAATACTAACAATAAAATCGTACAATATATTGAAATGGCACTTTAAAGGAATTCCTAACGTCAACTCCTTCTCCAAAAGGTTGAAAACACAACTTCAAAAATTTACAGCAGTAAGATAAAATAAAAATTAAATGAAAAAAAAAGAAAAATTAAAAATTATTAAGTTTTGCCAAGTAATAAAGTAATACAGTATATATATATATATATATTTAACACTGTCTACTTTATTGACTCATCATTTTGAATCAACAGGGCCAAAACACTTGATCACTTCCTTCTTTATTTAAGTTTATGTGTTAACGCGTTCGTGCATGAAGTTTTTAAAAGTACTTTAAATACCAATCTACCCTTCTTCACTTCATCCACTTATATATATATATAGCCAAGTAACAAGCATTCCTTACGTCAGCTTTATAAGAGTTTACAGTTTGGAAAACCTCCAAGTGTACAGATCAATGATAAGTGGATACTTAACTGTGTTTTTCCATTTCACTTTTTTTTTTCATTTTTTTTTTGTTTATTAAAGAGAAAATTACAAAAATAACTATCTTTAACGATAATTAGTTTGAATCTTGAAACATATCTGTTTGGTTGATTTAATTATTTACTAACATTTTTATATAAAGCCACTTATTACATGATTTACAATATCTGCATTATTAAAATAATTTTTTCCTTAATTTTCCGTTGATTTTTAACATTTTAAGAAACATTAAATATATATTAATGCATTTGATCCGACTTTTTTAATTGTGGTAACTCAGAAAATCTGGTGTAAAATACTCACATGAATTTGCCTTGCTCCAGTTTATTTTTTATTTTTTTTTTTGGCGCATCGAATATCTTCTTTTTTTTCTTCTCGATCCGTTTACTGTTCATCCATGATGGTGTGATAGATGCAAGAAATTAAATGTATTTTAATTGAAGAAAATTATGAGAAAAATGCAGCTCGTTAGAAAAAAAGGGTAACCCAGGTAGAAGAGTACAGTTACAGTAAGAGTTCATGAACCTTGTTAGCATTGTCTACCCTTTTTTCTCACAGGGGAAGATTTGAACGAACAATTAGGAGGCATTCTTTCAAGACAGTCTGAAACAGACATTCTACCAGAACATTGCTTCAGAAATCCCTCTCTTAAACTCAGTGCCAGTGATAGAGATTAACATTTATTCTAGATTAACAATTGATTAATTGATTTAGTAAGCATATAACTGTGATATTGTAAAGTAATTTAAATCTCTTTAAAGATAATATATTTAATTTTATCAACCAGTGTTTTCTCAATTATTTCCTATTACTTCTCTTCTCTTTGAACATACACACAAGCCCTTTACTAAACCGCTCACGCCACAATCTACTACACTACAACACAACACACCAATAACACTTCGATGGCACATGTTCTACTGGTTTTTGAAAATGATTCCGCACATCTCCTCTTACACCATCACCATCAAACCAGTTGATGACGGGGAGTGTGGGTACCTAAACAGTGCCATCCTTTGTAAAAACAATTCATAGCGGGGCAAGTGCTCTTCTGAGGGATTGCCCCTGAAATTAATCTTTTGTAATAATTATTCACATATTATTTATACAAGATGAAGTCTGTTGTGGGTACCCTTAAATTATAGCACAACCCCCAGCTTTGCCCTCCTAATCATTCCTAGCAAAGCTGAGAGCGGCTCCGTCATGAAGCTCATAGCTTCGGAATTGCTTGTCCCCAATTGAAGAAACCTTATCCTCGCCAGGCCGGCGCACTCACAGAGGATGTGCGCCGGGGTTTCTTCCTCTGCCTTGCAGAATCGGCATACCGCACTATCTGCAAGTTGTAGATGGTGCATGTGTCTGTTCAGCCTACAGTGCCCTGTTAGTAGACCCACAATTAGCCTTATATCCCTTCCGGTATGGCTCAGTAGATCTCTGGTAAATTTAGGCAAATTTCTCTTGAACAAATCTGTCTTGGTGTTCTCTCCCACGAACACAGAAGCTGTTCTTCAATTCAACCTTTGATAGAAGTTTGAATAAGGATGCTGGATAAGCCGCAGAAGGGTTCGGGCCCTATAAAGGTATCCTGCGAGTTTTGTATATACATACATATGTATTTTCATAGATTATATGTAGCGTAAGGGAATTAAACTGAATATCTACTTGACTCAACTCATTCTTTTACATTATCTTCCTTGTTTGGGTGGCTACTGCTTCGAGGAGAAGAATTTTTATAAATATTCCTTCCCCTGGATTTTTTCCTAGATCTAATCAGAGTATAGTACTTTTATAAATGTCCCTAAACCCCTAAGAAATAACCAGAAATCTAAAATATGTATACACTATTTACACTTACTCATATTATTATTTGCTCCAATAAAACATACAAACTAATAAATACATTCATACTAATATATGAACGAACTCGTGATCGAGTACGGAGCTGTTTTCAAATTATATTCTTTTAAGTCGCATTATCTGCTAATCAATTTTTTCAAGTTTGGATTTCTAGCATAATTTCTAATGTAGCTTATTATTATAAACGTGTAGAACCTTAAGATTATACTCAAAAATGGTCCTTTTTAAAGGAAAGTTTAATGCAGCTTTCATCCAGAATCTCCACCCTCTCCACAAAAAACAACTTTATTGTAAAAATGCTATGCAATAAAATTGATATAGGTATTGTGTGTTTAGAGAAAATCATATTGCGGGGGGGAAAAAAAATATCATTCAGTAAAATCGCACTTCCGGTGCATAGATTTTGATCAAAATTTTCAGACGAAAATCTTCGATTCAGATGCAATGGTAATATCTAAATTGATGACCAAGTTTGAGCTTCCAATTACGATTTTTCGTTATGAAAAATTTTGTTCATTCATACGTGTACACAAAAATACAGGCCATTTGTTAGAAAGCTATTTTTGTATTCAGAGAACTTCAAACCCGGTATTTTCAAGGAAAACTTAATTTTGGACAAGATCGCAATACTTCGTTTTACAAGGAAGAGAGAAAGTACAAAAAAAAAACAAAACTTAAAAACAATCATTTTCAATATTTAACATGGACCAAATCCTCAAGGACCCAAATTTTTGATTTAATTTTATGCGTTAAATAAAATAACTCATTTCAACTTATCGCGTGTCAAACAATTAAAAAAAAAAAAAAAAATTATTATATATTATCCTAAAATTTTTAAAAGGTTTATGGTTAGTAGCCTAGGAATTGCTTATCTTCACATGAGAGCAGCTCGCTTGAGGCACATTTATTATATTAATTATAGTGTTCTTAATGATTTAAAAAAAAAAAAAAAATAACCATGAAACATATAATTACTTTATTACGGCTAGTAAATGAATTGTGCTTTACATAAATACACTCACACATTTATAAATATTATTACTATTTATTACTCATGTTTTTAAACTTGAAACTTATTATTATTATTATTTTTCTCTTACTCCTAAGTCGATTTTCAAAATTTGACCGTTTTTTAAGGCCATAAGTAAAAAAAAAAAAAAAATATTTTAGCAAATGGTCTGTATGAATATCTGGAGTGTGTTGTAATGGTTGTAGGAGAGGAGATGTTGGTTGTAGATGTTGATAGATAAATAACACCTCAATATCGGTATAAGATATATAATTGATATATATGTATATGACTGACTGCCAAGGACTGTGTACTTAACACTATAAGAACAGAACAGACTGACTGACGTGGCTAAACGATATGTACAATTCAAGTGTAGACTGTGAACAGAATATTTTCTCTGTCTCTCGTATATATATCCAACTGGCCTCTCCTCTCCTCTCTCTCGAGAGGGGCTCTTTCTCTCTGAT
>JAAEAF010000957.1:0-53274 GCA_011037195.1 Triatoma infestans
GTTCACCTAAGATTCGCTGCGTTCTTTCTATTGGCAGTAGGGGGAATATTAATGATGTAAAGTGGGGATTGCCTCATTTGCCCTCACCCCTCCAACCTTCTGCGAGAGTTTATATTCAGAGTATGACCAGGCCGGCATGGAGTTGGTCATGCGTGTTTGAAGTAGAAAACACTCTCGCTTGTATTTATATTTATCATTTAAATCTGTTTTTATAGATTACAGAGGGTTCTTCATCACAATAAATAAATGAAATGAGTGAATGATTTTTAATATTATATTTTTAAGGAAATAAAACAAGTTTTTTAAAAATTTTTTTTCCGCCAAAATTGGTGTTTCAAACAGCGTGAAATAATAATACTTCAATCAAGTCTGGCACAATGTTGCAAAAAACATGCATAGTCTTGCTATCTAAAGGTCAATGAATCCGACACACACACACACACACACACACACACACACATTCATTTTTTACAAATATGTAAATATGCATATTCGGTAGCTAATTGTTTATAGTTTTAACTTCCTTTCAAGGTCACCGCCTCTAAAGATCTATTTTTAGAACATTACGTAATATTTAACCATTTTCTGTTTAGTGTTATAACACGCTATTCCGTCTGGGTTATCACATGGGGTTCCAGAAGTACGTTATCTGTCGAAATTCCTCAAGCGGAAGTACCACTTTACTGAATGGATTTTGCAATCATTTCAAAATAGTTCCAACAATTTTCAGTAAAATTGATATATCAACTACACATACAAGGACCTACAATTTTTATTTGAAATATTTCTCTGGGAAAATGCATTTTAGGCACCTTTGTGGCGGAGGTGGGGGGTTAGGTTGTCTCCTAAAAGTGCTATTTCTGTTTATTAATATACCAATTTACTCTAGATTTGAGAAATGCTATGCGCATGCGCAACAATGGTTTTGTACTTTATTACTCTAGATCGTGTCACATTTGAGAAATGCTATGCACATGCTTCAAACTTGTTTTGTACTTTATTACTCTAGATTGTGTTACATTTTGGGAAAAGTTATGCGCATGCGCAAAGTCGGTTCCCGAAGGTATAAATATAGATGCGTGAGGTATGGATCTCAGTCTTAGTGTGACTTCCTACACGTTAAACATCGTTCAAGATGGCAACATTTAGCTGTGAGAAATGTGGAAAAACATTCACTTTGAAGAAGAATCTCTATCGCCACCGAAGATACTGTAATGCAAACCAGATGTATGTCTGTAAGGGCTGTAAACGGACTTTTTTGAATAGATATAACGGCGAGCGACATGAAATAGTCTGTGCTGACCGACCTCCTGTAAAGAAAGCTCGATATGATAATTCAGGCGCTGAAAAGGCATGTGTGGAACCAACTAAAGCGGAATTGTTGAAACGGGCATCTGAAGAATATGAATCGGCATGTCGGGGGAGAAAAAGGTCATATTTTCTGCAATCAGCGGAATTTGAAGATCTATCTACGTTTCTGCAGTCGATTAAAAGGCGTCTATACGAGCTCATTAAACAACAATTGGAAGAGAAACGTACGCTAAAAATTAATATAGTGGTGGAATGTCTGTTTGAGAATACACTCGGGGAACAAACTGATAGATCATTTAAAACTCGGAATAAGGCCATTTATATGGACACAGATATCGGTGAGTTTCTCGAACATATATTAAAGAAATTAGTGAACGAAATGGAAGAGGCACAGTTAGAGAAGAGTGGATGGAAGCTGGTTGGGATAGATGGAGCAAGGTTGCGGATAAATATGTACAAGCCGCTAGGAGGGTCGACATATATCAAACTTCCTAAATCTATCGCTGCTAAGAAGGCTTGTATAAATCCGGAGAATTACGACGAGGAGGGTTTTAAATATGCTGTATTAGCAAAATTTGTGGATAAAGACCCTCAACGTGTTAGTAAATATAAAACGCTGGTCCATCCTTATAATTTTGAGTGCGTTTCATTCCCCACGCCTCTTCACCAGATCAAAAAGTTCGAAAAAGTAAACAATATATCAATAAATGTATTCGGGTTGGATGGTGATAATAGTGTTTACCCGCTGAAGGGTGTTAAAGAAGAACTGCAAGACCATCGCGACCTTTTACTCATGCAAGATGGAGAAAAACAACATTATGTTTTTATTAAACATTTCAATAGGGTGGTTTCCGGGCAAAAAACAAACTATGCGCATGCAATACAGTTGTGTAAACGCTGTTTTACACACTTTGATGGGCGTTATGGAAAATCAGCAGAGGATAAACTACAAGAACACAGGATATATTGTGGCGATAACATTCCAGCAGCTGTTAAACGCCCAACTGAAGAACCTTTTATAGAATTTAAAAACGTTGAACGTCAGCTAAAAGCAAATTTTGTGATTTACGCCGATTTCGAGTGCCTTTTAAAACCTATACATTCATGTGCGCCTTCCCCAGCCCGATCATCTACAACGAACTATCAGGAACATGAACCGTTTTCTTTCTGCGCCTATGTAAAACCCACCGATGAAATAGAACATCTTTGGACGCTTAAAGAACCATTTCTATATAGGGGAGAGAATGCAGCCGAAAAATTCTTACGTCATCTAAGCGATTTATCAACAGTCATTGGCAAGATGTTACACAAAAATGTGGACATTGAGTTAGAAGAAAGAGAATGGAAGGCAGCTGATACCTGTTATCTCTGCAGTCATACATTCAGCGAAGCCAACCATAAGGTGCGGGATCATTGTCATATTTCAGGCAAATATAGGGGCGCTGCATGTAATAATTGTAATTTGCGATGCCGGCAACCAATTTATGTTCCAGTATTCATTCACAATCTCAGCGGGTACGATTCGCATTTTATTATTAAAGAATTGGGGAAACTTCCAGGCAGAGTTAATGTAATACCTCATACTGAAGAGAAGTTTATTTCATTTGCAAAGTACATTAATGGTATTCAATTTCGCTTCTTGGATTCATTCAGATTCATGGCAGAGAGTCTGGCTCAACTAGTTAATTACTTACCAAAATCTTCGTTCATGGAAACTGCGAAATATTTCACTGAAACGCAGCTGCCCCTTGTATTAAGAAAAGGCGTTTTCCCGTACGACTATGTGAGTTCCTGGCAGAAATTGGATGAAGAAAATTTACCACCTAAGGTTGCATTCTACAACGCCTTGACGGACAGCTATATTGGCGAAGAGGATTATAACCATGCAGTGAAGGTGTGGAACGAGTTTCATTGTACAACGTTGGGAGAATATAGTGATATCTATTTAAAGACTGATGTTTTGTTGCTGGCTGATGTCTTTGAAACCTTTAGACGTGTGACAATGAGTACTCATAAAATCGATCCTGCGCATTATTTCACTGCTCCCGGTATGGCGTGGGATGCTATGTTGAGGTTAACAGGCATTAAATTGGAACTTCTGCTTGATTATGAAATGATTCTAATGGTCGAACGTGGCATAAGAGGAGGTATCTGCCAGGCTTCCCTACGGTATTGCAAGGCCAATAATAAATACATGCAAACCTATGATCCAACGCAAGAGTCAGTATTCATCATGTATTACGATGCAAACAATTTATATGGTGATGCACAGAGTAGGTTTTTACCTTATGGAGGCTTTGAATGGGTGGAACAGCCGGAAGAGATTCAAGTTCAAGACATCCCTGATGATTCCGACTTTGGATATATATTAGAAGTGGATCTGGAATATCCAGAACATCTTCATCCGCTTCACAACGACCTCCCGTTTCTTGCAGAAACAATGGCGCCTCCTAACAGTGAGGGAAATATTAAAAAATTGATTCCTCATCTTGGCAAGCGGGAGAGATACGTGGTTCACTACATTGCTCTTAAACAGGCCCTCGATTATGGGCTGCAGCTGGTGCGGGTTCGTAGAGCCCTTCGATTTAAGCAATCACCATGGCTTCTTCCTTACATCAAATTAAACACGGATATGAGGACTCGTGCAACCAACGATTTTGAGAAGAATCAGTACAAATTATATAATAATGCAAACTTTGGGGGAAGACTATGGAGAATGTGCGTAAAAGGATGAACGTTGAGCTTGTCACTAATGATAGCAGATTAATGAAATTAATTGCAAAGCCAACATTCCTCGATGCTAAAATATATGATGAGAATTTGGTTGGTGTTAGGATGGCCAAAACGAGGATATACTTTAACAAAGTTCCGTACGTGGGCTTTTCTATTTTGGAGATCTCGAAGGATATAATTTTCAAATTTCATTACTCCATTATGCTGCAAAAATATGGACCAGAACGGCTTCGTTTAATATATACGGATACGGACTCCCTATTGGACCGTATCAGCACAGATGACATTTTTAAGGATATGCTGGAAATGGAAGATCATTTTGACACGTCAGGATATCGTCCAAGCCATCCGAATTTCTCAATTAAAAATAAAAAGGTATTGGGGAAATTTAAGGATGAAGTGGATGGGCGCATAATTACCGAAGTGGTTGCATTGCGTCCGAAGATGTATGCTATTGATGTGGATGGGGATATAAAGAAGCGTGCAAAAGGCGTGCAAAGATCTACGCTTAAGAAACTTGGATTTGCCGATTATAAATCCGTCCTATTCAACGATGTCTCGATGTTAAGCATAATGAAATAGATTCGGTCGGTAGGGCATAAAGTCTACTCCACCTTAATTAATAAACGAAGCCTTTCAGCCTCAGATAATAAACGGTTCATCCTGCCTGATGGAATAAACTCGTTGGCCTATGGACACCGGGACATTTTAGTGCAGGATATTGATGCAGATTAACGTTTGCGTAAACATATTAGACCAAAAAATTAATTTTATGTTTTTTATGATACATTATAAATATTTTGGTATTAATTGATCAAAACAGTGTAATATACCATAAAAAATTAAATAAATGAGTTTTATTAATTATTCAATGTATTATACCATAAACATGTCATTGTAACAAATTGATAATAAAAAATTTGTAAAACAATTATATAAATGAGTTTTTATTCTAACTCCTCAAAAAATATTTATTAGCTGGTATGCATTTTTTAATAGGTGTAATGTTAACACCCAGTATCATAATGGTTTGGTGTGATTAAACAGTATATGCTGATAAGACCAAGGACATCTACAATTGTGCAATATCTTCTAACCAACTGTTTTTATCTATATATGTCTCGAGTGAGTCATAACAGCGGTTGTGCGGTCTTCTGACCGATTGAAATTCAATTAAAAAAAAAATAATGCTAAGTTATCGCATTAGATTGACCTCAAGGTCGAAGATAGGATGATAGCGAGCTGCTCTGCGATATATATGTACAACCTTCTTATCAGCTTAAATGTTGCGTCATCTTAACTTCCTCTCTCTCTTCCGTTGAAATCTACGTGCTATAATTAATAGGTGTAAGCAGTAATAAAAAAACTTTTTTAAACACACTACTACAACTAAACAACTAATTTGGAACGCGCTCGTACAACGCACATAAATTTATAGACGAGATCTTTTTCTACATAGGACCGAGTGGCATCGGTGGTCTACTGGTTTAGATAACCGACTGTGAGTGCTGGGTTTGCTGGTTCGATTCAAGGTCATGTAGAAATCTTTTTTTTTCTCTTGAATTTAGGTCTGGCCTGGGGTGGGAGGTTGGGGGCTATCTTTTGAATTTAGGTCTGGCCTGGGGGGTGGGGGTGGGGCGCGATTTGGATAATATTTAATCTGATGACGTCATCTTTGAATTAAGCTCATTGATTTGGATGATGGCAGCGGCGTTCTTGCAACCCCCAAAAAAGACTTGGCTCCGTAGCCCTTGCGCCAGAACCGGTCTTTTTACCCTACTCAGATATAACAAACTGGAGAGGTAAAGACGTTTGAGTATACATATAATTCTGTAAAGGATTAATTAAACATTGATATAAATTATATAAACAAAATCAAAATCAACAAATAGGATTTATTATCTGACAACAAAGGTCAGCTTTGTTTTCATATACAAACTTTTTTTTAGATAACAACCCATTATAATATAAATTCGTATATACTTTTTATAATTAGCGATCAGGGATAATGAAATAGAAATTAGTTTCGAAATTACTTTTTAGATAAATAATAAAACTTTGTAAAGTTGTTTTGTGCTTTATCACAATAAACAGAATAACTGTTGAAATAAACATCAATCTTTTGTAGGTAATCACTTTCTTTCGACCGGAAATAATTTAGTAATTGTTGGTCTGCAGCGTTAAATATTTCAATTTATTTTTTATATATTTATGTTTTTTTTTTTTTTAATTTGAAAAAATTAGGATTCATCACTTTTTTTTGCGATATTCATTTAAACAGAAGAAACTAATTAATTTTAAGTGATGCTTGAACTTTTTTTTTAGTTTTAAATGATCTTATTTACAGCAGTTTCTAATAAATAAATAAAATTGATAAAAGATTGTTAATTCATCAATTTTTATGACAATAGAAAAATAAAATAAAAAACTTTATTTCCTGTCCAAGTTAACTTTATTGGAAAGAAACGCAGAATCGTTTTTTTTTTTCCAGATATCGTTTTTTTAAATTGAATTACTTAGATCATTTCAATAATTTTTTTTTTTGCAATAAACATTGTTATTTTTTTACGATTTGATGAGTTATTTAACATTTTGGATAATTGTTGCATTTTGGGCCCTTGGGCTGGCCCTGCTTGGCCTACTTTCTCTTCAAAGATAATTAGAGAATTTTTTCTTGTAGAGAGTATCCACAGAGCCAAACAACAGATCAGTACATCTTCTCACATCTGTATAAAGAATTGAGAAAATATTTGTGCCACCTTTATGGAGCTTTTAAAATAACAAAGCACCTATCATAACCAATTTAATAATTTAAAATTTTATTAATATAATAAAAGTCACTTTAAACCATTTGTCTTAAAAAAAATAAATCACAAACCTCCAATGTTTTAAAGATTATAATATTTGAATATATATTTGAAAATAATAACCTTCCCCACAAATCAACAAGTGTAATGGTAACGAAAACATTAAGCTGTAGTCAGCTCTCTATACGAATTTGATAATTTTACTCTGACGATGGATGAAAATCCGAAACCGGTCAAGATCAACAAAAATATGTATGCTACGACGGAAAAATCCCAGGACGTAGATTCGTAGGGGATATTGCACAGCGACGGGGAAATATCTATTGTCCCTCCTCTTCCCCAGAGCTTTCTCAGTACACTGACTGAGCTGCAGAGATAACAAGGAAAGAAAATCTAAGTCGGACTTGAACACGGAATCTCCATGTTGCTAGTCCAGCATGCTGGACCACTGAAATAATCCCTTCCCTTTAAATTTATTTTAATAATCATTAAAAATAATTAATTTCTTCCAAACGAAAAATTGTTTGTAACTAAATCAAATTTGTTTATAATCTAATCTGTTTACACCATATTTTATTGCAATATACTTTATTGGAATATAATAAACTAAATAAATAAATTATTTTTAAATAATTTCTAAACATAGGCATTTGTTTTATTAAATAAAATATTTAATTAATTAAACTAGCAATTGCTAATGTGTCGAACAATGTATTGGAAAGGATAAATTACATGGAAACCGAATATTTATTACCTCAGAATCTCACTAAAATATTGTAAACACAGTGATAGGCTTTCGCTTATGTTATTATACAGTGCATTTAAAGATAACTTGGTTTCCTTTTATTAAAATATGTGTAAAAAAAAAAAATGATAAACTAATCATTAATGTGGGCAAATTTTTGTTGATATATTTTTTTTTATTTAGCACTTTCAGATTCTCTGTTGACAAAGGATTAACTTTGCTATATTTTTAAATAATACTGTTCAAATATCCACAAACCCACACAAACAATAAACACCCACTCAGATAATACATAAATATATATTTATATACATTTCACACACAAAAAAACACACATTGTATCGTACTCAAAGCAATTCAGTACAATATTTCCAATTAAAAATCAAGTTCTTCGGATATCTGACATTGTTTTTACACTCACTCGTTTTACAACAAAATAATTATCTTATTATTAGAAAAGAGAAAACTTATTGACGACAATTGCAATTTATAAAGAATGCATCACTATATGTGTGACATTATTAAATGAATGCAAGTTTAATACAATCCATTCTTTTGAAGAGATTAATGCTAAATCTATGCCGGTTTAAGTGAACTACTTTTCCGCTCGTTATCTTCAGAAAAATCCCTCACTATCTATTGTGTATTTATGGACCAGCGCCAATTTATAAAGAATGCATCACTGTATGTGTGACATTAATAAAAGAATGCAAGTTTGATACAATCCATTCTTTTGAAGAGATTAATGCTAAATCTATGCCGGTTTAAGTGAACTACTTTTCCGCTCGTTAGCTTCAAAAAAAAATCCCTCACTATCTATTGTTTATTTATGGACTAGCGCCAGTTTTTTTTTTTTTTTGTTGTTTTTTCTTTTTTTTTTGAACTATATCACAAACACCTACTACAAATGGTTCCTACCTGAATTTTTGGTCAACATCTTGTTACTAGAATTACTGATAGTAATTCCTGCGATATTCTTTATAAAGGTTCAATAGTTTTCTTTGCTGAAGTTTCTAAGTATAGTGAATATAATTTAGCGGTCATTCCTCTGTTATTTCTGATGATAATAATGAGAAGTGTCCAAAAAATAAAAAAACGAAAAATAGCAGAAACTTCACATGTGGTATTTGTTTTTAGATGCCACCACCAAATCCAACGAGAAGGTGTTGGACAAAATCTATCTACCGAAAGTGCTATATAACTGGAATAGTTCTGTTTCACCTTTGCAGGATTTTCTTGAAAACGGTTCCAACAAATTCTCTTTTAACTTCGTATATTATCTACACATTTTTTTTTTTTTTTTAATTTAAGGCGCGCCAACATCTATGGTCATTGGCGGTTACAGACAATATTGTCCACCAACGGACAGTGAGCTGTAGAGGCTCCTAGGAAGAAAAAAAATCTAAGGATAGCCTGGACTCGAACCCCGAACTTCCGCATGAGAGTCCAGTACGCTAACCACTTAGCTGTTCCCTTCCCTTATCTACATGTATTAATACATATCTCTTTTATTTATATTTTCCCGAAAACATTGATTTGCTGGAGGTTTTGAGGGAACAGTAACTTTAAACGTTCCTCTAAAGCAGTGGTTCCCAAAGTGGTCCCTACGGACCCCCAGGGGTCCCCGGTATCATTCAGGGGGTCCGTGGAAAATTAAAATTGATTTGGGGGTCCCTGAACAACGTCATGGGGTCCGCGCAAGGTTTAATATAAAATAATAAAATTGTGATCCATTTTTATTATTATTGAAATTAGCAGTATTGTACAACTCGGTAGGAAGATACCGAGGCTTTCTGGCATACTTAAAACAAGCTGTACCGAATGTATTTTCAGTACATTGTGTCATTCATCGACATCATTTAGTCGCAAAAAATCTTAGTGAACGTTTGCATGGATCACTAGATTATGTCATTAGAGCAGTTAATAAAATCAAAAGGAATGCCTTCAATGAGAGATTATTTGCTCAACTTTGTTTGGAAAATGACGAAGACTATAATCGTTTACTACTTCACACAGAAGTACGTTGGTTATCTAAAAGTGCATGTTTAAATCGATTTTATGCGCTCTTTGATTCAGTGTTGGAATTCCTGGAAAGCAAAGACAATGATTTGCGACACAATTTAATTAACTCAAAAAGTGACATAGCCTATATGACTGATTTATTTGCCAAATTTAACGAAACTAATTTGAAACTACAAGGTGACCAATTAAATTTAATCAAAACTAAAAGCGCAATATCTGCGTTTGTTGCAAAACTTTTTCTGTACAAACAAAACTTGGGAAGAGGAGAATGTTCTCAGTTTCCAAATCTTTCGAAATTGCAAAATAGAGTTGAAGATTTGCTTGCTTACTGTCAACACTTAACGGCTCTTCATGCAGACCTGAACCAAAGATTTGAGGATATTCTTCACATGGATATTCCCGACTGGGTGTTGAACCCTTTTGCGCGTGGACAAACTCAGATCCCAAACACAGATGAATCCATACTAATACAGGAGCAGCTTATTGAAATATCCACAAATGAAGAACTTAAACCAATGTTTGAACAAGGATACCACAAATTCTGGATACAAAAACAGATCCCAATTTAATATCCTGCATTATGGGTTATTGTACAGAAGTTGTTGACTGCTTCCCCGTCTTCCTATTTGGTAGAACGTAGATTCAGTGCTGTTATGAACCTCATCACAAAAAAAGAAACCGACTAGAAATTAGTGCTCGCGGGGATTTGCGGTTGCTACTCACAAACATTGAGCCGGACATAAATACATCACGTTCATCCAAGTCATTAATTTTTTATTTTATTTTAAACAATAGTTATAACTTCAATAAATACTTCTGCAACAAAATGTTTTTTTTAAATTTGTAATTTTTATACTATGCATTTATGTAGCTTTTTCACTTCAAGGAGGGAAGGGGGGTCCGTGGGCAAGTTTTGACTATTTAAAATGGTCTATGGGTCAAAAAAGTTTGGGAACCACTGCTCTAAAGTAACTATATTAATAAAATTTGTTATTGTGATAGTTATACTAAAAACGTGAGTAATATTTATCTGCTCGTATCATTGTTAGAATCCAAATTTGAACAAAATCGGTTAACCGTATATCTGCGTGTTTTAAAGAATAGGTTTGTGAGTTTATTCTAATTTTCTTGAAAACGACTGTTTTTCTTCTTTATACTTGAAAAATGCTAACTGCAAGTAGTAAATGTATTACTTTTAAATGAAACATTTTTCAAAAAAAATTTACTATACAGGGTTTGTTTATTATACTTTCAATTCCATTTCATTCCATTTCATATTGATTAGAACCTTACTGTTGGTTGATGGAAATTGTCTAAATATCCTCACTACTTTTAGATAAATACTTTGTACAATCAAAAATTTACTAACAGAAGTGGTAGACATGAGAGCTAAAAAATGTGTACTGTGTAGCTTAAAAATAAACTATTTTATTCCAGAGCAGTTGAATAATATTATTACACTAAACTCAGTAACTAAAAAACATACTTTTAATCTCTAAGGTTTAAGTATTTTTTTAATCCATAGAGATTAAAAGTAAAGCAGTGTTGCCATCTTTCTATTAAACAAATTTTTAAATAAAAGTTATTTAATTATAAATCTTTGTTTTTAACATTTTGATATTAACATTAATATCTGAAAAAATAAAATCTTGCTTAATTTTAACCTGAAATACTGAAACCTATCGATCTTCCCTTTTTCAATGGGCAACGTTCTCTTAGAGGTTCCAGTGCATGTTTTTACCTCTCGTTATGATCTTTTTTTTTTATTTATCTTAACTGCTAGTAAGAGGAAGTATTGCAATCGACGCCAGATTTTTGAAATCGCGTTTTCACCGGAAATACATGATACGAGAATTCCTGAATACGGAAAAAAATGTGTGCGTATATGCGTGTCTCGAACATTTCCTGAAACAATTTATTTTTTTGAAGGTTTCTGGGTTAACAATAAACGTTATGCTTTGGTTATGTGATATTTTAACACTTATATAATATTAATACATATTAGAAGCATTGAGGGAATTCCAAATTTGAAGAAAATCGGTTAACCGGAAGTGCACGTTTACAAAATAATTTTTTGAATTTTTTTTTGGGGGAATTTTCTCGAAAATGGTTATAAAGATTTTATTTAAACGTGCAATAGTTACTCCATAAATGGAATAATACGTATCACTACTATTTGAAACGTATCACTAATAAAATTTTATTTTAGTAGGGTATTTAGGGGGTCTGTCGTGTTAATTTAAAAGTGTATTTTGCACAAGCTTTGTTGTTTTTTGATATAGAGCGCTCCACATTATGCCGCTTAGATTTACAAGTAAAAATCCCCACCACAATGTATATAGCCAGCCCAAACTAAACATTGTAACGTATAAATTTTAAAGAAAATTTCTGTACGAATTATAGTAACACTCTCGTGTGAGTGTTTCACACCAGTTTTTTTTTTTTTTTTATTGCCGTATTTTGAATTAAAGCCATTGAGAATTTTCAAGACTTGATCCCTTTTGAAACATACCCCTTTGGAGGTCTTCTGAGTCCGAAAAAAATTTGGATTTTACAAAAATGATCTTGTGTATTTGGTGGATGTGGTGTACGTATGTATGTATATATGAATATATTAAATTGAACAGCAAAACTCAAAAACGAAAAATCTCAAGAAGTTCAAACTCTAGATATTTCGTTTTGACTATCCCGAATCATAGGATCAGACAGGAAGTTACTTGTCAAAATTCATCAATCGAAAGTATCGTATTACTGATGGGTTTTTCATTATTGGTTCCGCATAGCTGGAAAGCATCCGAGACATTTTCCGTGGTAGCCTGCTTCATTTTGTCTGGTCATCGATCGGTTTCCGGCGTTCGCCTATCTTCAGGATGCGTTTGTCAGGGGTAGTGTGATAACATAGACTTGCACAGAGCAAATTCAGTTTATACACTTCACATTACAGACACATTTAGTGTATAAACTGAATTTGCTCTATGGAACTCTGTGTTATCACAGTGTCTGACTAACGCATCTTGAAGATGGGCGGAACGCCCTAAACCGGTCGATGACCACAAAATGAAGCAGGCTACAACGGAAAATGTCTCTGAAATTTTCATTGAACTTTTTCTACACTATAGATACATGTTGACTTTTATTTGAAACATTATGCTGGTAAAATACATTTAAATAGTGTTGTAAAGGATTGGTGTAGTTATATAAAAAAGCCATCTTATTAAGTTTAGATTATTATCCTTTAGTATTTTATCCGTCGTAGCGTGCATTTCATTCATTTTATTCCTGACCGGTTTCGGATTTTCATCCATCGACGGAGCAAATTCACCACGTTCATGTAGAGAGTTCATTTCAACGTAATGTTTTTGTTACACTCACAAGTGAAATATTTATTTATATAATGGAGATAGTATAGAAAGTGTGAGTGTGAATAGTGGAACATTACGTTGAAGTGAACTCGCTATGCAAACTTGGTGAATGGACTCTGCCGATGGATAAAAATCCGAAACCGGTCAGGAACAAAATGAATGAAATGCACGCTACGACGGATAAAACACCAGATGATAATCCAACATTGCAGACGCATCCACATATTTAGATTATCCCATTGATGAGAAATAAGGATTTTGCTGTAATTCACATGTTTTTTCTCTGCAATTAAATTTACAAATCTATAATAGGACTAATATGCACATACAGACTATATGTCTGAGGAACTATCAAATCAACACGTACTAAATAGCCATTACAAAATAAAGTTACGAACGGTACTATCATTCAATCCCTGTATTACGTCACAAACTGTGGTTAATCCAGAAAGGATTAAAAATCGGCAAGTTTCCATAGTTGTAGTATGTCAAACAATTTTTTGATCATATTATTTTTTTTTTTTGCCAATTAAACGCAAATAGAGGATTAATTTGATTGAAAATAAATTTAATATGAGGGAAAAGTTTGATTTGTTGTAAAAAAAAGTTTTAATTTGATTGAATAAATGCTAGAAAGGAGTCTCATTGTTACTTTTCTATCTCATTTAAAGGGGGCTCACCAACTGCTCCTATTGGGGTGTTTTCTAAATGAAAATCAACTTTACCAATCAATGGAGTTCAAATCCCAGTCTGTTTCATTGATTGTTGCTCAAAACTAATACATTAATCATTTATGAATTTTATTTGATTAGGTTTATTTAAAGTATTTGGTAACATAAACTGCTGGATAAAAGTATTACATAAAATTTTAAAGTGATGTAATTTGAAGTAACAGTCTATCACTGTAATTTTTTTTTATACAATCCTTGTAAATGAACTCTGAACCAAAGAGAAATAAGAGATTGAACGATTTGTTTATGTTTTTAAGTGACTAATACTCTGAACTCTTGAAAATACAATCATAATTCCAGTTCTTCACTTTCACTGTTCCTGGTAATTTCTCTCTCCTACACATTTTTGTTTAGTTTTCTCTTATCAGTTCTTTTTTTTTTCGCTTTTTGTTCTCTTAACATGCCTCATGATGGTAATTATTCGGAAGAATTCGCAGTAAGTATGGTGACATTACATGAGGAAGGGCTAAATCAAGCAACAATTGCTTAGAAACTACGAATGAGCCAATCCACTGTCTAAAGCATTTATTTTAGCACGCCATAGGGAGACCATAGGGAGCTATTCCTGACGGCAAGTTACGGGCCGCCCTAGTGTTTAAAGGATTGGTGTGGTTATAAAAAAGCCATCTTATTAAGTTTAGATTATTATCCTTTGGTATTTTATCCGTCGTAGCGTGAATATTCATTATTGGCACAACATATCTGTCACAACCTGGACAGATGTCACAACACATCTGTCACAGCCTGGACAGATGAGAGATTTATTCAGCTGAATGTCTTACAGAACAGGTTCGTCACTAGTTGTCAATTACGTCACTTTGTTCGCTGATGTCCATAATGTCCATATTTCAAGTAGGACAGTCAGAAGAAGCTTAAATGAAGCAAACTTAGCTTCCCGGATACCCACTACTGGGCCCTCTTCTCACCAGAGCACATAGAGTCGCCAGACTGCAATATTCACGAGAGAACATGTCAATTGGACAACAAAAGATTGGAGACATGTTTTATTCACAGATGAGTTGAGATTCACCCTACATACTGCAAAATTAACGATGAGAGTTTGGAGGCGTCAAGGTGAGAGATATACAGAGGCTAACATTTCTCCAAGAGTGGCTTTTGGTGGAGGCGGTGTTATGATTTGTGGAGGCATAAGTTTTGACGGACGTACAGACTTACATATCGTGGAAAATGGGACGCTAAATGCCCAGAAGTACCTTGAAGAGGTTCTTCAGCGATATATTGTGCCAATTTCTGAAAGAGTTGGTGATGATTTTCTATTAATGCAGGATAGATTCCAGATGTCACACTGCTCGAGTTGTCCTTGAGTACCTACAGGATGTTGGGATTCGACGTTTGGTTTCTCCACCGAGAAGTCCAGAACTAAATCCAATAGAACACCTTTGGGACACAATTGGAAGACGGCTCAGACTTCGCCTGATTGCCCCTAGCACTCTCAGGGAGCTATGTGCAGCAGTTATTGAAGAATGGAATGAGATTTCTCAAGAGGTTATCCAAAATCTAATCTCTTCAATGCCTAGATGGCTTGCTGCAGTTATCAGAGCAAGAGGAGGTATCACTAAATACTGTTGAAAAAAAAATGAAGAAGTGATAATAAAATAAGAACCATTTTAATTTGTAATTTTACAGATTTTATTTTTAGTTTTATTTTTTATTCTGTGTAATAAAACCAGGTTTTCCTTAAATTTATGGTAGTTTTTCCTTTGGATTAGAGTTCAACAACATGAATCCATAAAAAAAAAAAATACGAAAATACCTTTCAACTTCAAATTATAATATTTTGAAATTTTATGCAATACTTTTGTCCAGCAGTTTATTATCATTCTTTTCTATCATTGAACGATTTCTCGAATCACTTTTGTAATTAATTTAGGCGTAATTTGTCAAAATATTTTTCAATCAAAACCATTTTCAATCTAACTTACTGCAATCAAATTTAAAAGTCTTTAAAAATAAATGGTTCTATTTCAATTAAATTTCATTTGTTTTCAAATAGGACTGATAAAAAGATATAATTGGATGGAAGAAAGGGTTATTGGATTGAAAAAAAGTGGATACCACTTGATGAAACAAAGGTTTCATGGCAAAAGAATTTCATAAAAAAAACAGGTTTAATTTGATTAAAATCTTTAATAAGGGGCATCAACAGCGCGGAAGAGCATTCGAAGTAATGTTCTCTAGTTTCAGCCTATAGTACGACATATTTCCGCAAAGACTCCTAGGACGAGAATATCTATGATTCGTTGCATTCCAATCCAGCGTGCATCCCACTGAATTTGCCCTTCTGAAAAGTTTAATTTTATTTAAATATCTGGTTTTTTGTTGTTTTTTTCATAAGGCGCATTAACATCTACTGCCTTGGGCGCCCGGAGTCTTCTCATTGCTCTGCCGGCCTCCAGATAGTTTTCTGTTTTTACGGACAACATTCTTATTTATTAAATTCTCTTATGACTCTTATAATTGTATAATAATTAAAAAAAATTGAAATTTGGTTTTTATTAATAAGAATGTAATTTTAAATTTTTTTTACAGGGCGGAAATCCAAATGCTGTTGCGTGGATGAATAACAACAATAATAACAATATAAATAGCAACAATAGCAACGAAAATACTAGAGGAGGTTCGCCAGCGGGGTCTCTGGGTTTAGCGGGAACACAAGTTGCTGCAGCAGCTGTAGCAGCAGCAGCAGCCGGAGGGGGAGACGCCAGTGGTATAGGCTCGCCACCAATCAAGAGAAGTCGCAGTTCTGACCTTGGTTCTTCAGCTTTACCTAATAGATTTTCACCTTCACCAGCTTCTTCTGGTGAGTTTTTTTTTTTTTTATTTTGTTTACTAATTATTGATTAGATTCTAAATTGCAGAAGTTACATCCAAGGGCAATTATTATTTTAATATTTTTATATAATTTTTTGTTTTATCATTTTCATTGGTAAGGGAAATTTATCTTTCTCTTTTTTTCACTTCTGGACGAACCTCACGAATTGTAATAATATATACTCTAGCGGCTTGGTAAATAACCAAACATTCATAATTTTTTTAAGAGTAAAACGTTGTATTATGTTAATTTAATAGTTCTTATTATTATTTTTCGTGGGGAAGACCAAACCCCACTCTATCCAACCAACCTGGAAGTGAAGATACAAGAATTCAGCGCCATCATCGCAGCTTGACTGTCTGAGCAGATACAAACATCTTTTAAGTTAGTGTTACGTAACCACACATCCAAAAAATACAACAAAAATTAACATGGAAAAACAGCCTGGTAAACATTGGTTCCCTTCATCAGGATAATTTAATAGTTAATAACTATTTTAAAAAATATTCAAAACATGTTATCCTTGTTTTTATTTCTCCAAGACACATCTAATACGAGCGAGTATCTTAATTGGTGCTCGCTAATGCTGACAGTTTTTCTTGCGATAAAGTAGCTTGCAAGTAGTTTTTAATATTTTTTATTTTTAAAAAAATAATGTTCCCCGCTTGAAAAAAAATATCGCAAACCAACGCCTATGAAAATATGTAAGGTATCGTTTTTAATATTATTCATATATATGTGAAATACAAAATTTAATGACTACGAATACAAAAGTGATTAGAGTTACTTTTTCTCAGACGCGTTAATAATAAATGTGACTGAGAAAATTTAAAATTTTCTCACATGTATAATTCATGCAAAATGCTTATTAATTCCAGATAATTCTCTGCAAGGAATTGAAAAATACTGTATTAATTTTTTTTTGGCCACTTATCAGTAATATTTTTTTGGTATCAGAACGAATTTTAACTTCATCACTTTTATTTACTGCTGAACTAATTTGTTGCTTTAACTGTAGCATAACCTTTATCATTAAGTGAATTATGGCATTTATACGAAAGACTGAACTGATGTACATGTATATATAAATTTCAATTGATATCATAATGATTATTTTTTCGTCAATTTTAGAAAAAAAAAATATTTAAGCGTGACAAGAATTTGTGTAGGGTGCAGCTTGATTCGCTAGCGTACCGCTCAGGAGCAAGCAGCGTTTCCTTATCCAGATCAAACATATCTTCAGTAGTTTGATGGCTGCGAAGCCTCTTAGTTAACTCCCACAAAATATTTCATTCATAGAGGAAAGCTGCTGTCTAAAGATGCCGCAAGTCTCAACAGCTTAAATTACTTAGAAAAGAAATATTTTTTCAATTGGTTGTTTGATGCAATATTCACCCCTATACTTAAACTCACATTAAAAAAAAATATTAAACTAAAAAAGAACTCACATTAAAAAGAAAATATTAATCTAAAAAAAGAACTGTATCTTCATGTAAAAATGATACCAATTGTTTTGACAAAATAAACAACCACAATTCAAAACATTATAAAAGAAAACCTGAATCATCTTATATAAATAATAATAATAATAATAAAAGAGATGTTTATTAAATAATGAAGCTCCTCCTACTTTGTTAATGATTAAAAGTTTTGAATGAATATCGTGTTCAGGCACTGAGTGATGCATCTAACAATGTATTACGCAATCTTACTCATAAGAAAATTTACTGCAATTATTGAACATTACTCTATCCACTCAATTTATATCATTTATTTATTGCAATAAAACTCTTTGTTTTAATACAAATTATTAGGGAACGTTAATCACAAATAATTTGCCTGTGTTATTTTTAATGTTTATGGATTAATGTTTATTTAATCTCATAAAAAACCATTTTTTTAATGAAATATTGAAAAATTGCAATTCACTGTTGTTTTGAACAAATTTTATTTTTGTGGTTGATGTTAATGGGTGTTTTTATTTTTTACTTAACCAAGCTTATATATACAGTGTTTTTAAACACAACTGTAGGTTATCGTGTGTTTTTAAGTATGTTATATACAAAGAAAATGTTTGAAACCATTTTCGAGAAAATGGCGAAACACTGAAAAAAATAATTTAGCAATGTCGAACAAATGTTGATCGGTTGACAAATTGGTTCGAAATCTACTTTTCGATCCATTGGTTACAGGAGCCGGACCTCATGAACTAGCTTCTGTCATTCCTACCTATCTTTCGCACAAAGACGAAAGATACCTTCGAATGCCTGCCTGCCTTTGGTGGGCATTCTACCCATCGTCTAGCCATCTCAACTTGGACGTCCTTTTTTTTTCTGTTATCCCCTGGTATATATTACAGCATTCACCTAAGGTTGTTTCTTGAAACATACATTCTCTGTGGCCCAGCCATCGCAGTTTTCCTTTTTGATAACAGAGACCACATCGAGTCCCAGTAGAACCTCTGCACTCTTCATTGGTTCTGTTCATCCATATTTCTCTCCAGCATAACAGGCCATAAAAATCTTCCTCATCCCTTTCCATTCCTAAGTGCTCAGTATGTACCCACTGTCTGCTTTCATTACCCAACACTCACTGGCGTACAACATTATCGACCTAATTATAGTTTTATAAAGTGAAAAACATTTTAGTATCCGGGTTGAGACCGCGTCATGGGTTCGCTAGAAACTGATGTTTCGCCCTTATTGCAATGATCCTCCTTCAAGATCGTTACATCTAGAAAGCTAATGGAGCTCCATTGGAACAACAAAACTTCCCATTAGTTCCATTTATACGAAGCGATTACAATTAATTTTTCGTGTCATAAATTATTATCTAAAAATAACCAGTTTAATTAAGTAATGTAGTAAGAAAAAATCGTAGTTTGTCAAGATTTTTAAAAATAAACATGAGATTTAAATGTTAAAAAATATTTGTCTTCATTCAATTACTATAACCAAAAGTTATCTGCAAAAATCAACTCTGTTGAGCGTCGATTTCCAATCTTAAGCTTTATACGGGAAGGGATTAGCACAGTGGTAGCGCGCTGGACTAATAACGCGGAGATCCCGGGTTCGGGTCCAGCCGTGCTGCCCTTAGATTTTCTCTTCCTAGGAGCCTTTACAGCTCACTGTCCGGTGATGGACAGTGTTGTCTATAATAAGAGAACACTGTCCGGAGGCCGGCAGTGCACTGAGAAGGCTTCGGGCGCAAATGACCGTAGCTGTTGACGCGCCTTAATTAAAAAAAAACAAAAAACAAACCAGTTTTAAAGAATGACAGCCAATATTTCCAGCTCAAATATGCAATAGATGAAAGTTGTCAGACTACCATCCAGTTTAAACTATATAAAACATTATAAATAATCCTGTAAATGAAACAATACAAATGAATTTTGAAATGATCATTGCTCTGTAATTAATGCATTATAGTTTTTAAAAACATAATTAAACACAGATATTATCAAATAACTGAATAATTGTAAAATCAATAATTTGCTCTAATTTCCAAACATGTGACATCATAAAATTGTATTCACCATATTTAGAATTGTTTACAATTTCAAGGCTCTTTGCTACTATATTAAATTATAATGCTTAAGATTGTAAATCGACGTTCAAAAGAGATGATTTTTTGCAGATAACTTTTGGTTATAGTGATTGAATGAAGACAAATATTTTTTAACATTTAAATCTCAGGTTTATTTTTAAAAATCTAGTTTGACAAACTACAAATTTTTCTTACTACATTGCTTAATTAAAAATTACATGTTATGATTGGAATTTATGGCATACATATGTTTTTTTATTAGCATAGAATCTCATGAAACTATCTCGAAAACATCCATTATTATCTGGAGGCCTCACAACATGCAATTTTCATAAATACTCAATTTCGAAAATATAAATTCGAATGCAGTATTTCCTTTCCAACAGTTAGAGAATGTAAAAATGTATAAATTTCTTACATAAAATCTATTCAAGAAATAAAACTTTGATTATTAAGTTAGTAGTGGGAAAAGTAACTGATTCAATGCATTAACAAAAATTTTCCATGCTTATTAATTAATGATAAATTAGCCGTTAAATATACACTGTAGATAAAATTTTCTATAAATATATAAATAAAACCACATATTCGCATTTGTAGAATTCTAACTAATCAATTTAAATATGTTAATGATTTTTTTTTTATTAGGTGTTTCACAAGACCTAATTATGATAAGCTGATGCAATATATCTGAACAAAAAATTTGAAAATATAGTTGGTTAACTCTCAGAAATACCTCTTGTAATGCTGCAGAAGCACCATTCGCTTAAATCTTTTTTTTTTTTAATATAACAGCGTTTGTTTACAATTAGAAAATACAACTATTCTTACATTAATTGTTACTTTTATTTAATACTTATTGTATAAAAAACATAATGTAATTTCATGAGGTTAGTAGATTATTCAACCAATAATTAACTTTATCAGCTAATGTAAGCCATCTACTAGTGAATTTTATTTCATTTAGAACAAAAATTCCAAAAGCCTTTTGAAAATTTTAAAACTATAAAAATAACTTTATATAATAAAAAATGAATAATAATAATAAACTTTAATAATGGAATTTTATGCTACAGGTTACTTATTTATATTGGATACAAATTTTATTTGCTGCAAATGATATGTGAATTCAAATTATATTTTCCCATTATAGGTAATACGAACAATCACCAGACGAGTGGTGGCGCTGGACAACTTGAAATGAGGGAATCTCTGTTATCACAAGCTCTTGAATCTTCTCATAATAGTATTTCTTCGAATAATCATCAGGTATGTTGTTCTAATATCTAAAAAAAATATATATGTTGTAATAAACTACTTAACGTTTAATGACATGACATCACCATGTGTTCAGTTAGAATTACTTACAAACTCTAGTTTAACCTGTGACATACCATCACCAAGTGTTTGTAATCTTCTAATATATTGTTTTCACATCTGGATCTAATCACGATGGTCGCATATTAATAGAAACTTCAGAAATTATAGAGAACACAGAGGCACTTCCTGAGTAGATCCGATAGTTTCAGTTTTCAGTACTATAATTTAGATATTGCAAGTTAATCAAAAGCTGAATCCAGAGGACTATAGCAACTTTGATTGCTGCTTGTATATTGTTCTTCATAAGCAGCCTGGAGCAGTTACACTCTTTTGTAAAAGATTGCTTTATTTGCTTACTGAAACCCATTAAGATTCCATTGTAAAATTAGGTGGTTGAACAAACAGCCTAATCCAATCTGTAGGTTCAGCTCAGCTGGTTCCTGTTTTTGTTTCCTACGTATAATTTACCAAAATCTGTCACTGGCAATTTTTTATCGGGAGGGGCGTGTTTTCTTTTTATAATTTTCAAAGTAAAAACTGCATACATCGTTTAATACATCAGATTGACGATATAATCTGGTCTGATATAGTTTATCCATAATTTAGGTTAAACACACCAAGAGCAAGAAATGTATTCCTTAATATGGTTCTGGAATATTCTCAGAAATTGTCAATATTATATATATAGAACCGAACGTTTTAGGCTCTGAGAAAATCTATCATACATTAGTCTAGAAGAAGTTGAGAAAAGTTGCTTTAAAAAAAACACTTAAGTTTTCTGGTTGAGTCAGTGGTTATAAACCGATGTTTCGCCCACAACATCTTGTTGTTGTGTTATATTGCTCTGGCACGCGAGGCAACATCATCCTGAAGAAGCTCATTGCAATATGGGCAAAGACAACCACTGACGGTTCATAACAAACCATGACACGGTCTCAACCGAAATCTTATTTTTCACAAGATAGCCGCGGAAGCTTAAAAAATCAAGTTGCCATATTTGCTGCCCGAGTGTTCAATGCTATTCTACCTAAATGTTGAAAAACTCAGTTTTCCTAATTTGCTGTGATAGACGGTTTGATTTCATTAGTGCCTTAGCGGATCTAACTTAAGGTAGCTTCATTACAATATCTATATGATGCATAATTACATAACTTGCAGCTTCATGAAAGCTTCCCAGTACTTGTAGAGTTCTCCAAATCTGCAGCATTTGTTTCTAGATTAATCTAGTATTGTATTCATCTGGGATTGTCGAGGGCAATTTATAGTGTCAATGTATCTAGTATATTATTTTGAAAATTTATTTAAAAAAAAAAACAAAAAAAAAAACAAGGAAGCATTTTTAAATCTTATTATTTTTAATGGTTTAATTATACATTACAATTTTTTTCTGAAAATACAAGAAATATGTTTCTCAGTAAGGTAAGGATAGCAGTTCCATACTTCAGTGATAATTCCAATCTTTTTGGGTTTCTTAGCAAATGTGGCACCGGTTATTTCATCTATTTCATGAATGCCATGCTAATTTACAAATATTCAAAATATCATATTTTAAGAATAATTCAGACTATTAATGTATATTTTTGTGCATTGCTATTTTTCGTCAGTTATTTGACCAAAATTTTTTTGTAAAATAGTTCCTTATAATAGATAAGATAAAATCTGTTTTATATCCTCACATAGAATTTTATTATTTTCAGTTGAAAGGAAATTCGGATTCATCTGTACATGCTCAATCTACTGGTGAAGAAAGTAATTCATCAGATACTGCCTTATCAGAGAGAGGGCTATCTGTTTCGGGAAATGGACCGCATTCAATCTCTGATTTAACACATCCTAAAACGGAACCACCAGATTATCTTGGACCACCAGATCATCATACCAATTCGTCTGTTGTTATGGATCCAACTAGGCAATCTAATTTTCAAGCAGCTCTTCTTGGCCTCCAAGGTAATTTTACACTTTGTAATGTGATAAGTTTTCAAAATTTTATAACATAATTTGACATGTAGATGAAAAATAGTTTCTATGGATATAAGGATGGATGAAGTAAGTACTAAGTCTCTCCTGAATAGTCAACAAAGTTGTAAGACCCAAAAGTTCCTGCAATACCTATCGTTTATTAGATGGTCGATTGGATACGTTTTACTTCTACTTAATATCAATGTATTCCTCTTTTTTACTTAATCAATTAATCTACTTACGTGCCCTTTGAGAATAAAGCTATCTGAAAATGATGTAGATAACATAATCTCCATAAAGGAAAGTAGGCTTGTCATTTCTTCAGGGATCACGACCTTCTTTCGGGTATCCCAGCCAAACAACACGAAAAATAGAACACTGATGGCCTGCAAAGTTAGTTGACGTTTTAGGGTTTAGCGTGAAATCGAAACTGGCCCCTTCCCACAAAACATACACATACATAGTGGGAGTGACAATAGATCTATTAGATCATAGTTGTCTAACTTTATAGCCCATCTAGATGACAAATCTGGTCTAGTAGCACTCCAGGAAAATAGACGCATTAAGTAGATAATAGGATAGTATAGATCCGTCCAACATGCCTCAGCTATAAACCGGTAACAAACTTCATATTGAAAGCGAAAGAGCATTTTAATATTAATTTTAGCCTTAACTGAATCGTTTCGAAACCATATTATTTTGATATTTTGTGCTACTAGCTCATATGTTTCTTTCGGCAGTATTCTTAAACAGTACCTTCTTGATTTCGGTTTCACCTTTATATGTAAGAAGTTCAAAGTTCGTGGTCAACAAGGAATTTATTTGTCTTTGCGCATTATATTAAATGCTTTTAATATCTCGGCTTATAAAATATGGTTCAGGTTTATTGGAATAGTTGAAAGAATTCTTCTTTTTTTGTCCCTCTTCGCCATGACTTCGGCTATTCAGCCATTCTACGCTGAATCTAAAACCTAAAAAGGTTGCGCTGGCGACTGATGTTCGTTTAGTTGGATATCCAGGGGCATCTTAGAGAATCTTAGACGCGAACAACTCAACTCCCAAGAAAATTCTTCGTTTGAAAGAATTCTTCCTTTGCCACTTTAGTTATCACTGCCTCATGTCTAGGTACCTAACCTTTATAAGAAACGTATTTTTATACTAATGAGAATGCTCTTATTGTAATCGTTTTCCATTGCGAAATACAGTCTTTTGCACAAATTCTTAGGCCGGATTCGGACTGGACCACTTTTGCAGTCACTTATGTCAAAAACCCAAACTTCTAAATTAAGACCCTCTTTGACCATTTTTAGGTGGCCCTAGCAAGCAGTCAATTGTCGTTTAGCAGGTCTAATTTATTTATTATTTTTCTTGCATAACAATTCATTAAATTTAAAAGCCCATGAAAAAATATTATATTTAGAACGGTTGAGTTCACAGTGTGGAACACATCGAGATTTTTGCTCTGGTAGCATATTTCATTTTGATCAGGTTACATCGACTGGTTTCGGGTGTTCACCCATCTGCAAGATTGTTCTTAGTGTGATATGTGTAGGTAAAATAAGGAGATTGCAATGCAAAATCAGTTTGAATTCCCAATTTTGAAAAAAAAAAGTGACCATGCATGCATCGTTCGGATTTAATTACATTTTTTAAATGTTCCGTTTGAACTGGATAGCGGACAACTTTTTGCTGCGTGGAACACTTCCATTTATTTATAAAATTTGCTATCATCACGACACCACCCTCTGCAAAAATCGCGACATCAAAAGCCAGCTTTAAGGATTCCTTTAAGCAGCTTTAATAATCTTATTAAAGTCAGAAAGTAAAGATCCAGCCAAAAAGTATGATCTGATTGTTCCTTAAATAAAGCATTTGTTGAAGGGAATTCTCATCAAAAGTCCTCGTTACTAGCAGTTTATTAAATTAAATAGATATTATTGCTAAATGAATACTTCTTTTCTAAAATATATATTTTTACCAGAATCTGTGTACCGTTTCGCATATTTTATTTGTTTAGTTTTATATGGTGTAATAATAATAGTCAACGAGAATATTTTATGTTAGTCTAAGATAGTTAAAACTTTACTAAGAATTATTTCTAAGAAGCAAATAATTGATTTTCTCCTTTCATGGTATTTAATATGATTGGATATTAGAATTATCCTAATGAATTTCTTTCTTAATTAGGTCTGCCTGGACTGCTTCCCGGACCTTCAGGGATGCATGGCAGCGGGGCGGACAATAGCTTTGGTAAGTAAATAATCAAGTATTAATTGTCATATTGTTTAATGGGTAGTACTCTTTAAAGGGTATAATTTTTATGCGTGGGTAAATATATAAAATATATACATAAATAACTTGATAATTAGTTTTAAGTCTTACTATCGCGATTTTAGGGGACACAAAAGACGAAATTGTTGTTCCCTGAACTCTAAATTAAAATTGTTTAAACTATAAACTAGGTTGAATGAGAGTGGCGTCTTTAAGTAAAACGGTCTATTGGGGTTGGGGGTGGGGGCTTTTGCAGGTTTGCCCCCCAAGCCTGTCTGTCCAGAGTGTGGAAAAGTCTACTCAAACAACAGCAATCTGAAACAGCACATAGCGAATGTGCATTCCTCACCCGGCCGTTGGGAGTCATGCCATGTCTGCGGAAAATCATTCAAGACACGCCAGTACCTTCAGGTTCATCTGCTAGCTACACATGGTATACGCCAACGAAAATCGTATCCAATTAATGCATCCGTCGTGTCCGGCAACAGTGGTGGTGGATATAATAATAATCACCATTCAAATTCTTCTGCAATCTAGCCCGCTAAACGAAATAAAGAAAGGAACTTGCGGGAGTGCACATCCAGATGATTTCCGATGAATTAGAGGATTTAGAATGCTCTTAAATTCGAGAAAAATAGTGAAAAATCCAATGAATGGATTTCTTTAGAGATTAAAAAAGAAAAAACTGTGCCTTGTAGATTAGAAAGCTTTCTATATTATAAATATGATTTCATCATAAATGTTCATGTCAGGAAATGTGATTGCTTTCTACCAAATAAAATGACATTGTCACATATGTGATGAATGTTTAATTTTTTGTTGTTGTTTGTATATTGAAACTGTAAATTTCTCATTTAGAACTGTTTGGCATTCATAACCATTGTAATATAAACTGTAATTTTCAAATATAATTGTAATGATATTATTACATAGGAAAATCTATAGTTAGCTGACACTTATAGCTGCTTATTAGAATAGGTGTTTGTTGTATTCAATATTTACATATTACTTTCTTAGGCCATTAATAAAATTTGAACATTCTATCTCCTTAAATTTACGGATTCTTTGCAGTAACCCACAATTTCTGATGGCGGCCAGTTATTTTAATATAATCTTTATTATTGTATGCATTTATAGCATTTACTGTATTATGTATGTTTTAACAAATTGAATTTGGTTTTGTTTTACTGTAAGAGGATTATAATTAAGATGGATTGTCGCATGTTTATTGCGATAATTATATTTTTTTAAATCGTTCAAATAGATTACTTTTTCAAAGCTTCTAAAGAATTTGCAAACCAATCGTTTCTATTTAGAATTGAAGGTTATTTTAAATATACTACAATAATAATTAGTATTGATATCCACTTAATGATTGTCCATTTTTTTTGGTAAAAAAACGCAATAATAGCTTACAAAATGTTGAAATCACAAACTATTTTGAGATCCATAGATGACAAGGGCAGTATTCATCCTAGTTCGTTAAATTAATATATAATTTATTAACTATCATGTATCGCTTATTGCCAAATTATCCTTTGGCCTAAAGTGATGAATTTTTTCTCAACTCTCTTCTAAATTGAATGAAATAGTTATAATATATTCAGAAATATGCAGTCATCTATGGTAGCTTCCATAAAACAGATCACTGGAACACAGGTATTTGGTAGAGCCAAATTATAGATTATAATTGTGCCAAACTATAAGTTCCTCTTTTTTCATTTTTTATTTCTTTTTCTTCTTTATAAATTAAATGTGGTCGCCATCTGGAATGGTGGAATAATGCGTGCACCCCCGCAGGAAATGGCGATGATTGGAAGAGAATTGGTGGTGTGCCGTGCGGTGAGTGCGGTCGCGTCTATTCAACTCCTGGTAATCTACGACAGCATATCATCAACATTCACAACTCGTCACCCAACTGGCAGCCCTGCCATATCTGCGGCAAGACGTTCAAAACCAGACAGTATTTATACAACCATCTGCTGCAGACTCATGGAATCAGACATCGGCAAAAATTTATCCTCTTTTAAGGAAACAAACAAAAAAACAAACAAAAACAATACAAAAAAAAGTGTTTTTTGTGGGGAACGGTTTTTGTGTAGGTAATAAACAGCCGATCTGTCCGCATTGTACCAGAGTCTACAGTTCGTTGTCTAATTTGAAGCAGCATATCATCAATGTACATACACCAGCAAAGCAATGGTATATCTGCCAGATCTGCCAGAAAAAATGTAAGACAAAACATTATTACATCAATCATCAACTTCAGGTACATGGCATCAGGCAGAGACAAGTTTACAAGGCGGACTGAATATTTTTACAAGTGTCTTTCTTTTACATTAATCTTATTTATTGTATGGGTATTGATTGAACTGCAAGAAATAATTACTGATGAATAGTGGAATCGTTCAAATTGATTATCATTAAGATTTGGTTTTAAAGAAATGTTTTAAGTTAAATAAACTTTTTTTGTAACACATGTAAGATCACTGCTTTTCTCTAGTCTTCTAAAATGTGAACCTATTTTAAAAAAGTATCTAAATAAATATATTTTTTTAATTTTAGAAACAAATAGTATCAAACTATTGATTATGTACACGAAAGATGGCAGTGCTTTCATTTTATCTTTAGATATGTTTGCCAAAGAAAAAGTGTTACTTGTTTTTATAAGATTTGAATGCCTAATTATTCCTAATAAAATTAATTTTGTTCATAATTTGTATATATAAAACAATTAGTGTTTGTTCCCGTAGTAAATTTATAAATCTAAAATCATAATTAAAATTTGTTACTGCTCAATAATGTGATCTGCTTTTTCTAAACAATGGTTATACATTTCTTCAGCAATTATTTGCTGTGGACATTTCTAAAATTATAAATAAGTACAAAAACATACTATTAATTGAGGAATTTTAATAAGATGTATCGTTGATCGCAATTAATATTTATTTTTTAATTTAATTTAGGAATATTTTTAGTGACAAGAGTCAGTCGTTTTTGTACAAAGAAAAGCCAAAAGATTTTGTTAGAAATTTCTGATTAAACTGAAGCAACTTAGTAGGTAATAAGTCGCAACATAAAAAAAATACCGATTTAATATGAGTCATATTTCTTAAAATCTTTTTTTGTAGTTCAAAAAACTTCCCGAAAATATGTACTTTTTTAAAACATAAAACAATGTAAAATTTCAGATCGACACAAGTTTTTAAGATTTCACAGAAGCCTTTGGCTTGGGCTTGTTTGTTAAAAATCTACTGAACGCTAATATTTGGGATATTATCATATCAGTATTTTCAAAAGTCGACATTTCACTTATGTACATTAAAAAAATCTTCTTTCGAAGATATTATTTATTTTTTATTTTAATCAACAGAAATCAGTTTTTTGCAGGAAATTGGTTTTTCAAAATCCTTAGTGCGATAAAGAATGTTCTACACATTTTCACTTACATGTTCCTTTCATTCCGTGAAAATCCAGAGTTCCAGATTTTCTACATAAAATCTTATGGTTATTCTGTCTCTAAATGTACGTAGGTTATGATAGATTTGCACATAAATCAATTTATATTCCGGGCTTCCACGATCATTGTACTCCTTCAAACTCACGTTTAAGTTGAAACCGCCATCATAAACAGACGATTCCCATTTTCCAGTAGGCTTCTGCGGGAGAAATTTTATACCTTACAATTTCACCTTGCATTGTGCTGGTTGAAATTTTAAACATTCTACTACAATATAGGCGAAACGTCAGTTTATACCAAATCAGGGGCGAGATCTCAACTCGATTTCCTAGTGTTTTGCTTAAACACTACTATTGAGTAGCGTTTAGGTCGCCATCGCTGAACAACGTCTGATATACTGTAATCATAGTTTGCTTCTTTTTTTATCACTTGTCTATCCTTCAGTCATCCAATTCTACCAGACCCTGGATTTTCTATAATTCTTCTAGTTCCTCTGCTGCCCCTAGTTCTGGAGTTGGTACTGAATGGTTTAAGATATTTTTTGACCATCTTCCAGTTTATTTTAGTAAAGTTAACTTTCACATTATTAATGTTACCGACGCAGAAAACACTGGTTACCAAATAATTTTGAAAATAGATCAATACACATAATCGGGGTAGTTAAAACAAAACAGCATATAATGATGAATATTGTCAGACAAGATTTACAAAAGACATTTTTTCTGCTGGAAAATATTACATAATTTAGTCTCTTTAGAAAGATCTTCGATAGTTTAATGTCCTAGAATCATTTTCTTTTTTTAAAGTATTTGTATGTGCTTTGTACTATTAAATTTTTAATATTCTTTACTTTTGCTAGAATAATACATTTCTGTCCAGATGCTGTGAAATCGCCCCGGTTTTGTTGGTATAAAGGTAAAAAATAATTGGTAATTTTTGAATCTACTTATATGTAATTCTATTAAAAGAAAGAAGCTTAGTTTGGAAAACTTTTATTTCATTAAATATTTTTCTCATGAATATTTTAGTTTTTTCATTTAAAATATTAACTTCTATTTGAAAATGGATTAAACATTAACTGACGCTTTCTGTTAATCATATATTGCATTCTGATAAAAATTTTACCCAACATATAATATATAAAAAAAGCATAATGATTGCATTATGTCAATCGTTTGCAAATCTTCTTGTTATTTTTTTAGTGAGATTGTCCTATTTAGAAAATATTTGCTATTATTGAATCAGTCAATGATTATTTCAATATTATTAGGATTTATATTGGAATCCACATAGCTAACTCTAATTGTTAATGTTTTCTAGATGGAAAATGTGGCAAAATAAATGCTTTGTTTTCAAACATTTTAAGATTGTCGGGCGATTTTTTTTAGACACTGTAGTGTAAAGAGAGAAGCCAGTCATAAGATGTTTATAAATAATGTAATTATTTGGCCCCATTTTTCGCGCTCAAAAAGACAAGATTATAATGAAACTCATCTCTAGAATCCACTTGAACGCATGTAGTAGATCCCCTAGCATTTTCAATTTTGTTCATTTTGTCTCCTAAAGAGTGTCGCCCGTTCTAGTTGATAGGTAATTATGTATTCCTGGTTACAATCTCAAATCGTTATTTCTCGTATCTTAGACCAATGGTTTATAAATAAGTCGTACACTTGAAGTATTACAATGTTTACATATTTGTATAAATTTCACTATTACAGAACAGCATATAGGCCTTATGACAGGCAGCCTATCCGATAGAATAACAAGAATACTATCCACTTAAACAAGCAGTAACAAATTTTAAATTATATATTTTTTTTTTTTTTTTTGAGATAAAAGTAGGCTTTAACGCCACATTAATTAGATTTGTGTATTATTTTTTTATCATAAGGTATATTATTGTGATACTTAAACTTCCAGGAGCTATTTTGGTTATGAGTAATCATGTTTTTATTTTTTGTCATATCTCCGATCTTTTTCAAAATTTATTTTAAATAAAGAATACTTTTGATTTTGAAAATCATAAATAGGCAGTCATTTTCATAAAATTATTAATGTTGGAGTATTTCAATATTTTCTTACTTTTGTCCAATGCTAATATTTAATGGAGTTGGCATTTCATTTGTTGGCATTTCCTGTACAAAATTAAAACTTTGTTGATAATGAAACTAATGATAAAAATATATTATTTATTAAAAGTAAATGTTACAGCCAACTCCTGCAATTATTGTTTTTCCCCCTCTGTTTACATAATATACTCGTACCAGGGCAGATTCTGGAAGTGTATTATAAATTCCCAATTGTGGTAGTTTTTTCTGATACGGGTAATGATGTCGGGTTGCAGATGATGACGAAGTGACGGGGTACGTTTGTCCATTGTGCGCCTCTTCATTTCCAGATCTGCACACAATTCGGAGCCACATAGACAGACATTATCCGCGTGATTCCCCCGCGTGCCCCGTCCCTTCGTGCGGTCGTCTCTTCTCACATCCCAACTCGGTTAGAAATCACATGAGGGAGAAACATTCACACATATGGCACAAGATGAAGAGTCTTAAATGGACACATGTAGTTCCTCCAATGTCAACGCTTCCTTATGTTTGAAACTGAATAAATATTTTTAAAAAAAAGTGTATAGAATGAGTTTAATCCTAAAAGAAAATTAAAAAAAAATATTTAAAAATGTTAAGTAAATATTTACCAGTATTAATATGGTATACAAATTGTAATAATGACTTTATGCAGCTATTATAAACTCTGCAGATAATTGTGATTTATACTTTCATAATTTTTGTTTTATTTTATTATTTAGAATTGTATATGAAAAATCAGTCGATAAATCAGTTTTAGATGCAATATGTTTACAGACTAATCATAATAGTTGACTATTCTTTAACTAAAACTGACATTATTTGGTGAATCTAAACAAATAAAAAAAAGTTTAAAACAGAAAGGTTGAAATAATTAATTAAAACAATTTTTTGTTTATATCAAATTCTAATTATATATACAACAAGAAAAATTACGTGAAAACTGTTTTATTGACCTATGAAACTTTGATATGTAAGTGATATATGTACATAGACAAAACAATTCGTATGTAATAGAGGAGAACAGTCATATGTATTCGTACATTCATATATCAGTAAAGTTGAATTTTTCCTAAGTTACTCACACATTTTAAGAGAAGTAAATATTATTTAAGCCTCCTGTTGCCTATAAATAAACAAGGTGAATTATATTAAATGTTAAAATCATCAATTGAAACAGGCTTCATATGAAGGCAGTTAGCCCTAAAATATCTTACACAAATGTAGTAAGAGAGTATTTACTTTATAAAACAGAAACATATTTTAAGAAAATGCTTTTTTCTTTGTTTTATAAACATTAAGAAAGTAGATAATTGAATAGATAAATATTACAGAATTAAAACATGAATACTGTGTGGAATTTAATCATATATCAAAAATTGTAATGTACATAAAAAAATAATTATAGTTTTTTCTTTTATGAACATGGTGTATTTGCATCACCAGAAGTGGCTTGAGATAATTAGTTATTTAGTGCTTGTTTTATTTCTTTTTTTAATATAATAATGGAAAAAAAAAATTAAAATGTAGACTGATATGTATTTGAACAGAATTTTTTTTTTTTTAAAGTTAGTTTAACATTAGAATTCTTATAAAAGGCCGAATAATTTATTTTTCTTCTGTTCAGAAAACAAAAAAAAAATGGACAGACAATATAACACATATCTAGTCATGAAATTCATTAATGTTTCTTATTAATTTTTTAAGTAAACCCCAGTTATGTTAGCTTGAATGAAAGTTTAATATTTTAATTTACAATCAATCTCGAAGGAATAATGTTAATAAAGATTATCTTAATAAAGGTGCAGCTTAGTGAGCTTTAAAACTGGCCTATATTATAATTAAGAATGTATTATGGCAAAATATTTAAAGAAAACAAATTCAGAAACATTCCAAATTCCTATTAAAATAAAATAGATTGTTTTATATAGATAAGTCAATATTATTGTTTAACAGTTGCAGAATAAAAATACAAAATCATTATAAAGATATTATTAGTATTTAATAAAAGGAATTTGCCAATGAATTTTATTTTTCTCTTTTCTTTAGGTTAAATAATAAATCCAAGGAAGTGTTTTAACTAAAAGAAATAAGTTGCGTAATTTAAGGACTATACATTTAACTTAATCCCAAATTACGGTAATGCGCCACCTGTGGAAAGTTATTCAACTTTCTCAATTGTGTTGTTTTAAAGCCTTCAATTTCATTATTATACTGTAAATACTGGACTAAACTATCAATTAAAACTTCTTTCCTGGCAATATATTATGCAAATTTAGATATTAAGATTAAAAGTAATACTTCAGGAAAGTGCACTAAGTACACTACTGAAATCTGAACACAGCATACTCATCAAAACATTTGCAGACCAATAGATGACACAGTAATTATTTTACTATCATATACTTTAGGTATACTATCTGGGTTAGTATGTCGATATTTTCATTATTCATTAATTATCATTATTTTCATTGACAAACTAACTAACAGGCATATGCCTATGAATAAACCATGGAGCTATAGGGCAATTAAGCAACCAAATACCGCTTTAAAACAACCTAATCTATTAGGCGTTATATCGTAAATTGGAGTGGCTATAAAGTCACTCGATGCGACCTAAAAATCTGCTATGTCTCCTTTGGATGTAAGTTTGTACTTAGAACGTCTACAATATATACATTGTGAATGTGTGAGTTTGGGGACTATCTCTGCAGCCTCTTTGACTGTTTGGCTGTCAGTGTCGGTGTTGTTGCCTTATTAGGCTGGGATACCGCAGGAACGCCAAGATCATTGAAGAAGTAATATTAAGATATATGTTACTATGTCTCAAATTTTACTTTAAATGCGGATTTACAAATACTATTTGTGCCAACTAAAAACTGGTGATCTTTATGACCGACATTCCATAGCCAGCCAACTACCTGTTTACGGCGATACACTGAAGCCTATATAACAATACTAGGCAACATAAATACTGTCTCTGACAGAAGGGTTTGAAGAGAGTCAAACTAGGTCCAAGGTCAAATAATTAATCTGACAAGTTATTTCCATAGTTATAAAAATATTCTGGATTAGTCCTTGCTATTGCAAATCAGTATTTCCAGCAGTGCTAACCATTTCTATTTTCTTATTTGGAGATCTATTTTTTTTACTAGGTTAAGGAGCTCCTTAACCTAGTAAAAAACAGCTGTTTTTCAGTAATTTGGAATTTCAGTTTAATTTTATATCACATATATGTCTTTAAAAACTATCCTATCATTTTTTTATGTTTATAAATGGAAAATGTAACTCTGTTCCCAGCGAGTGGGTGGCTGAGTGTTTTGATTAGTTAATCTTACTAATTTCTATTTTCATATTGACTCATAATAAGCCATTTTATTATATAAAAAGTTAATTTTATTTTGGTTTTGAATAGATAAGTTGTTTAAAATGTTACTTTCAATCTAAACTGTCAAATTAGCGTTTTCCATGTTAAAAAATTAATGACAAAAACATGATTTACTTTTGCAGATATCCCTATAATTAACACTATTCTTGTATAAAATTAGTTAATTTTTTGTTTTGAGATTTTTGCATAACTAATTAAGGCTATTTAGAATCTAAAGTTTTAGATTATTTATTTCTTCTCATTGACTAGGAAAAATTGAAATCTTTTGAGACTTTAGAATTTAATTTAAATTTTATATTAAATATTCGTTTCGATGTATTTAGAGCCCGTAGCTTCTGAAAATGCTCTTCGTTGGTCTTCTGTATGTGTTTATTACACATGAACTAAGAGACTGTGACTTGTTGACAGTGAAAAAATTTATGAAAACAAAATTATGCTCTCAACAAAATAACATTCTTGAACAACTTTAGAATAATTTTTTTGAGTTAAAATGAAAATAAAAAGTAAGTTTTAAGAATGTGAATAAAAGTTAATATAGTAAACGTATTAAGTATTTTTTAAAAAATATCCCTTTAGCTAGGTAGAAAAATGATACTGAAAAATCATCCAGAAAAATAGTATTTTTCATAACTGAAATTTCTGTTGGATTTTCTTGTGATAATACCCAGATGAAATTTCACATTGAGGCAGGGGACGTCAAACTTTTAGTACCAATCGCTCACTTTTGTACCTCTGTGGATGTTGACATTTTCTTACTGCCTAACGATGGCGCAGTAACTGAATTTAGCGCAAGTGCATAGAGGGTTTGTAAAAACTTACCATTTAGACTCACAATTTGATGAATTTTCGGCAAAAACTAAGTTTGAAATTTCGATATTATCGCAATACTTCTTCTAAGCAGTTTGAGGAAGTCAAAATAATTGAAACTTCTCTACCCATTCCATAAAATTCACTCAATAAAGTCAACAATTAAAATAATTTTTTTTTATTGAAAGGGGAAAAAATGTTTGTAATAAATGTTGAGTAAGGTTACTTGTAAATATTTGTGAATAATAGGACTAATAAACAAACTAGTTATTTTATCTTGAAAATTAATAAATCTCTTTATTTTGTTTGTATTTTAAACTTAAAGCTCCGTTTTTACAATGTTTTTAGTTACAGGGAAATTGGTTTTTGGCCTAAATTACTTTGTTGTCGGTTAACTAAAATTATTTTCTCATTCACCCAGTCCTTATGAGAAGAGTAATTTCCTTTAAGAATTGTGATATTACCAAAGAATGTCTAAAGATCTGGATGGCCATTCAAATTAATGATCATAAGACCATATATCCAGTGCAGGATTTTAAAAGATTCAACATTTTTAAGCTGGAAATTTATACTGTGCAAAACAAATTAAATTTAAGGGGAAGCTAGTGAATGATAAATAAAATTGGAATTTTCCAAAAAGTAAAATGAAAATTTGAAATAAAATTCTTTTTATTTTAATACTTTGAATTGAACTGCCAAAATTAGAAGATGGGATTAGTGAATTCTGCAAATTCTTGAGTATACCAAGCTTGTGTTTGAATGCGAATGGTTAAAAACAAAGCAATAAAGACCACTTTAGTAGGATTTTCTAACTTTCAGTGTTCTGCATATTTTGGAGACTTACTTTAATTTTTATTTTCTTACAGTAAAAATTATGAATGCAGTTTATGTAAGAAGTCACTGCTTTTACTAGTAAGAAAGAAGAAATGGTTATTTGTTTAAACTAAACGGTTGCATTGTGTTTGATGTCAAATTATCAGTTCATAATAACAAATAGCTGTTATTAAAATGAATAAAATAAGTTAAATTTTACGTTTTCTTTGTTAATTTTTCTGTTATTTTTTTTTCTTTATTTTATTTTATTTTATTAATTTTTATAATGCTAAATATTTTTTTACAAATTTATTTAAATAATTCTCTAGTTTCTCGACGAGGATTAGACATGATGCGCGTAAGAGCAACTGACCCTCGTCCATGTCCAAAGTGTGGTAAAATCTACAGATCAGCACACACATTGCGTACACATTTAGAAGATAAGCACACCATCTGTCCTGGATATAGATGTGTACTTTGTGGAACTGTTGCCAAATCGAGAAATTCATTACATTCTCATATGAGCCGGCAACATCGTGGTATCAGTACTAAGGATTTACCTGTTTTACCAATGCCTTCACCCTTTGACCCGGAATTAGCTTCAAGGCTGTTAGCGAAGGCAGGTGTTAAGGTCAGTACCAAAATCTAATAATTTAATTTATCTACTGTTTTAAATAATTAAAAACAAAATTAATAAATTCCCAAAAAATTTGTTCTCATATTTTGGCCAGTTTTGTTTATCTCTCGCACTATGTAGCGAATAATTCATAACCGGCCGAATTAAAGATCATATGATGAAATTAGCAGTAGAACATTGATTTAATGTTTCTTTTAATCGACATCCATCTTTATATCTTTCCTGGAAACTATGTTTCCGTCACACTTAGATATAATTTTTTAATTTCATCGTAATTTTTGCGGAATGGATAACCTTAACGCATTAAGAATAAGAAATGGCCATATTTTAATCCATTATAAATACAATATAGTTTAGATCGTTTTAGCAACTGGGTTATTATTACTAGCAAGTTTGCCTTCACAAGTTATTAAATTGCGCGTGAGAGTTCTCTTTATTTTCTTTAGCAAAATTAAACGTATAAGCAAACATAAATATGTTAGTGTTTCGAAAAAAGTAAGTTTTATTTTTTGAGAAGGAACACTCTAAAAAACTATTCAGCTTTCTTATTTCATTAGTACATTGCGAAACCTACCACAGATTCTTCTTTGTAAAAATTAGAAAATGAAATCAGGGAAATTATAATAGAGGTTATTTTAATTTAAAGATAAGAATCGCTTAATTAATGGCCTGAACTTGGCCTATGGGTTTCTTTATAATTCTATCATTTTTATGAAAAATTTCCATGTATTGCAAAATTTAAGCATTTTTCAGAAATGTATTTTTAAATTAAATTAAGAAAGTAATCATCTGAAACTTAAAAATACATTTAATCGAGTTGAAATTTTTAATTGGTAATATAGAAATGTTAAAAAAGGAATAAAACATATTCTTCTAAAATACACAATCTATTTAGTGTCAGTGCATTTAATTTTGCAGAAATAAAATCAAATATATTTATGAAATACATGCAAAGACTTCGGTTTTCAGGTATCAGCCGCTGAATTAAGGGCCCGATCATCGCCTACGGGTCCCCCTAGAAGGCCAGATATACGCCTTGAACTTAAATCATCAGATGATCCTGAGGATCTAACGGTAATTTCAGTAAAAGAATATTTTCAAAAAAGTTTATTTGAGTGATATTTAGAATCTTCATTTTCTGTTAAATTTATTGCTAAAGAAAATTTAATATATTTTATATTTTGAACAATACTTTGAGAGCTGACAATATAAATATTTTCGAGTTTTTTAATTACCTAACTTTAACAAGATAAAATGTGGTCCGTCCAGAATTCTTTTACATCACAAAACAAATGGGAGAAATACACTCTTTCACCATATCATGTTTTTTTCTCAATATTTTGTTGCAAGTCACTGAAGTCAATGAAGTGTGACCCATTAAACTTCTCAGAGTTTTCTCAGAGTTCTCTCAAGTCACAAAATAAGGAACCTCATTCTGAAAAATTAACATTTTTCTTTCTGAATTCCTAGTATAAACACTAACAATGCTTCGAACTTTACCATTTGGAATGTAAACATTTTCTAGTGATACTTTTATTATTAAACGAACTTGTGTTTTAAGTTTTTTACTTGCTTCAATACACGAAAAACCCATGTTATTGTTGCTAAAGACATAAATACTATTTTCTTTTGGTTTAATATTGATTGTAATGGTCTTTCTAGCTGAATAAAGTAAATATGTTGTGCACATATTGTTCCATTATTATTATTATTATTACGAACAGATGAGATTAGTTCCCGTTACTACATAAATATAAAACTGGTTTCAGAAGGGGTTCTTTGGGAAAGGATTCTAAAGTATATACCGACATGGAATACGTTTTGCTGGAATCTTGTCCTAATAAAGATAAAACTTAAAAAAATGACGTATTCATTACCAGTGGAAAACGAGAACCAATCACGGTATCCCATGCAAGGTTGATTCCGAGAACTCTTTTTTTAGATTCAAACTTCCACTTTTATCATCAGTAGATGTTTGCTAAGCTAGCAGATACTAAACTCACTTGTTCGCAGTAGGAAATTAACTAAATGTGCAAGTCACTTTCAGTTTATTCGTCGAGAAGTAGCAGAGAATTATTAGTTTGTTTATTGTTTTTATTTTTAGGTGCACAATAACCATTCAACACCAGCGGCTCGGTTTTGTGCGGTAGACATTAGACCACTTACACCCCCGCAAATGCCACCCGGTGTAAGGCATCATCTTGCCTCACCGCCACCTCCAGGGCCACCACACCATTTAATGAACAATAAAGAACAGAGTAGAGGACCATCTACGGGTTCGGCCATTCTCGATACTTATCTTCAATTCATTGCAGAAAATTCTGCAAATCTACATCTTTCAGCTGAACAAGCAGCAAAAGTTGCTGCTAGAGTCAGTGAAGAACAAAGAAGGTTAGCAGCCATGGACGATAGGGTGACTACTGTAGATGAATCATCAGGTGCGGAAGAGGAAGATGATTTTAGTGAAGAAGAAAGAGAACCTGAGCCGATTAAGGCTGAGTAACAATCTTTCCCTTTAATAGCAAACTGGTGGCATTTTAGTTATTCATGTAATGTTTCTAATATTCAAAATTATATTTCTATTAAAAATACGGCAATATTGTTTTCATTAACCAATAACTCATAAAATTTCTGTTAATTCAGAAATATTCTGACTTCAAATGTGGTTTCAAAGCAATATTGTCCAAAATATATTTTTCTAACTCATTTGAAATTGTAATGAAGAGAAGCTGATTCATCAGTTATTCACATTCAGCAGATTAAAGATCCCAGTTTAATTTGATCCGGTTTTGGTTGAGTTCCTACGAATAATTCTAAATTAATTTCCTTAATTATGCATTTCAATAATGAGCAACTAAGATCTTCGTTAGATGGCTAGAGTAATGGTATTAAGATGGTATAAGGTTTTAAGAAATATTTTGATCATAAAACTTTTTTTCATTTTAGCAATAATGTCAAGTGCAAACTATTAAATGTGTTTTCAGTGTTTTTTCGGTTCGTAATTCCAATAATATGTAGATTCCAAATTGCATGACCAACTTTGGGAAGTGAGAAACTCGTCGAAAATGAGGAAATTCAGCTTGAGTTGACATTTCTTGGATAAATGTTTCAATGAATGTCAGAATTTTGATTTTTTACTGACTATTTACACCATACATAAAGAATCTCAAAAAAATGATTGAAGTATTAAACATTTTTACATCATTTAAATAATATATACTAATTTCAAGAATTCAATGAATGTCGTTTTGTTTTGCATAAATATTATTTTACTTTTAGGTTCAACACATTAATCATGAACAGTTCTCTTGTATAGATGGTCCTTTTGATTATTTATGTTTTGTATGGTGTTCATTAGTAATTTCTTTAATATTTTTGATAGCTTATCAATTTTGAAAAGTAGCAAGGGAAATATTAGTACTCATATTTAAATCCACATCTGAATTTACTACATGATTTCGTTGAAGGGATCTATGAAATTAAACGCTATGTGCTGACAACAAGACCCCTCCATAAAAAAAAAAAAAAAATCGCCCTTTAATAGGCGTCTCATTGCTATTGCACAAAGTTTAATCTTGTTTATTTTTATGGAGAGCGTGATTTCAGAACTGATTGTTGATGGCGCAGATTGAATTTAAATTTGATTGAATATTTAAATGAATTGAAACGGTCAAAAGTTTTTTTTTCTGAACATTATATATATACAATTGTTTTTAACAATACAGTGACAATACAATACAAAACTCAGTGCAAAACTATTAATTCAAACGCCAAATTTTTATGCAATACAAGATGTGTTTAAAAAAAATACATATTTGTCACTTCAGTTTTAGTATTATAAAAACATTATTTGTAATAGCTAATTTGTCACCACACTTTGTCTATTCACATTTATGTGATAATCCCACCTTAAAAATATACCTTTATTTCCCCTAATACTTTATATTTTTTTGAAAGTCCTGAGGTTGACCATAAAGACAATTTTTAATTATGCCAAGGTGTCCCGGTAGTGCCATTGTTTATTGTTAAATTATGAATATATAAATATTATAGTTAAATTTGTAGTCTACCTCAGGCAATATTTGAAATAATTACAATAAACGGGTTATTAAATAGTTTCTTTAGATAATAAGGTGATCTATAAGTGAAATCTACCTCATGTTTCTTTTTTATTCATTGTTTTTTTTAATTTTGTTCACTTTTTTTTTTAAAAAATAATGTTAATGTTTCTTATTGAATTTGGATGATATTCACAATTTTATACACAATAATTTTAAATAGATCAGACAATTTCACAAATGACAATTATTCCATTATCTACCTCAGTTTTATTTCTTAATTTTCTTTTTAAATACTTTTGTTGAATTTTTTATTATTATTATTAAACAATATCTTGCGTTTTTTTGCTTTCTAGCTTTTGAATCACTTCTACCTCATTCAGTAATAAACATAATAATCTAATAAATATTGTTATGAGTTTCCCTGGAGCTATAATATAATCTGACAATCTCAGGATTTTTATTAAAAATAAATAAATAAATAATAAATGTTTTATGAGTAGATACATTTTACAGTAATTTTATTTTTATTTTGTCAGCAATAATAAGACTATTGTGTTTATTAAATCATAGAAATAAATCTAAAGTACAAAAAAAACATTATATTTTCAAATATATATATATAAAAAGAAAATAATTTATTATTCCTATTAAAAAGTATAAAAATAAGATTCTTTGTTGCACTAATCCTAATTTAATACAGTTTATTATTATTTATAGATATTTTTTTGTTTTTAAATAATTTTTTCCACCAAAACCTCTACATTACCTTTGGCATCCTGTTAAAATAGTAATAATAAAAATGTCCATCAACTGTCTACATTGAGAATGGAAAAAATTAAACCAGGTGCTTCTCAACTTATGAAAAAAAAAAAAAAAGTAAAAATATTTTAAGTCAAGTTTGGATAAGATATAAAATGTTCGGAACAGAATTTAATTGGTATCAAAATAAAATTAATTTAATACTACTTATGAATGGTTAAAATATTAATAATTTAAAATGAGAGTAATATTAAATATGAAGTTTTACACTAATAACACTAGTTTAAACTAGTTTAACACTAATAAGATCATCAAAATAGTAAATTTATTCAGCTTCAAATTTACGATAATGTTTGACCTATTGATTTTTTTTTGTTGCTGTTTTAAAAATAAATTTATCCTGGATTGCCCTAGCAATAAAGAAAATTCCTTCAGCTGTACTTGGTCATGAAATCGTTCAAAACCAAACCAAGAAATAAACTGGGGATGAATGCGTACTAACAAGCAACAGTATTTAAGCAGCTGTTACCAGTATATTTAAGAAAACTAAAGGAAACTTCAAAATTATATGAAAAAAAAAAGTGACAGGAATGTGGAAAATAATTGTGGAAAATCATGAGCCCAATACTCTTCAACCTCTACTGCTCAGACATACCTGAACCTACTACAGCGACCTTAGCTACCTACGCGGACGATACCATGTTAGCCTCATCCAGTACAGACATTAACGAAAGCATTACTGACTTACAAACATCAATAGACTGTATATCTGGCTGGTTTCACCGATGGAAGCTAAAGTTAAACCCATCTAAAACTGAAGCGAAAATCTTCGCTCTCCGGCGGTTTCGGAATGAAGACCTTCGCCTACTAACACTTGACAACCAGCAAATTCCCTGGAAACAAAAAGACCAAGGAGTGCGTTATCTGGGCGTAATCCTTGATACAAGACTCACCTGGAGACTACACATTAACACTAAACTGCAACAAGCATACACCCGACTGATACAACTCTACCCACTCATTAACAGAAACACACCACTCAAACACTCCTGCACCACACTACTCTATAAAACTCTCCTTAGACCTCTCCTGACATACGCCTGTCCAGTTTGGATAACAGCTACCAACACACTGACAAAACGATTGCAGACTTTCCAAAACAAGGTACTGCGAATTGCACTCAACGCTCCCTGGTTTGTCAGAAACACACAAACACACAGAGAACTTGACATGCCAGATATATACACACACATGACTAAACTTACAGACAATTTCTTCCTAACGCTTCACACACTACCCTCAGCTTCACATTACCACATAGGCGAGCCTACTTCATCCAGACGATTAAAACCCAGAATGTATCAAGATCTCTGACAAAACTCATCTTTGTTTTATTGTTTCTTTATCTTTCAATAGCCCTATGTGTAAAGCTCTAAGCGAGCTGGCCCATAATAATTTGTAAATATAATAATAATTGTTTATTGGTACGTGTCCAAAACCGCTGCTTTGGTTGACATGTATGTAGCTCGCACTGGCTTAAGCCAGTGACCGCATAAAAGAAGGTTGTTTTATAGCTGCAGCTAAGTTTTTCGATCTATGAAAATTAATACCTCAGATTAAAAAGCACATAGAGGCAAACGGCTACCTATAATCCAAGTATAAGCAATTTTAGTGAAAATTGGATGTTAATAGCGAGATTATATCATGATATGAAGAAATAGAAATATTTCCTTGTCAAGCTTTCGACATATGTTTTTAGAGGAGGGAATATTATAGAAGACGCTAAAGTTGTAGAAATGGAACATTCATAATATATGACGTGAAATCATTGTATGATTGCAAAAGATATTGTTATAAGCTTGACTGAAAATTAATTTCGTTGACTAAAATATTTCGAAAGAATGTACTATTGAATGAACGGTTTGAAGCTTGATTTGGAATTTGAAGCTGCATAGATTTACTTTTTTTTTGTTAAAAGTTTGATTTATCATCTTATATTAAAATAATTAAACGGAGATTTACCAGGTATCTTTATTTATGTTTACTATAGCTTCCTTAAAAATTCAATGATTGAAAAATTTGCAATGAAGATATCAGCATATGTCAAGGAGCACTTGTAGATGAAAATTATTTAATAAAAATGGATTTTGAATATTATGGAATAATGGTTGCCTACTAGTTATTAATTAAAACATAAAGTAAAACAAAAAACTAATAGTATTTTTTATTGAAATTAAAAAGAAAAAGTCAATAAAAGAGGGAGATAATGAGAGTAAATCTAGAAAATAATAATAATAAGGCTTCGCTTAATGAAACTTAAAAAAGAAAAAAAAAAGAATATTATATATAGTTGAATGAGCTTATTTTGTGTTCTGTTAAATGTTGAAGAGAGGATTATTTGGTGTTCCATAAAAAGAAAAACAAAACAAAAATGTAACATTATTATATATATATATAAAACCGATGTGAATATATTAGTAATTAACGTATACAACAGTGTGCGCGATGTATAGACAAATTTTATTAGGGCAAAGCCTCAAGATATTAGATAGATTAGTAGAATTATATTTGTACTATAAATAGTTATGTACTTAAATGTTATTTGTTACATAAAAATAAAGCAAAATAAAGAAAAAAAAGTATATATATATAAATAAATAAATAAATAAAGAAATGATAAATTCATAGAGAAGGACTGAAAAATTAATGCGTTGTTACTTGATTATTAAAAATTCAATAGTGAAAATAATTAAGCAAAAAAATGAAATGGTGCAAGCAAAGTAAATAAATAAATAAAAATACATCATTATGCAGAAAAGTAAAGTTAGAATAAATTATATATTATTTTGTAAATTATTAAAACAAAAAAGAAGAAATCGTCCATTCTTATGATAAAAATACAGACTTAATTCTGTTTTTCTTTTGTTTTCGTTTTAGAAGAAAAAAAAAAATTAACAAAAATCATTTGCTAATAGAGAAATTTAGGCTCAGATTTTTTTTTATTTACAAATGATTATTAAAGCTTACAAATATCCTGCCCATTTTTTATAGATATTATAAATTGTACCTTACATCTTTTTTTTTTTTTTGAATAATTTTAATTTTAAATAGATTAAATTTTACATACTAACCTCAAAGTGCATTTATGTACGACTAAAATACAGGTATAAATTATTACTAGTTATAAATAGTGGCAAATTAGAGTACATGTTGAAATAGTTGTATTTTTTGGAAAAGAATTATGAAGGTTACAAAAAAAACAAAATTTCTAATTATTTACCTAAAGTACAAACTCCTTGCAATTTCTCGATCTCAAGATCTTCATTTCAGTGATTAAACATGTAAAAAAAAATAAATAAATAAATAAATAAAAATATTAAAATGGGCAAAAAATAAATAATAATAATAATAATAATAATAATACTAAAATAAGTTCATTTGTATGCAAAGTTAGTTTGAAAAATTTAGAACATTCGGATGAATTTAATCATGAAATACCTTGAAGACTGATTTTATTTTAGCCTTAACCAAATTTCATGTTTATAAATCATCCGAATATAATATATTATATATATATATTAAAATTTACAAGTATAAAATTAAAAAAGAAAGAACACAAAGAAAGAAATAAGCTCTTGAGAATTAGAACAAGTTTAGAAAAGACTGAAATGTCAGTCCTTAAAAAATAAAAATAAAAAATAAAAAAAGAAGAAGAAAAAATAGAAATAAAAATAAATAAATAAATGTACCAATAATTTGTTTGGTAAATAACTCAGGTCAACAGAAATATGTTTTATTAATTTTAACATTCCCCTAATGAAAGGTTTCATCAGAATTGTAGCTGATACTTTAACTGATTTCTAGAAACGAATAAAGAAATGTTTGTAGAACTATTTTTGAAAATCTGACCTTATAAAGTTGAAATCAATATGTCCGGAACATGAACAATGTCAAATAATCGCTTTTAAATAATCTGTAATTTAAGTTCGTTTCGTATCTTTATTTCAAATTTTATCCTTTCTCAAATCAAATAAAACGTTTTCAAAATATACATTTCAAATAAACACAAATGCAAGACTAATATATTTTCAAATTCTTTTTCTTACATTACATTTCTGTAAAAATGTCTTTTTCTCCAACTTTTTCTAATCATCCCGATTATTTATCTTGGAATGCAAAATATATTGCTTCAAGTCAACTGCACGAAATCAAGCCATGTTTATTTAGAGCCTCTGCCGATTCCTTTTTGAATTTATGAATCATTATTAGATTGTTAGAAAACCAAAGTTCTTGCAAGCAGTGATTTCATATTAATCAACATTTTTATTTAAAAAAACTTTAATATCAATGAGTAATTTAGCTTCTTCTTTTAATCACTTAGTCACCATTTTAATTTTTATTTCGACGTTGTGTTTAACATTAGAATGAATCTATCATTCAATTGAATTTTGTGCACTTGGAAAATAAATTATAAGAAAAAAAAGTGATAATTATACATTTGGATTTTTAAACATTATTGATAGCTACATACAAGGCAAATTTCTAAACATTGGTTTAATTCCAAATTTTCTTAATATTTGTTTCTAGATTTTGAAGTCGACCATAATTTTGATGGCACTCTGTATATTTTTTATTCTTCATTCATCTTAGTTTTTTTGTTGCTATTATTACAGATTACTCTATGTAAATTGATCACATAAAATGATCAGTTAAAAATAACTCAGGATTAATTAGTATTAAACTAAACAGATTTTATTATTTTATTGCTTTATTTTTTTTTAATAGAACAATATCTTATTCCTCCAATTTGTTTTATCTCCAAATTAAAACACAAATATACCTCAACAGTCTAGTAATAAATCATACTTTCATTTGTTTTTTTTTAAAGCCAAAAATAAATTTGGTTAATAAATTTAAATGAAATAAAATAAAATAAATTATCTTTTCTACTTTGTAAATAGATGAAACAAACAATAATATATTATATGAAAACGCATTTTCTTTGATGCCTTATTAATTTTTTACAGATAATATGTTTATTTATTTATATAAAACACGTAATGTATTAATCATTTCCAGAGTATATAAAAAATGAAATAAATTTTATAATGAGTTTGGCTAATAAATGAATGTAATAAATAGTAAAAAAAAAAAAAAAAAATCAATCAATGAATAAAAGTAGATTATACAAATTCAAATAGGTGCCGTATCTTTTGTAGAGAAAATATAAATTTATAAAACAATATTTAAAGTATACAAAACAAAAACAAAAACAAAAAAAAAAAAACAGTGCATGTTAATATTGTAAAATGTACAGAGTGTAAATAGATTATTGGTGCTTGCTTTATTTAATATGTAAAAAGTTAAAAAATAAATTAAAATGAAATGAAATAAAACAAGACAATTTTATGAGAGAATGCTTTGGGGTTTGTAAAGTATAACAACAAAATTTCAAATAATATTAGGCACAGTTAGTTCTCATTAGACAAATCACTTGACTTAAAATTACATGAACTCCATCCCTTCCATTTCAATTTGTTATTTACTTTTATAAAACTTCAATAAAAATTAAATGGTTCATCCAGTTTTACCTAACTATTATTATTCTCTAAAAGAAATTTAGCGTCCTCACGCGTTGGTCTAGTGGAAAGCGCACTCGCCTTTCGTGCGAGTATTCAGGGTTCGATTCCAGTGAGGGCAATGTCGGTGTTGAGCCAGCCAGCATCGTGATAAAAAGTGGGAAGCTACAATCAGCAGCGTGGGAACTGCGGCTCACTTACCACACGCCCCATATTCAAATCGCCGTCTGGCAAGCCTTGGCCCTTCCATGGGCTGTTGCGATAGGGTAGGGTAAAAAAAAAAAAATTGAGCCTATTAAAAAAAAGTCTTTGTGGGAATTACAAATTTATTATTCCAACTACCCAAAAAATTCTGCTCAAAAAAAAAGTATGATTAAACAAGATTAAACTGAAAAAAAAAAAGAGAATAGAAATTAGTTTTCTAATTTTATTTATTTATTTATTTATTTTTTACTCCAGAAGACGTTTATAGAAAAACTTCAAACAAATATTTGGTTTAGACTTTAAATATTTAATAAATTTCTTCCATTATTCAAATTGCAGCAAAGCGTTGGATGAAGTCATATGGACAAAATATTTTATGCTTCAAACAAAATCAATTCAACGTTTCTTCTTTTTTCCTTTATTCAGGCTTCTATTTAATTGTAGTTTATAGTTTTTTTTTTATTATTTTCAATTCAAACATGTTATATTGAAATGATTTTTACCAATTTTTTCAGTCTTTTTTATTTTATTACATCATTTTCATATCTCAACGTTTCGACGCCCTTAATCCGCCATTTTCAAGAGATTTGTTTTTCTTTTTTCTACTTTTTACATGAAAAATACATAAATCTTACATTAATTGTAAATAACATTAACCAAAAAATTTTTATCAAAATAGATTACATTTTTGAAAAAATTTAAGTACAGTTTTTACATGCTGAAATATAAGTTTTATGTTCAAAAAATTTGTTTATCAAAGTACCACAATCTTAATTTGTATTTGCAAGCCACACAATCAAGCTCTGATTTAAAAACGATTTTTTATATGTAGGTATACCTTTTAAAAATAACTTTATGGTTACACATTGTCGGTTTTGTTAAAAAATTTTTTTTAGATTTCATTACTACACATGTCATTTAAAAACTGATTTTCTTTATTATTCTTTTTTATATAATGTTTTTTTTTTTGCACTATTGTTGTATATTTTATTATTTATTAATTCAGAATTTGTTATGTTTAGGTTAATGTGCCGTGCCATATGCTTAGTTTTTTTTAGAAAATTTTCTACTTTTATTTTTTTTCATAAAGGCCAGATGAAAAATATATTTTTTTTTTTACAATTTAATATTTTAAAGTTTTATGTTATTCTTATATTATTTCTAAGTGTTTTAATGTTTTTAATTAATATTAATCTTACCGAGATTATTAGTCATACCGTGTTTGGTTGACGAAAGTGCAGCAGTATGAATTCTGAATTTTTTCTTGTAGTGAGTATATTATTGTTGGTTGTATTGTTTTTAAAATTATAAGATTATTTTAAAAGAAATTGTGGCTGCAAATACAAATTAAGGTTGGTATTTTTATAAAATAATTTTTTGGACATAAAACAATACAATGTTAGAATAGTGAAATGATGAAGTGGAATAGTGAAATATTTCAGCATGTAAAAACCGTATTTCAATTTTTTCAAAAATCTAATCAATTTTGATAATTTTTTTTGTTAATATTATAACAATTAATGAAATATTTGTGTATTTTTCACGTAAAAAGCAGAAAAAAAAGGAAAAAATCTCTTGAAAATAATGCATGAAGGGTGTCGAAATGTTGCGATATGAAAAAGACGTAAAAAAAAAATTTTCAAAAAGGTTGAAAACATTGGGTAAAAAATCATTTCATTCAACATAACAAGTTTGATTTAAAAAAAAAAAAAAAAAAACTATAAACGAAATCAATTAGAATGAAAATCTTGATGATTCTATTAAAACTATATTTACTTAATCATTTAGAACACTAAAAAAAAATCACTATTTCCAATTAACTTTATTTTATAAAGTTTTCTAACCGGTTATTTCTCTATTACTTCCGCCTACATGTTATAGTTTATGTTGCTACAATTCAATCATATTTTAATTTAAAAATATAAGCACAATTCTAAAGCTAAGTTATTTGTCTAATGAGAACAAAGTCTTTTGAACAAATTGGCCCATTATTTTTTACACCATTATAAATAACAATTTATTCCTTGATTTTTCTGTTGAAGTTCAACATAATGTAGTTCATATTTTATTATTATTATTATTATTATTTATATCAAGAATAAGAGAGATATTAGTGCATATATTTAATTATTATTATTATTTTTAATTTTTATCTATGTTATTGTGTATATTATTAATAAAAATAAAAACAAAAAAATTAAACTTGTAAATTTGGTTACATAAAATAATCAAAATTTTTATCATGACAATGTATGTGTTGTAAAACATCCTTTTTGCAATAATGTGTATTATAAAAAAAAAATATTGAATCCTAAAAAAGAAAAAGAAAGTTATTTGTTTAATTGTTTAATGTTGTACTAATAAGGCTTTAGAATTAAAGAAAGTTAGTTACATGATTGTTTTCTTTTTGTTTTAGTTTTTTATTTTATTTTTTTTTTTGTTTAATTATTTTTTTTTATTACTATTATTATTGTAAGATTTGTGTACAGAATTTGTAATGAAAACAAAAAATGGAGACATTTTAAAATACGAGCTTATTTAAAAAAAAACAAAAATAATAAAAAGTATATATATATATATAAATATAGACACAATTTAAAATATATAAATATTTAAGTGTAATTATTATTTTATTTTATAAATACCGATGGAAGAAAAATATTTTTGTTTTTCTATCAGAATTTATTGTGCCATATTATTTATTAAGTTTCTTTCTTCTTTTAATTTTTTTTTTATTTTTTTGAAATGTCATGACAGTGTTTTTAACATATATGGCTATTTCTTTTCTTTTTTTTTTCTTTTTAATTCTTTAATTAGTTTTGGGGTACTTTTTTTTTTTAATTTTCTAGTGTTCCTATTTACAATAATTAATCACTCTTTTTATTATTTTTATCCTTAATTTAATAAATTCCATTAGAATTATGGAAAGCATGTTAATTTTTACACAACAATAATGGAATAGTGAAAAAACACTATGCAAGCAAATAAAACAGTAAAATTTTTAGAAAAAACAAAGAGTGTCAACATATTTTTTTTTCTTTTCTCTTTTAATAAACCTTAATTTATTACAAAAGTGTTTGTGAAAACATTTTTTTATTGTGAATTAAGTGAGACACAATATAATATGAAGACAATGATGATGATTTGCATTTGCTGAACATGGTAAAACGAGGTGAGTTTTTATACAAGGGGAATGATCTAAATTCCAAAATTAATAATAAATGCCACCATTAATACAATAACTCAAACAGGATATTGATAGAGGCGCCGACGGCACAGCTGAGGTAAAATTGTGGTACTGGTTTCGATTCCCGCTCTTGGCGATGGATTTTTTTTAAATATATTAACAGGAATGTGTTTGCTGTCCGCCTCCATCCAGGAAACATGACTATAGTTCGCCGTTAAGCCCGCCTGAAAAAATTGGTATTACATTACTTCCTTTTTATTTTTTGTTAAAATTATATTTAATAAGTTGTGAACTATTATATTTCTTTGTTGGACATTGGGTTTAATACGCACAATATTTGCAAAAAAAATCAGGGAGAAACTAGAATTAAATATCTTTACCAACCAAGAAAGGATATCCAGAGGGGCGGGCAACCCGGACATTTGTCCGGGGCGCCATTTTGGCTGTAAGTGTGGGAAAAATATTTTTGTGTTAAATACTCAAATTTCAATGTTCGATTTTTTTCGTTCGCTAAAAATTTATAGTGCGCAGCGTATTTATATTATTTATGTCTTAAAGCTAAAAATATTTACTTTATTATTGAAAAATAATCTCAGAATTTTTGAAGGACGATGCTTGAACTTGTTTGAACAAGTATATACTTCTCTGAACAGAACAGTATTAGTACGCAAACAGAGTGCTGGCTTCAGTGAAGATATACTCGTAAACCGTGAAGCTCAAGGAGTGAACTAATCTCAATTAAATAAAATAGAATAAAAAGTAACTAAATAATGATTTGTTGACAAACAATTCAAAGTCCTAATCTATAAACAGAATCAATAATTTGAAAGAAATTATTCTCTGTGATTACTAACAAATCCAAGAGGTAAATCGTTTCTCAAAGGGCAAAGTCTATATTATGTTAGATTGGATGGGGGAGGGCCACGCCTCATTCCACTGCGACCTTCATTGAGAGGTCTATTGTGTATCCCCTGGGTATGACATCCCTCAGCTTCGCCTTCTTAATCAGGCCCAGCAAAGCTGAAAGTGGCTACGTCATGAAGCTTGTGGCTTCGGGATTGCTAGCCCCCAGTTGAAGAAACCTTGTCCTCGCCAGGCCGGCACACACACAAAGGACGTGTGCCAGGGTTTCCTTCTCGGCCCTGCAGTAACGGCATAACGCGTTGTATGCTTGTAGTAAATGGTGTATGTGCCTATTCAGCCGCCTGCAATGCCCTGTTAGTAGAACCACTATTATCCTTATATCTCTTCGGCTATGGCTCAGTAGATCCCTGGTGAATGTAGGTAAATGTCTTAAAAAAGAATTTAACCTGCCTCTGCCCTGGCATTCTTTCCCACCATTGCAGATGCTAGTCTTCTATCCGTTCCTTGATAGAAGCGTGAATGAGGCTCCTGGGCAACCGCAGAAGATCTCCGGGCATATAAAGGTATCCTTCGAGGTATATTAAGTAATAAAATATTTATTTTAAAAGGTGCAGTTTAACTGGGGGAGGTATTATGCATAAATCACGTGACTGGAAAATTCGTATTACAATGTAACTATATTTTTCTTTAAAGAATTTTTATAAATAACTAAATTTTTTTACTGTTCCCAAATTTCTGATCGGTAGTGTATATATATGAAGGGCGGCAATTTGTCTTTTTGTCCGGGCGACGTAACAGCTATAACGAGCGCTGCAACTGCACATAGAAGTGCAAAGGCTTAACTTTGCAAACAAATAAGGACTAAAACTAGTTAATTAATTCAATATGCCAGAATTTACTTTTTGGATTGCACAGACGGCAAAATCCATCCGAAAGTGCGAATTTACTGAATGCTTTTTTTGTGATTTTCTCGAAATTGGCTGCATAGATTTTTTTTAAACGTTGAATACTATCTATACATATAAATTCTTATCACTTTTATTTGCCACATTTTTCTGAAGGAACAATAGCAATATGCTTTTCTCTAAAGTATCATTAAAATAACTGATTAGCGATATGCTTTTATCTAAAGTACCCATAAATAACTGATGAAGTCACGAAAATAAAACTTTTGAGACAAACAAATAATGCGAAAACTAAGATTCAAATAAAGGTACAAGAAAAAAATTATGTTCCTAATCAAATTGATGCTCTGTTGACAAAGATGCTTTCCCTCATAGTCTAGATTTGACATCCCTAAATTTATTTAGTCTACTGCTATGATTTAGGAAAAAGAAACCTGGTGTAAAACAATCACCCTTCATTCCTTTATTGTATAATTCATTTGCAAATAAACTGTTAGTGGAAATGTCCAACAGATAAATAAAGTGGGGGTGAGGATTATACTATTTACCTAAATAAGATTGCCTTGTATGATAGCAAGGTCTCTATCAATCCAGTAGCAATGCTTGTGACGGCAATTTGCAGGAAAATTTAAGTCTCGGTATAGAATACCCTTCAAAATTATTTGGAAGAATATTTTAAATCGGTATTTATAATAAATACATGTAACTTAATAAGGTCGAAAATAATTAATTTTAGAGTCACAATTAGTCCCCTTTAAAAAATAATTGAATAATTAATAAAACACATAAAAAAAAAAACGAGATATGGAACAAATATAATTTTTTTTTTCTAACTGCTTTGAGAATGTCATTGTTGCAGATGAAGTTTATATTAAAAAAT
>JAAEAF010000958.1:0-51604 GCA_011037195.1 Triatoma infestans
GCTGTAATTCATTTTAATTAAATACATTTTTAATCAATAAGGCAGTGCAGAGGGGTAGGGGAGGGGCAGGGATGTAACCAAAAGGGTGCGGGGCGAGGGGAAGTAGCCTCTCAAAAAAGTGCGCCAGAATCGGCATTTCTTCTCTTCTAACAAGAAAAACAACAAACCTAGTCTAGAACAAATATCCAGACCAGGAATAAATAAATAATCTACGATTATCCGCGTAAATAAATAATCACTCACCAGGCAGTGCAGTGCCCCCACCAAATAGTGTAATGTAAATTAGAAAACACATCATGTTTTCATGTATTGGGACATGTGGAAAATGAACTCTCCTCCCTTTTTAGGGTTATTTTCAAGGGAAAAACACACTTACACACAGGCGCAAACCGCAGACACACACACAGACAAGACATACGGTCACAAAACATAAAAACGTATTTACGATGAAAGCCCAAATTCGAAAATATGGCACGATCGAAAAACTTCCTTTTGCAAAAAAAAGTAAGAGATAGTAAAAATGCTAACATTTTTTATTTTAGAAAACATTATTTTTTTATTAAAAAAAATTATATGTGATTACATAATGATTTGAATTTCTGTTAGCTTTACATTTCAATGAGTTCTTTATTCAAGGTCCAAATAGTCTGTACATTATTAACGTTCCAGTATATGAGTATGTTTAGGTGAAATTGATAAGGAAGATCTAGATGAAGAAGATCTAAGTGCACAGGATATGATAGATTTCTCGCCTGTATATAGATGCTTGCATATTTATACAGTGCTAGGTTCTAGACTGGACTTTGAGTCTTACTATAGAAAACAAAGGAGACAACAGGCCAAACTTGTTCTACAACCTCCTACAAACATGGTATTATTATATCAATTGTTTAATAATTTTACTATACTTATCTGCTATGTGATTGTGGTATTGGCAATATTGATGTAGTGGTTAGCATTGTTATATGTTTGTGCCTCTACCAGAATACTCAGATCGGCCCACTTAATTAATGGACACAGACTAATACAACATGTGCCAATTCAAATTTATACTGATTTTATATCTAATAATTACAACATATTATAAAACTCGCATAGAAGAAGAGTTAATACCACTGGATGAAGTACGACTTCATAGCAGGCACATCATCATATTGATTTCATCTTTCTTCGACAATTTGATGAAAAGAAGGAGAAGATATTCTAGTCAAAATAGGCTGTAATTATTTATTGACTTGGAAAAAAGCTTAGGATAACATTCCTCGGAAGCTTCTCTATAAGAAACGTCATCTGTCGAGCTTTTTAATAACCATCATTAAATGTCGATCGCGAATTAAATTAGAGTTCAGAGAACTTCCCGACAAACAAGCGATTACTCCACGGGCTATTCTGCTATCCTATCCTTTTTAAAATTTATATCGTTGTTAAGAATGGCCTAAAAAAAAGTAATCAGGTATGTCTTTACCGTTTTCTAACGAGTGGTGTATATACTGCAGATTAGAAGATTCTGAATAACTCGGAAGAAAATTAGTAAAGTATAGCAAAATGTATTTACAGGAATATGGCTCTTCAAGAAGGAATGTAGAATAGAAGATCGTTCCTGCAAGGAAAGCTATCAGTCAGAATGTTGAACCCAGTTTTTGTAGCAAGAGTACCCAAATTAGGAGAAAACTCATTTATACCGTCATAATAGAGGATGAGCTATAAAATAAAAAGGCTGGAACAAAAAGTTGTATCCACGGAAATGGATTGGCAGAATATCAAGACTCGAAGAGAAACAAAGAATAAATGCTATGGCAAAGAATGAACGTCCTGAAATATGTGCTTCAGTCATTAGAATGCAAAAGAGATGACTTGTTTGGATACGTGAAAAGAATGAGCAAGTCATAGTTAGTTCGGTTGACTATGGACTGGGGGAATCTTGATAAAAGATCCTGAAGTATTTATTACGAATGGAAAAGATGGAAGAGTAACCCTGGTTAGAATAGTGAGAAAAATTCAGAAACAATATTTAATGAAAGATTAAGTGGGCAGTGGCATTAGCGAACGTTAATAGTACGTATTTTTATTTTTAATACGTTCAATATTATTACATACTTGTGACGTGAAGTCATATAGAAGGACAGTGATTTTCAATAACAATAAATAATCAACTTAGAAACGTTATAGTGAAGTACTGAGTGAACTTCGGACTATTCCACTTACATACACACGCGCGCACCGCATGCGAATAATGAAGAAGGTGGGGTGTGTGGAGATGGTTTTGTGAAGAGTGGGAGACAGGCAGTCTACGAAGGGCCAGCAAGGCGAGCTGATGGGACGAGTGCCCGGCCGGAGCCTCCTCACCAGACACCCCTGAGCTCAAAGTACTTCAAAGCTGGCTAGAGAGTTTAGCAGTGAAATTCAGCTACACACAAGACACCTGCAGGTAATTCTTGGCCACAATTTTATTTCAGTCGAGAGCTGGCAATGAACGAACGTGTGTAGAGAGACAGACAGGGAGAAAACAAGAATCGCTTGTTTCGCCTGCGAACATCAGTATTGGTGTATGTGCGTGTAAGTACGATATCAAAGTTAGTTGAGTAATTATAATTAGCAGTAAGTGTTTTAAATATGTGCGTAAGGTGTTATAACTGAACCCCCCCCTCTTGTTCGTTCCCACAATTTCCCATCTGCCTCATTGCTTTCACCACTTTCCCAACGTTACAATTTGGCGCCCAACGCAGGAACCATACATTACTCTTTAAAAAAAAAAAAAAAAAAAAAGGTATCAGGACCGATTAGAAGAAGAGATTAGGGGGCCCGAACACAAGGGGAAAAGGAGCCCCTTGGGGACTCTGTGGTTGCCCTTTGTACATTAATGAGTAAACTTGAACCATCCCCTGACGAGCGCACCTAAATCAAGTAGATAATGCGAAATATTCACCCAAACTATCTTATATTTATTAGGAAAGTAGATGCTACAACAATTCCTAATATACTTAAGTTGGGCCGTGAATACGAACTCCTTCAGGAGAAACGCAGGAGTTACCAACCCCCACCTCCAAAGCATAGAACTCTGATATAGAGTTGGCTGGTACCGTGACTTCTTCCCAGAGTCTGAACCCCATGGTGCGAGCACAGCCTGGCCCTTCTACAGGTGTAAATACCCTGAAGGTTTCACAAATTGCAAGCAATACTCGGCGATTTTGGAATTGCAGAGAAAGTGGTCATTTTTTGTAACATTGCCCGCTTCCAGGAAGACAGTGTTGCAGCAAGTGTGGTAATCAGAAATGTTCCACAGGGGACTGCACCCGTTGTAGCTCGGGAAATGGCCGCGGGAGGCGACAACTAGGCTCCGTGGTCGCCCTCTAACCAGCCCCTTTCCGGGACCGACAATTGCTCATGTTACTAATTATGGCCAAAGATGGCACTTAACGGTCTTATTGGGTGACGTCAGAGAAATAGCACTTGTGGATAAAGGATCCAGCAGTCCTTTATAGCAATAGATTTTTTACCAACAATAACACAGAGTCTGAACCACAACCTATTACTCCCATACGAATTCGGCTCGCGAATGGTCATGAAGAATTAGTAACCGAAGCTGTTAAAATAAAAATGGCGGTGGAAAATCGCGTAATACATTCAACTTTATATGTATTGTCAGGATTATCAAGTCCCATTATTCTTGGACTTGACGCCATTAAAGAATTGGGGCTTGTTATTTATTCACACACGGAATAAGCATTTCCGGATAACCCAAATGAGCACCACCCTTTTTTGCGAGTTGTATCTGAGAAATCAGCTGATGTGGCTGGTATTAAATCCATGAGCAAATCGCAAACGCATGAATTGAACCGAGTGGTTTGTAAGGTCCTATCTGAGAAAAGTCCCGAAGGACTGATTGGAGTTTCACATAAAATAGATATTGGAGACACACTTCCGATTACGCAAAAGCCACACCCAGTCTCTCCAAAGATTTTAGCTACAATTCATGAGGAGGTTGATCGGCTCCTAGCGGCAGGTGTTATCGTTAAGTCACGCAGTCCTTGGAGTTCCCCAATAGTAATGGTCAAAAAACCAAATGGTTCCATGAGATTTTGCATTGACTTTCGTAAAATAAATGCAATCACACGGAAGGATGGGTATCCTCTTCCAAATATGACTAGCCTGTTAGATGGTTTGCAAAGGGCGGAGTACCTGTCGAAAATAGATCTAAAAGAGGCCTATTTGCAAATACCTTTGCATCCAGAAAGTCAAGAGATCACAGCATTTAGTGTCCCCGATAAAGGACTCTACCATTTCACCAGGATGCCGTACGGATTAAGTAACGTCCCGCGGTTTTCGAGAGGTCAATCGATACCATTATAGACCCAAGTATGACACCCTATTGTTCCGCATATTTGAATGATATCCTTATAGCTGCCCCCAGTTTCTCCCTTCACGTACAGCATTAGGAGACTGTACTGACTCGGCTGAGAGTGGCTGGGCTGAAAATTAATAAAGAAAAATGTGAGTTTGCCTGTCGCGAACTACAGTATTTTGGGGTTTGTGGTGGACGAAAATGGAATGTGAGCTGACCCGAACAAGACCTCGTGCATTAAGGATTTGCCCGTTCATAAGAGTATTCGTGCCCTTAAGAGATTTTTGGGAATGTGTTCCTGGTAACGGAGGTTTGTACCAGATATGGCCACTACGGCGGAACCTTTGCAGCTATTATTGCGCAAGAAACGCAAATGGTCTTCGAGTGAAGCCCAAGAGAAAGCTTTCCAAACTTTAAAAATGAAATTAACGAACGCCCCTCTGTTATCTAGACCTCGATTTGAGTTCCCATTTGTATTACAAACTGACGCTAGTAGCACTGGCTTAGGTGCTGTCTTTCTCAGATTATAGAGAATAAAGAATACATGATCGCTTATGCCAGCCGTACGCTCCCTCTGAACGGAAGAATTCCGTGACCAAACGAGAGTGCTTGGCTGTGGTATGGGCGGTATTCCGTCCCTATTTGGAGGGTACACTTTTACAGTGGTGACCGACCATAGTAGCTTAAGGTGGCTACAGAACCTCCGAAATCCCACGGGGCGTCTCGCACACTGGGCTTTAGAATTGCAGGAATGGGATCTCCCCCAGCAATATCGACCGGGAGCCTCCCATCACGTGCCTGATGCCTTGTCACGGTTAACCGAATATGAGGAGCCGACGAAGAGCGATTGTTCTTCGTCTTCAGATGGCCAGGGAATGCGGCGGACATTGCGGCCGTTAGCGAAGTTGATCTCTCGAGAGAAGACAGAAATGAGTCTAAGGACCCCTGGTACCGTAATAAAGTACGCAATGTGCAAGACCATCCTGACCAACACTCCGATTGGCGAATAGAAGCAAACAGTTAGTTGCACGTGCACCGTCTAGATCCAAAATATGAGAGATTGGATGAACCTGGGGGGGGAGTTGGAAACTGCTGGTACCCCGCTTCAGGCGACGGGAAATAAGGAAAATCATGATCGTCATGAAAGCGGCCATTTGGGAACACATAAAACTTCCAGAGGGTCGCGAAGGGCTACTTTTGGCCAGGTATGTTTCGCGACATTTATCGGTATGTTAAAAGGTGTCAGCGGTGTCAGTGCCATAAGTTCGACTAACGACGTCCGGCAGGTTTAATGAACCCACGTCGAACAACCGGTCCTTGGGAATTTGTTGCCACTGACCTAATGGGTCCTTATCCACGTACCAGTGCAGGTCCTAAGTATATTTTGGTATTCCTGCATAAATTCACTAAATTGGTGGAAATCATACCCCTTCGGTCGGCAACGGGTAAGGTAATAAGGGACCAAGTCCGAAAATTAATCTACCATTGGGAAGTCCCACAGGCGTTATAATCGGATCGCGGCACGCCATTCATGAACAAAACCCTACAAGAACTATCCGAAACGTATAAATTCCGCTGTGAGTATACCCCGCCTTATCACCACCAAGCAAATTTTGTGGAGAGAGTCAATCGGACCCTCAAACCAATGATCACCATCTTCGTTAGTGACAACCAGCGCGATTGGGATAAATTCCTACCCGAGTTTATGTACGCGCTTAATTTAGTCCCACAAGAATCCACGAGGTTTTCTCCCGCGTTACTGGACCTAGGTCGCGAACTGTTTCAACCGGACACTTGGAGGGCGAACGTAACAAAGAATTTGCCCAGTATCACCGAAACTCCCCAAGAATGGGTCCGTAGGTTTGAGATCCTAGGGAACGTACGGGCGCAGGCAGAAGAAAACCTTGCTGATGCCAACTGCCGACAGTCTGATAATTATAATAAGAACCGTCGGGAGGTGACCTTTCAAGTGGGAGAATTAGTATGACGAAAAACCCATACTTATCGTCAACTGCGAAAAACTACAGCGTAAAACTAGCGCCGCGTTACGACGGTCCTTTTAAAGTGGCCGTCTGTCGGCTAGCCACTCAACGTGGAAAAGATGCCGGCAAATGGCACGTATCTAAACTCAAAAAATACCACCCTCCCAAAAATTCCTCGATCCCGTGATCTTTCTAATCCTACTGTCCCAGGACTGGAAAGGGAATCTTTCCCGTCTTGAGGGAGGGTGTCTGATGTGAAGTCTTATAGAAGGACAGTGATTTTCAATAACAAAAAATAATCAACTTAGAAACGTTATAGTGAAGTACTGAGTGAACTTCGGACTATTCCACTTACATACACACTTGTGCACCACATGCGAATAATGAAGAAGGTGGGGTGTGTGGAGATGGTTTTGTGAAGAGTGGGAGACAGGCAGTCTACGAAGGGCCAGCAAGGCGAGCTGATGGGACGAGTGCCCGGCCGGAGCCTCCTCACCAGACACCCCTGAGCTCAAAGTACTTCAAAGCTGGCTAGAGAGTTTAGCAGTGAAATTCAGCTACACACAAGACACCTGCAGGTAATTCTTGGCCACAATTTTATTTCAGTCGAGAGCTGGCAGTGAACGAACGTGTGTACAGCGACAGGCAGGGAGAAAACCAGAATCGCTTGTTTCGCCTGCGAACATCAGTATTGGTGTATGTGCGTGTAAGTCCATATCAAAATTAGTTGAGTGCTTATAATTAGCAGTAAGTGGTTTAAATATGTGCGTAAGGTGTTATAACTGACGCCCCCTCTTGTCCGTTCCCACAATTTCCTATCTGCCTAATGCTTTCACCACTTTCCCAACGTTAGGTAAGCCTAACGTTACAACTTGTATTGTCTGTGCATGTATTGTTGTAAATATAATTAGAAATTTGTGATCAATCATATCCTCATCATTTAAAATAAACAAACATACTTTTGAAAATTCCTATAAGGAGAAAAATTCTGAAATATTGAATGCAAATGTGAAATATTTTTTAATTCATTAACAGGAAATAAAATTTTGTTTTGCTATAAAATGCACTATTTCAAATTTGTTTATTAGCATGAATCAATGGAAGGTTACAGAACATATATGCATAATTTGCTGGGATTCTTTGTCGTGGAGGATCATATTTTAAATACTGGAAATGGATTGGTAGATCGAACTTATCTGGATGAATTGTGGGCGTTCGCCGTTGCAAAGATAGTGAATGCTTTGCGTACTCACTCTGTGCGTAATAAATAGGATGCAGTTATGTAGAGTATTATCACAGCTAATATCTGCATTTATATATACATATATGTTTCAGGCTTACTGTACTGATGCCACACTCATGTTGAAAATCAAGGATCTTATCATGCTATTTGTAACTTCTTTGAGGGTAACACTAATTAACTGATTATTTTCTGTCCTATAGCCACGACATTGATCGGTAGTTGAACTTAGAGCACGCCTGAAAAAAATAGCTTTACTTTATTTAAAAAAATTATTAAAAGGCTAGAACCACACTTCAAAGTCTTATATACACACTTTTTCCGTATTTACAGAACTATGGGTACTCTGTGAATCAAATTTTTGAAGTACTACATGAAATACGGGATCACTACAATGAAGTGTTAATGCAGAGATGGGTTGGAGTATTTAGAGAAATTCTGGACGAAGAAAGTTTCCTTCCAATAGAGGTGCCATAATTTTCTAATAATTTTCAAAATTAATAGAGGTACACGAGTTTCACCTTCAGCAATAAAATGTTCTTGTTGAAATTTTTACATTTGAATCATTTGTCATTACTAATAATCCGCATCAGTAGTAAGATGGGCTACCATCCAAGGATTCCGGTCTCTTCTATCATTTATGTAAAATATATACATATATCTACTTAATATATTACGATTTTAATACAGCTTTTTCCTTTCTTAAAGTATGAATCTATATTTTTTGCGCTCTCTCAAACTTTTCCTTACCCGGGACATTTAGTAAATGAAAGTTCTCCTATTTTGAAAAGTTTCCAGCGTTTTTCATAATTTGGTACAAATTACACATATCCGTGAATATTAATTTTATGAGATCTAGAGGCAAAAGAAGTTTGCAGGAAATATTTGAGAAAACTAAAAAATCGATAAAGTAGTTATCCGTTTAACCAGTTTTATTCGAACTTGGAATTTTCGCAGCACAAATACTATATATTATTATTAACCATCATTAAATGTATTGCAAAAATTCCGGGTTAGATTAAAACCAGTTACACGTGTACTAGTTTGCTTTTTTTTTGTTTTTAAATAATCTTTTGCAGTTTCGACGATTTTATGTAAACCTTTTTTTTCATTTAAAGCGCGTCAACATCTATGGTCATTGGTGCCCGGCCTCCGGACAGTGTTCTCTCGTTATAGACAACACTGCCCATCAGTTCCATTGACTTCCATTGGACAGTGAGCTGTAGAGGCTCCTGGAAGATAAAATCTAAGGGCAGCACAACTGGGCTCGAACCCGGGTCCTCCGCGTGGGAGTACGCTAACTTTTCCCTAAAAAACATTCTTTAAACTACCAAATAGTACTGTCATTGTAATGTTTTTCCGAGTTCCATTGCTTCCATTGACTAGGGAAGATGCCCTTAAGTTTCCCTCGGAAATAAGATGTTTAGAGTTTCATTTCTTTCATAATAGGCAGAATTAAATGTATTTCAATAACTCCGATTTTGAAGATGAATCAAAAGATGCAGTTGGAAAGATGAGAAAAGCAGTAAGAGAAAATATGTGAATGTTTCACATCAGATTTGTTTTATTCTAAGATTGCATAGAGGATAATAAATATATAAACAGTTACCCAGCAAAAAGAAGTAGTCCAAGGACAGGTGATTGGTAACTTAAAGAAACATACGTACATATATAGAAAAGAAAATGTATGTGTTGCTTTTCTCTTTGTTAGTAACCTTACCATTAGGGAGTTTATTTTCTATGTGCACCATACCTTCAGTAATACATGTAATCAAGTACATTAGTATAAACAGTAAAACAAAAAAGTATATATACGTTTACAAAACATTGTGTGCGTGTGTACAAAAACGACATATATGTCGTCGATGGCAAATATTTCAAAAAAGACAAATCATATGAAGTTCCGATATTTATTCTGTTTAGATACCACCACCGCATCCAACATTTAGGTTTAATTGAATATGTAGTTGGGTCCACAATGTTAGATAACATCTGTGATTTTATCCGAAGTAGCACGCTTCATTTTTTTTGGTTCTGACCGGTTTCGGATTCTTATCTGTCGTCAGAGTAAGGCTATGCATTCGTGTAGAGAGGTTCTATTACGCACCACACAGGTCGATTGTGTCCATGCTTTAGAATTTGAATGAACTTTAATAGTAGCTAACTGTTGTTAATAAAGATGGCATAGGTATGATTAAAAGTTATTGTTTCTAGGTAGAAACGCAAGAAGAATTTGATCAGGTATTGTCTACGTTTCCATTTCAAGATGATGCACTAGAGGCGGCTCCATTTCCTAAAAAGTTTCCATTCTCCCCATTTGTTCCAAATATATACCAACAAGTGAAAGAATATATATATGCTTGTTTGAAATTTTCTGAGGATCTGAATCTGAGGTAATTGCTCATTATAATTTATAAAAATAAATAATAAGGCTGAAGAAATTTTGGTGGCCATAATTAAGATGTTAACTGCACGTGGTTTCATCTGTTTAATCTTTGTTGAGTTTCATTCTGAATTGCACCTTTTCAAGAAATAAAAATTTCAGTTTCATACCTTTTTCTAATTTTTTTTTTTGTTTACTTTTTTTTGGACGCGGGGGACAATGCATTGCGACCTTTTAATCTATTGGGCTGTGCCCCCTGGGTGCCGCAGGCTTGTACCCGAGCAGATGTACCAAATGAACATCCGTTCTACAGAACCTCCATCAGGGTAAGATCCCTAAGGAATCCTAGTAACCTGACGGACTCTAGGGAGGGTAATATCTCCTTCTAGGGAAGTAATATCTCCTTCCTCCACCTGGTAACTATCCAGGTCCTTAAATCTTCACTGAGTGGCAGCCTCGCAGTCCGATGGAGAAGTAATGGAGCTTCCGAACTCCCCACAGAGTCTGCATGAGCTGTCACTTTCCAAACCCAGCTTCGTCAGGTTTGACCCAGCTCTTAGTTGACAATGCCCTTTGAGGAAACCCGTAAGAACGCGGAGCTTGTTCTTACTAAGCCGATGTAGGCCTCCGACCTCCGTTGGTTATAATTTTCCAGGCAGATCTTGGCCTGCCGCAAACCGGGGAGAGAGTTCCAGAGTTGAGACCTCTTTGCCTCCTCGTCCTTCCTGAGTTCTTCCAAGAGAAACTGATCGCTGACCTCTCATCCCCTTAATGCCAACATGACCCGGCACCCACCAAAGGGTAACTTTATTTCTCCCGCCTAGGTTATTAAGTTTACCTAGGCATTCCCAGACCATTTTAGAGCTGATAACAGAAGCACTCAATGCTCTAATGACTGCTTGGCTATTGGAAAGGATTCCTATATCCTCTATCGAGGTTGAATTGAACGATCTTCCAATAACGTATATCTCCGCCTGGAACATGCAGGGAAACTTACCCATGGGTTCTGAGTGCTTGATCCTTGGACCAACTAGTCCCACCCCAGTTCTTCTTGCAGGAATCTTGGATTCCTTGCGAGGGTCCCAGCCTATCAGCACTTACGGTAACACACTATACATTGGATCTACTATTCAAAGACAACATTGACACCCAGCGTAACCACAATGATCTTGTAGATCGCAGAAGGTTTGTTTTATTGCTATAACCCAATGGATATAGCAACGAAATCCGTCTTAGTTATTTAAACTGAATTTTTTCCTTTTGGAAATAAAAATTTCAGAGTGCTTGTCGCTATAAATACCCTACTTCTTGATTTAAATAAAGTGGAAAAGACACTTCCTATACTGATATGTGGATAGAGAGATTATTTTTATTGAAAACATGTTTTTAACAATAACTGGAGGATGTTGCCATTTCCACTTGTAGTATCAAAAAAGGTATGAAACAATGTCTAAAATAATATGATGCAATTTTAGTCAAGGTGAAGTTGATGACATGATTAGAAAATCTACGAATCTTCTCTTGACACGAACTTTCACTGGCTGCCTTTCATCTGTTTTCCGTAAACCAAGTTTGGGACTAATGCAGTTGATTCAGATAATAATTGACACCAGATATCTTGAAGATGCTACTGCCTATCTTGAAGAATTTGTCTCTAACATAACTGGGTAAGAATATTTTAACAAATTTTTGATATAGCCGAATGAACTATGTTCAGTACAAATTTGTTTTCTGTTGCGTTCCAACAAATGTTGATCTAAGCTATTTTTCTTCTCCTTCGATATTTTTACTTTCTACATTTTTCGTTAAGAAATTGGAAAGATTGAAAAGTCTTATCGCATTAAAATAACCTCTGGCTATCTAAGAGTTCATGCACTGCCCGATTAGATTTTAGTTCGATTTCCATTGTTTCCAATAAATTGACATCGGCCACTTCCAAATTTTGTGCATTTCAGAGGCTGTCTTAATAAATACCAGGATGCTATTTCAAGGGTTTTATGAAAGGGAGGATTGCAATAGGCCCATCGGTACTAGTAATCATGAAACGTAATAGTACTGAAATGTTCCAGTGAGATGTAATAACTATATGATCCTATATGATGTAAAGAGATTTGTAAGAACGTCAACTCGCCAGCAATCATAACACCCCTCTTCAGCTATCATTCAGATTACCCCTATAAGTCATCTAAAGAGAGTTAAGAGACGTCTTTCTTCCCTTTCCCTTTGGTTAAGTTAAGTTAGGAAAAGGTACTGAGAAACGTAAAAGAGAGGTCCTCGATCATTATTAATGAACTGTGCAAATATATTAATCAATTAAGCTTCAGTATTTGTCACTTTAATAACGTATCCACCATGTAACTCGCTACTCTCTCACGCATATTTCTAAAAGTTACAATTCCTAAGCAGTTCTGAATTTACTTTTCACCTTCTACCAACCCCATTACATGCTTCTAATGGAAAGACCCTAGACTAGAATAGGAATAAGAATAGTTTTAAGAAGAATAGAAGCAAATTGAATTATTAAAGAGTTCAAAATGAATGGAAGGCTTTTATTGCTAGATTTGTGAACATGAGTAGTTAATAAACAACAAAGTTGGCATGGCTTTTGAGAGGAAATGCAAAAATTTTGCGCATTGATGAATGTACTATTTTTTTGTTTTTAAATTTTAAGGCGTGTCAACATGTACGGTCATTTGTGCCCGGAGCCTCCTCAGTGCACTGCTTACTTCCGGACAGTGAGCTGTAGAGGCTCCTAGGAAGAGAAAATCCAAGAGACAGTACTGGACTCGAACCCGGGACCTCCGCGTGGAAGTCTAAAGCGCTACATTGAGCAAGTTCCTTCCCTACGAAAGTACTATTTATTTCCATTAAAATTCCCGAAAAATTATACAAAGTTCGTAATGGAAATTAATTGTAAATAATTGAAGTAATTGTATTTTTTATTACTACTATTAATTTTTTTTTTAGATCTCCAAAAGAAGGTCAGTTGGGTTCTCGAGGTCAAGGACACTTGTTCGGCGTTGCCAGAGATGATGCGGAGAAACAGATCTGCGATAAACTAAAACAGAAACTCGACGAGTTTATTGAGTTAGAGAGTTACGATTGGCTATTAGTTGAACCACAGGGTCATGCTTCAACCTTTGTTTCAGATCTTATAGCTTTCCTGAATAGTACTTTTACTTCTTTTACCAACTTACCTGTATGATATCACTTTTTTTTAGCTAATAAATTCCTTATATATCATTAAATGACTCAAGAATTTAACTGTTTGTTTACAAATAGAGTGAAGTAGCACAAGTTGCATGTAAATCTGCTTGTGAACATATAGCTAAATCTTTGATGGAAATGATTACAAATAGTGATGTTAAACAGATATCTATGGGGGCTCTACATCAGTTAAATTTAGATACATTACAGTGTGAACGTTAGTATACTTTTAATTTCTCAAATCACAATTAGTACGTACTATTCATTAACTAAATTTCTGTTTTACTTAATAGAATTTGCTGCTTCCGAGCCGGTCGAAGGTCTGGAGGAAGGTGTATTGTTGCAATACTTTACAGATCTTAGACAATTGTTAGATTTGTTTTTATCATGGGATTGGCCAACATATTTTCATGATTACGGCCAGGAGAATAGTAAATACCAACAAGTCTCTCCAAACACTGCCATCATACTATTAGAAAAGTGCGTTTCTTTTTACTACTCTATTACATCATTTCTACTTACAGTCTGCCCTCAAGTAGGCAGCATTACTTTCTATGCTGTCATTACTTGCCATTCTTAAAAAAAAAAAAATCTAATATAAACAATAGTTACGTTTAGCCGTTCTTAATGAAACAATCAAAATATTGGTCAAAGAAAAAACTTGATATCCTTAATAGTTCATTCGACATTTCAGACACCTTTGATGACTGTCCAAAACCTCGAATAAACTTTTAAGGATAAAAAGTTTTTTTATTTGACCCCAGCCAACCAAATCTAATAATATTTTACTTGTTAGGATACGAGAAGCAGATAAGAAGACTGTCTTTTCTGTTTTGAAGAAAAGTGAACGAGACAAAAAGAAATTATTAGAAACAGTTTTGAAACAATTAAGACAGCTGGCAGCCACCGCTCAACAACAACAGCTGGCTTAGAAGGTAGGTTATATTATCGGTTTGCCCAGCCAAGGAATAATTTTTGCTATTACTTTGGTTTGCCAACAACTGTTTAGAATTTTACAATAAAAGTATTTTTATTGTACACCATAATATAGGTACATTAATTATTTTCTACCATAATATAAGAACTTTTAATCCTTCATAAATTCAACATCACCTCATAAGCTCTCAGCAACGGAATAATTGGAATTGCCGAGAGATTTCTTCAACAGAATTCTAAACAGTCGACATGAATTAAAAATAACAACATTGAAAATAAAGTATAGTATGCTATACAAACCTACAACTACACTATTTCATCAAAAACGGTAGTATTCTTTTTATTCGGACATTTATATTTAAAACGCTTCTTTTGAAATGGACATAAGCAAACAAACAAAAGATAAAATAATTCACTACAGGAATAAATCTCGAGTGGACCTTCCATAAATCCCCAATGAAATATATGTTAAAAACAAACAAAAAGAGAGCAAGATAAACATTTGATATAACAAAGAAACAGTTTACATTGCCACAATTAAAATAAATTTCAAGCATTTTAACAGCAAAGAAAAAATCCAAATGTCCAGTATCTAATCCCAACAAAAATAAAATGTAGGATCCCGTTTTAAAGCCTTGTTTTTCGTCTTAATAAAGAAATAGAGGAGAATTAAAAATTTGGAATATACTCCAGCAATCTTACCAATATTAATGTGGCAAGCCAAATTACAGATGTCCACTCACACAATTGTATACTACTACAAAGTAAACAGTCTGTACGGATTATTATTATCAAAAAATCCTTGCTATATGTTGAGTAAGTGATTTAAAAAACATACAAAAACTTCAATTTGTTAATAATCATTGTAAACTGATTATCATAAATAATTAATATTTATAATAACACTAGTTAAGAGTATAAAGGGTAATTTAGATGCCCTATAAAAAACCTGTAATATATCCTATTAAAAACTATTATAAAATGTTAAAAGAAATAATGTTTAAGCAAAGGAATGTACAAAATCAAATATAATCTCTCTATTCTATAAATTTACAAATTATGAACGAGTTTAATAAGACTGTAGAGACATTAATCAAGGCAGTGTTGAAATCAGAAAACTATTACAATATAACGAATCCTTTTTTTTCCGTCGTAGCATGCATATTCCATTTGTTTTAACGTCCCGCACATATTTACGATCAGCATCATCTCGTGGAAGTTAAGAATTGCTCGTCAAAATCATCTTCGTGGAAGTTAAGAATTGCTCTGTTCAATAGCTTGATCCGTTCTGTTCTTCTTTATTCAAGTGAATTGTAGGCATTGAGATACTTGGAAAATATGAGGACATTCAGACAAAATTTTTTAAATTATTATATTTTTGGTCCAGACAACCCCGGGGTACAGTGTTCGTTTAGAGACAGTGGTCAAAAATAAATGCACAGGTTCTGAAGTTAGGTGGGAAAACAGTTGCGCATGTGCCCGAATCGTTTGCCTAGGATTTGCTTTAATAAAATGATTTCACTCTGAAAACGTATTCAGATATAATTGGTGTAGCCAGATTTAGATACAAACAAAGCAAATAATTCAAATTCTAACTGTATGTATAAACAAATATATTTGAAATCCCACTCAGAAACTTCCGTTATTCAAGTTGCAATAATAAGACAATTAACAGTTTCACCTAGTAGACAGATAAGCGATTTTAAAAGTGAAAGTTTTAAAAAAAAATTGTGGCAATCCAACCTCGGGTTCCTTTAATTTACTTTTTCACTGAGCAGCTTAATGTGAAGAAATCCTAACCAAATGAATTACGTCTTCTGCGAGTTCACGACACTTAATAACAAAGAAAGTCAGATCCGGTAGATCGAAGAATTAACTAGTATTTAACAGTTTTTCTAACATAGGAACCTATACAACGAGGAACCGAAGTCGAACCAACTACACTTTAATATTTCTTTTCAAATTGTATGATGATAAAATACCATTTAAAGGGAAGGAACTATCCAATCTATATCATCTGGCCACCCGGTTTGCTAAGCGACCTCGATCCAATCCTGGACAAAGAACAAGAGGCAAACTTCATAGTAAACATCAAGCATATAGATTTGACATATACCATAAAATATAGTCACAAATGTAGTTTCTAAATACATTATATTCATTTATTTCAGATAGAATAAATAATTAGAGCACCAGTATAAAAATAATTGTAAATAACATACAGTGGGAAGAGAGAAGAAAACCTGCGCGCCCAAAAACATTATACTTCCGGAGAAGTGTCATCTAGTGACGGAGTTACGTTAAACTAAACCAGTGGGAAAATAATAGTAGGCAAGAAAAAACTGCAGATCTATTCTAACTTTCTATATAAGGGCTTCTTAAACTGTGGGTCGCAACCCCCAGGGGGGTCGCGAGACTACTGAAAGGGGGTCGCAAAGATCTGATACTTTTCAATCATTATAAATAAAATTTTAAAATTAGTATACACACTACGTACAAATATAAATACAAATAAAAATCATACAAAATACTATTGTAGTTTTATTATAACTATTTTTTGAAAAAAGTGGCAATGCAAAACTGTTATGCAGGGCCTATAAATGAAAATATGGAAGTAGCATTTTAAATAATAAATACAACGCGCTCCTCGATTTTTAACAGGCGAATCGGCATATTATTTTTATAAAAGAATAATAAAAAAAATTAAATGAAAGCTTCTTTTTCGGCGTCTTTGTGATACGGTGCCTTTGTGCGCTGCACACTTTGAACACGCCATGCGTCGGGGTTGATCTGATCGTAATTTGTTGTCATTGCACTGGTAAAGATTCGAGTGTAGTTATTTTTCTGTTTGTACTTCAGTTTGGACTCAGCTTTGTCTTCGTAGTGACATGTGTGTATTTACTATGTAATTTTCAGTTGGTGTTTTTAATTATTACGTTAAAGTTCAACTACATTTTGTTTAATTATTTATTATTATTTAACCATCATGGATAAATGGCTAATTAAAATTCCAACTAATAAGTCTGCCACGCCGTCACAACCAAGTTGCAGTGCTTCAAACCGACTTCTAGCAAAACAAAAAAAAGAAAATATGACGAATCATATTTGCAGTATGGCTTCACATGCTCTTCTCACAACAATGAAGAACAACCAGTGTGCTTAATTTGCAAAGAAGTTTTGGCTGCAGAAAGCATGAAACCGTCAAAACTGCAACGACATTTGAATACTAAACATGCAACGTTATCAAAAAAGCCAATAGAATATTTTGAGCGTCTTTTGCAAACATCAAATAAAGAAAAGAACACTTTGGAGAAGTATGTTACTTTGAATGATAAATATATATTGGCATCGTATGAAGTTTCGTATTTGATAGCAAAAACGAAAAAGCCTTTTACTATTGGAGAGCAACTTTTACTACCTGCAGCTATAAGAATGTCTGAAATTGTTCATGGAAAACAGTATGCTGCTGAAATTAGTAAAATTCCATTATCAAATGACACTGTGTCCAAAAGAATTTCAGACATTAGCAATGATCAATTTCAACAGCTTCTTATGAGGCTTAAAGACAGCTCAAAGTTTGCAATGCAACTGGACGAGTCGACAGACATTTCAAAAATGGCACAGTTGTTACTTTTTGTAAGATATATTTATGAGGGAAGCATTCATGAAGATATACTGTTTTGTCGTCCTCTGGAAGGTCATACTCGTGGAAAAGATATATATATAAAAAAGTAAATGAGTTATTTGAAAAAGAAGGATTAAATTGGAAAAATTGTGTTGGTGTGTGCACGGACGGTGCTGCAGCAATGACCGGACAAGATCTTGGTTTTACAGCATTTGTTAAAGCTGGAAATGATCATATTACATTTACACATTGTATGATTCACCGAGAGGCACTTGTTGTTAAAAAAATTGCACCAGAATTAAACACTGTGTTTTTTGATGCAGTCAAAATCATTAACTTTATTAAAAGTCGAGCACTTAATAGTCGATTGTTTAAAAATTTGTGCATTGATATGGATTCGGATTATACAAGTTTATTGCTACATGCTGAAGTTAGTGGCTATCAAGAGGTCGAAGTTTGAAACGATTATTAACTTTAAAAGATGAAGTTCTTATATTTCTAACAGAGCAAAATTCTAATTTGGCCGATTATTTTCACGATAATTTATGGCTTCTCAAGCTATGCTATTTGGCAGATATTTTTGATAAAATTAATGATATGAATTTATCAATGCAGGGAGTCTGCGTTAATATGTTTATGTTAAAAAATAAACTTGAGGCCTTTGTTAAAAAAATTCTTATATGGAAGAACAGAGTGGAAAGTGGATCGCTCGAAATGTTTCCATTTACTGACGAGTATATAATTAGTAACAATATTTCAAAAAAAGATACTCCTATAACAAAAATTATAGTTAATCATTTGAAGGATATGGAAGTTTACATGCATAGGTATTTTCCCAATGATATCGATACACAACAATGGATTTGCAATCCATTTTCAATTAAAATGGAAGAAATTAATTTTTTAAACTTAAAAGCACAAGAAGAATTTGCCGAATTAACAAGTGATACTACCTTGCGACTCAGATTTTCTCAAGTGCCTGTGCATGAATTTTGGATAGAAATCAAATCAGAATATCCCCTACTATCGGAAATGGCAATGAACAAATTACTGCCATTTTGTACAACATATTTATGTGAATCAGCCTTTTCCACATTAACTTACATAAAATCAAAATACCGTTCAACTTTAATAAACGTTGAAAATTTATTACGATCTGCACTAACTCAAATTGAGCCTAGATTTAATTATTTGTGTAAAAATAAACAATCACATCCGTCACATTAATATTGTTTGATGTTAATAATATGTTTTTATTAAAAAAATTGTTACAAAAGTTTATTTTTTCTATTGAATATATAGATATAGTTTTATGTCATTCTATTTATTGTGTTTTATTACGACCGATATCCCATCAACGTTTCCAATTATATATATGTGAAATGAATGGGTATGTATTCTTTAATCCTTATTTTATTTACATTGTAAAATAGTGCGATATTACATCTACATCTACGGTTAATATATATTTCATTATATGGAGGAGGGGGTCGTTTAAAATTTCCTAAGCTTGAAGGGGGTCGCTATATAAAAAAGTTTAAGAAGCCCTGTTCTATATAATATAATTTACAATACTTCAATTCTGGGTAGTTGTAGCTAAGGATAACAATGCACATAGATCATATTATTTATCTAATGTAATGTTGTGAAATAAGACCATAATGATTTTAAAATATAAGAATGAATATATACCATATAAAGAATATATCATATATACAGAAACATTACGTTGAAGTGCACTCTCTACACGAACTTGGTGAATTTGCTCTAACGATGGATGAAAATCCGAAACCGGTCAGGAACAAAATCAATATGCATGCTACGTTGGATAAAATACCAGATGTTATCCAGCATTGCGGACCCACCCACATTTTCAACAATATCAATTTACTAACAGTTAAAAGAAATAATAAATAAAAAAATCAAGGTTATGAAGAGACCGTCATGTGGCAAAATGATATATCAGTATATTAATTTACTTAACACTTTTAAAAGAAATAATATAAGACCGTGTACAGTTTATCATATATAAGATAATTAACATCTGGGACTCACAAGACACTGTTCAAAGTACAAAATATTCAGTGTACTTATTAACCTGCGCGCGCTTATTTTCCATCAAGTGTGCAAAACGCTAACTCCGATGAAATCTTCCTCTCTTCTACCATAGTGCCACCATACATTGAATCTGCCGTCAAATGTCACAATATACCTGTGTGTTTGTGTGTCACAAATAGTAAGTTTTGATGTAGTTTATTGCTATTTTGCTTTTTTATAATCAATTTCGTGTAAATAAAGGTGGTAATTTTATTTTTATCAGGATAATTAATTGAAAAATGTAACCTACAAGCCAACCATACAAAGAAAAAGAGAGAGCCGAATTTCTAAAAATCACTTCTTCATACTCGAGGGACCTCAAAATATGTATATCCGGTGAAAAGTCAATTTCAAAAATATAACATGATCGCAGTATTTCTCTTGTAAAGGGCTAGAGTGTGTGTGTATGTGTGTGTATGCGCACGGTTGGGTGGCCCATGCATACGCTCAAAGAGCTGAGACAGCGGTCTATATAGAACAGTGGCCTCTACTCAACGGATAGTAGAATATAAAATAAAATATACAGACAGTGTGAGTCAGTTTATGAACGAGTGAACACAACTGGGGAGTATGCGACTGCCATTCTTGGGTCTCGCAGGTTAGAGCCTTTAGACTTGCTGTGAGCTCACTGAGCGTAACCTTGGGTAAAATTTGGGGAACATACGTTTATGAAATGTATTAGAAAAGGGCGGGCTCTTTTATTCTAAGATATTTAGTTGCATTTTGAATTATTTAGTTACTTTATTGAATTAATTAGTTGATATCGTTGCTATTAAAATATGACTAGTTCAGTACGTCCTACTAATCAATTTTTAATTACTTTAGCCTAGAATTTTATTCTAGAGTAGATTTTCAATATTGGGTAATTTTTCTTTTATTCATAATTACTATTTGAGCTTAGAACGGTATATCCATATATATATATCTATATATATATTATGCTCTCTGTTATATTTTCTTTCACTAATTTGGTTGTTGCTAAGTTACTTCCTATCATTAATATGAAGTATATTTTGAAACTTGGAATTTTTGTGATCTCCTCAAGAATGAATATTCTGCCCCCCTTACCTGCTTTTCCAGCGTTACGCTCTTACAGTAGTAAAATTAAAACGAATATTTAGCATTAATTAGCGGTGGAAAGCTAATATTTTTGAATATTTGGCTAGGTCCCCTATGCTGGATTTTATCCGTCACAACATGATTCATTTTGAAAAACAATTGAGTTTCCGGCTTGAGACCATGTCAGTGGTTTTCTAAAAACCGGCGTTTCGCCCAGGGTGCAATGAACATTTGTAGAGAAGGGGCGTGGCTCCTCCCATCGCCATCTAATATCGAAATGGCCGCGGAAACCTACATGATCATCCTACATTTTGTTGGTTTTGACCGGTTTCGGATTCTCATCCATCGTCAGAGTAAGGCTGTCAATACGTGTAAAGAGTTGACTTCAACTTTAAGTTTCAGTCACACACTACAACTAGTGTGACTCTTTCGTTGTATGAGAATCCAAAACCGGTCAGAACCAACAAAATGAAGCATGCACAAAATCATAGTTACTAATTTTGTTTTGCGTGCATTACTTTCACTGAAATCAAGCAATATGAAGCTGTAATGGTTTTGTTTTTTATACAGGTGCTTCTTGAAACATATTTCTGCATTTCTTCTTATTGTGGTGAACTTCAAAATTGAAATGGCGATGATGTTAAATTAAAAGAAGATAACCAAATCAAAAAAATATATTTCTGAATATCCATCACTTGTAAAGGCCAAGTTTCAATCAAATTCGATAATCGTCTTGTAATCTTAAGTTGCGAACAAAACAAAAGAAAAAGTTATTTATCATAATAATATTCTAAATGTTTTTATAGAAGTGATGTTTAAATAAATTATTCGGAAAACATTGCACATTTAATAATAAATTATTGTTTATAATGATCAGTTCACTTTCATTTCTAGTTATGTACCTTCCTTAATTAATTGAAAAAGATATGATAACGCTGCAACCGAATATTATATATAGCTTGACAACTTCACCTAAACGGCTAGCTGTTAGGCTCCGCCATTGCCAAAGCTTTCTAATAGCCGTGACGTTATTCAACCCGCCTACAGGTTTCACAGCCGAGCTTTTTGTTTTTTAAATGCAGTTGCAGATATAACATTGGTAAACGTCTCATAATAAAAAAGATGCACTATGTTGGTAATGTTCAATAATTAAGACAGTAATACCAATGTCTAAGGATCAATTAACGAAATATAAAAAGACTAACATATCTTATAAACAAAGAAATCGCTGGAAACTCACATTTGACTCTTAAGATTTCGGTTAACTTTCTCAACTAGAAATGCATACTTACTGAATTGTTCAGTTTTCGGGATTTTCTCGAGAATGGTTCCAACTATTTTCTTAAATATATCTATAGATTTTCGGGTATTGGTCAGTAAAAAAATATTAGTTAAAGGTAAACGTTTCGATTATATTTCATAATCTTGCTAGAACATCACCGGCTAGCTCTCAACATAATCATTGCTAGCTTTCAACATCATCACTAGCTTTCTGCAACATAAGTTAGTTTTCATCAACTTCGCTAGCTTCAACAAACCCAGGCTAGCTACAACAAAACTCGTAGCAAAACCAGATGTGCTTCAAACAACATCAGCCAGCAGCACATTTAAATTTTTCACATATAAAAAATTTCTTCAGGAGAGGAGATGATGTAATGGGATCCGAGAAGGGTAGAGAGAAACACAAAATTGAGAATCTCTCTCGCTACTTAGGCCAGACTAGTGTGGGAGACTCCATAAGTATATATGGATGTAACTAGCCCTACAAAGGAGGACAGTCTTTAGAACAGTTATACGGCAGTTACAACTCGTCAGCAACCAACTACTATCCTTCTCTTTACTCGGTCTAAATCTCTAATTTCTATTTACGTGTAAAGTCCTGGCAGTTTTGCGTCTCTATTTTATTATGCAGTGTGCAGCATTCATTCTAGCTTATTTCTCAAAAACCTTTCCTCACTAATTTCTCTCCTTCTAAAACCTATTACACCCGCATATAAAATTTTGTCTATAATTTTATTGAAAAGGTTATCCTACTGGATCGAGAAAGAGTTAAGAGACTACCAGTGTGGATTCAGGACGCGATCTACCATAGACCAAAATTTTTTCCATTAGAATAATGATGGAGAAGTGCCCTTGCAATACCTCTTTATTGACCTAAAACAGGCATACGACAATATCAAAAGAGATTAATTGTATCAGTGGATGCTGCAACTGGGATTCCCAAAAAAACTCATCTGTCTCACTGGCCTTATAATGCGAGATTCCAAGGGCATTGTACGAATAAATGGCATTACTGGCAGTGCTTTCCATATAGCACAAGAGCTACGACAAGGAGACCCACTATCCCCGTTATTATTCAACTTGGCCCTAGAAAAAGCGGTGCGAAACATTCTTAAAAACCCTGCCGGCTCAATTTACAATAGATGGGGGCCAACATTTAGCTTATGCTGACGACATGGTTATCACGGCGAGAAGTATGGCGGCTCTTAGAGGAGCCCTAGAAGAATTTGAAAGAGTTGCCAAGAAGCTAAGTTTGGTAATCAACGAAGCTAAGAGACAAAGTACATGCATGGAAAAGAAGAGGGGCCAATAACATTGGAACTATAACCCTAGGTGAGCATTCATTTGAGGAGATGAGTAGATTTGAGTACCGAGGTAGGATTTTTACTAATAAAAAGGAAATGTCTGAAGAAATAAAAGCTCGCATTACTAGTGGAATACATGCTTCTGAGCTCTAGAGAAAGTCTTACGCTATAAAGCGCTGTCTATAAAAGGGAAAGTCGTCATATATAAGACCGTATTAAAACCAATTGTCACGTACTGGAGTGAATCTTGGATTCTGACAAAGGCTGATGAAAATACCCTCAGTATATGGGAGAGAAAGATACTAAGGAGAATTTTCGGACCTATAAGGGAAGGTGACAGGTGGAGAATAAGGACAACCAAGAGCTGAAAGAGCTGTATAAAGACCAAGATTTGGTAGGTGCAATAAAAAAAGGACGACTGAAGTGGTTGGGACATTTGGAAAGGATTGAGGGTGGCATCCTGGAGGAGCGAGATAGAGAGGAAACCGAGAATAAGAAAATGGATGATGTGAAAGATGATTTACGGTCTTTAGGAGTGAGGAGATGGAGAAGGAGTGCCCAGGATAGATCCGAATAGCGGGAAATTGTATGGGAAGCCAAGGTCCTACAAGGGGTGTAGTGCCAGGAAAGAAGAAGAGGAAGAAGTCTTGATAAAGCAGAATTACTTTCACTTATTTTCAATATTTTGTATCATTTTCACTATGAAGTAGGTCGAATGAAAATAATCATGTTTACTAATCTCACTTAATCCTTAGCTCATCTTTTGGATATTGGCAACTCAAATTAAATTTTAAAAATCTTTGTAATTCATAATAAATATAGACATTTATTACCAATTTAAAAGTAATATTTTTAACAAACATCAAGCAATAATAAAGGCGTAGTTCCAAAGAGGCAACACTTGACGATATGTACCATGTTGCCTAGTGTTGACATCTTTTGGTTTGCTCCTAAAAAAACTGTAAACTGGCTTTTGCTCTTTCCTTACGTCACTCTTCAATAAGTACTTATCAACTAGTGCCTTTCCCGATTCCCTAAAACTTAGCTTTGTAATTTCTCTACATAAAAATTGAAATCATATGAACATTACTATGTAACTACCGACCCATTCCCCTACAACCCGCCATAGCCAGTCTTTAAAGCCCTAGTGTTGAAGCCAATTGGTCCTTTATTCAACCATTGCATAATACCTCAACAGTACGGCTTTCATCCCAAACGTTCTACTGTAACCAATGTTATTTCTTTTCATGACTACACTATTAGAGCTCTAGCTGCCAATCGCAAGTTGACTCGATATACCTGGATTTTTAGGCTTCTCAGGCCTTTGACAGAGTGGATCACTCTACTTATAAATTGGTTCACTTCGTACTTAGTAGGTAGATACTAAATTATAAAACTCAAATCGACATTTTCGAAAAAAGTAGCTGTCACATGGGGGCCCTCAAGGATCACTGCTTAGCCCTTTCCTATTCAAACTGTTTATTAATGACATTTCCTCCTGTTTTCAAGGTGTTAACTTTGCTCTGTTCGCAGATGATTTAAAGATCTATTCTATCATAAGATCCATTCATGATCTTATTCAAGATCACCTAAAGGCTTGCTTCAGCATTCTCTGAATTGTCTTGCTGATTGGTGCAATGCTAATAAAATGCAACTCAACACAGATAAGTGTAGCATAGTATCTTTTACTCTGTGCCGCTATTCTCTATCTATAACATCTTATTCACTCTTTTTGACAGACAAACGTCTATTAAGGACCCTTGGTATTACATACACAACTAACCTTTCAACTACTTACACTGCATATACTATTAATAAAGCGAACAAAATTTTAGGCTTTATTCAGAGAACAACCAAAGAATTTAAGGTAATGGTCACTTTGTACAAGGTTCTGGTACGTCCTTTTTCAGGATATTGTTCTAATGTCTGGTCACCTTATCAGAAAACGTATACTGATGCTATTGAAGACATACACAGATTTCTTCTCTTCTTTGGTATCGGGAAAGTGGAACTCCCGAATAGTAATAAATAAATGTGAAATACAAGCAGGGTTAATACAAGAAAATATGTAAGTAAATTGAAATGTAAGAAGTTGGCAATAAACTGCAAATTGGAGGTGATACTAAAATAAATAATAGAGGAAATCAAATGTATGGGTTATTATTTATCATGCTTTATTTTAAATTATATTAATCTATGTTTAAATTACATAAGAATATGTTGAGAGAGATGTCATGGCATTTGTAAAGGTATTTTTAATAGGGCACGGTAGAAGATTTTAAAATATAGCATGCAAATAATCTGTATTTTAATCGGGGAAAGAAGAAAATTCTGTTCCACAGGTTAGAATTAACCAAAAGTGTATGCATCACGCATTTTTTGTGTGTGAATATATATATATAAATATATAAATTACGTTAGAATAAACCTGGACATTAACCTCATAAAACTGCTGATCCTATCCTTTCCTATTTCCTATATAATATCCTAATTTTCCCACAGTGTTTAGTCTTGTATAAGTTGTTAGAGCGGATGTTTATATTGTAATTCCAATTTTAAATAAATTATAATTTTTAAAAACGGAATCTTTGAATTAAAAAAATTGTAATTTATATATATATATATGTATATACATAATGTGTGTGTATGTGTATGGTATACATATATATATATATTGTAGTGCAGCTGGTGGTGCCATCTAGGAGAGAAGGGAGGTACCTAAGGTTCTCTTAGTGGCCGTAGGAAGCGCTGGTGGCGCTCTAGTTTTGACTGGAATCATTGAGAAGATTCTGGAAGGTTCGCTACCGGTATAAATAGAGGGACCACAGAGAGTTGAGAGGCCCAAACGAAGTTATTAGTTTGTGAAAAGTGTACATAAGTGAACAAAGTGAACTTTTGTGGTTTAAACTGTGAATTTAAAAGACAAAATAGAGAGGGGCCAGGATAAAATGAGAGCAGAAATAAAAAAGGAGATAAATAAGATCCAAGAAGGAATGAAGAATGACATAGACAAGGTCCAGGAAGAATTAGACCAGGTCCAAGAAGAAATGAAAAAGGCCCAAGAGGAGTTAAAATCCGAAATGGAGAGGAAGATAGGCGAGGTAGAAAAGTACGTAAGACGCCGATTGGAAAGCACGGAGACTGGCTTGCCCAAGGTTGGAGTTGGAGCCTCTCCAAAGGTGGACATACAGGAAAATGAAGACCCCCGAGTGGCGTTCAGAGCGCTTGCGCCAACCTATGATGGGGAAACCTTCGTGGGCGAACTATTTGCTACAATTTAATGCTGCCGCTTCCGCAAATGGATGGAGCGAAAAAGAGAAAGCAACATCACTGATTATCTCGTTGCGGGGTGAAGCGCTGGACATTCTCCGGAGCATTCCGGAGGGTCACCGAGGGGATTTTGCCCATTTGAGCGAACACATGGACAGGAGGTTCGGCGATAAGCATATGCAGGAGCTGTGCAGGGCACAGTTTAAAACACGGCGCCAACACCCGGGAGAAACACTCCAACAATTTAGTGCCGACATCTCCCGCTTGGTTAAAATGGCGTTCCCCGGCTTGGATGACAATCTTTTGGAGGGATTTGCTGTGGATGCCTTCGCCGACGGCCTGAAGGACCCCGAATTAAAGCAGGCTATCAAGTTGGCCAGATCAAGGACGATCGGGGAGGCGCTGGCAAGAGCTTTAGAATTTGAGGCTGTAAAAAAGAGCATCCAGAAGGAATCAGTTCGAATAAGGCAGACTTATGTGAAGCCATCTGTCGCTCCAAGTTCTAGTAAAGTGAAGGGGAAGACATTGTGGAGCGGTTTGTAGAAGGTCTGGTTCGGGAACTAGTGCCCTCCAACGCAAATACCAAACAATCTATGAAATGTTTTAACTGCCAGGAATTTGGACATTTCAAGAGAGAGTGCAAACGCCCTCCTACCAAGAAACAGCAAAAGGGCGAAGATAATCAGGAAAACTACGAGTAGCCGGCTTTGAGGGGCGGAAGCCGGCTCGTCTCTCTTATGCCCCAGCACAGTTAAAGGTTTCACGGCTGAAATGCGACGACAATGGCCTATTACTGAAAGGAAAGGTTACGGGTAAAGCCTGCCAGATGGTCGTAGACACCGGAGCCACCCACACTATCGTCAGGAAAGGTTTCCTACCGAAGTGGAATTTAAGAACTCCGTCGAGAGGATATCTAATCGTGACGGCCAATGGGGAGAGCATGGATGTCGTGGGAGAAACCCAGGTCACCATCGAGGTGGGTAGTAAGAAGATCCCCCATCACGTTTTTGTGGCAGATATTGAGGATCCAGTCATACTGGGGATGGATTTTATGAAGGCCCATAAAGTCGTCCTGAATTTTGATGAGAGATCTATGCGAATCGGGAACGAGGAGACCGTTCTAAACATGTGTAAAGAAGATGATGGAGTGGTAAGGCAAGTGATGCTTTCGGAAGACCTTATCCTACCGCCACGGAGTGAAGCCATAGCCGCCGTTGCATTAGAGGAAAATCCAGGGGGGTTACTGGGAGTGTTAGAGCCAGCTCCGCAACTCGACAACGGCATTCTCGTAGGACGGACGCTTATTTCAGCTAAAACTAATAAAATACCGGCTAGACTTTTGAATACTAAGGATTTCGTCCAAAAGCTGAAGAAGGGAACGATCATAGGCAGGTGTGAAGAGGTCAAGATTGTAACGAAGTTGTAAAAATAGTTATTGAATATAATAATTAGAAATATAAATTTCAAATGTATAACTACAGTTATTTTTAGGTGTGTTTGTATAGCCGGTCAAAGTTTAATATTGTCTCGTATGTAAAAGAATAGAGAACGCCCCGCGCGTATGTATGTGTTTATTAAGAACAGCTTTTTGAGTCAGTACGTCTGTGACTCTGTTACGGCAAGGCCGTTTGTGAATTTTCTCCTCCGCCAGGTGAATGAGCCATCTGCAGACAATTAATTTCAGTGCGCCATTCTTCGCCAAATAGGCGGTTTTAGTGGGCGGAGAGTTGCGAAGAGTGAAAGACGGGCCTAGGAATTAAAGTGATCGCTTCCTGAATTAATTCCACCTCAAGGCCGACGGCAACGGAGACTTCTCACCTCGCAAGAAACAGAAAACCAGACTGGAAAACTCTCAGACAACGAACGAGTGGCCACTCGGCGCACAAGGAGATATAGTGCGTATACACAAGGAAAACTGTTTGTGAGTACCCATTATATATTTGAGGGCCTGCATCAGCTCCTCAGCAGGAAAATATAGCTTCATAAATGTAACTCTAAAACAATTTGGGGGTAAAATACCGGCTAACAACCAACAGACGTAGAAAATTTAAACCCTAATATTTTCTTTGGATTAGCAAAGATTGTTAATGACGTTTTCGTCTAATTAGGAAATAAATAGCGTGGGCAATAATTATAAAGTACTTGTTTTGGCCGTTTAATTGTAAATTTTGAAATTTGGAGGAGAGATTTGTACAATTAAGTAAGTAATAACATTTTCAGAGATATATATAATATATATGCATATATATACCTAAAATATAAAACGATTACACATCTCTATATAAATAAATTGATTTAACTTTTAAGAGTAGAACAAATGATTGTGAGCGTAGGGCGAAAGCATATTATTATTATTTGTATTTGAGGAGCTCCTTAATTTTTAGTTTGAGAAGATTTTAAGTTTTATTTTCTTTGATATTTTCTTGGTTATAATTTTCAGAAGCGATTTCTGTTTGTAAGGTAATAAATAAATATGTATACTTTTATTTTAATTAAATTTTCTTTCTTTTGGAAGTAAGGTATTCAATATAGTAATTTTCTTTGTCTGTGAAATTAATTTTTTTTCAACTAGCGTTTTTTTCAAAACCGCCTCACCCTGGCCACGATAATAAATAATACATATTCATTCTTTTCTCTTCCATTTCCTTTTTTTGTTCCTTAATTATCCGACCTGATTTTCCGTTAAAGGTGGGATTTCTTCGTTACCCGGAAATAGATATACATATCTATATTAATATATCTATAGAGAAAAAAAACGAAGTGGCGTCCAACTTAAGCCCCGCCCTAGCAGCCGACTGAGTGGGCACCCAAAAAGTCACTTCGGAATTATTCCCGTGACAAAATTAGCGGCCAACGTGGGGCCCGGAAGTATGAATATGTTTTTCGGAATTATTTAATATGGTTTAATTAAAATTATACTACCTTATAAATTAAATAATGAATAAATTCGTAATTAAAGAAGTGCAAAATTGACATAAAGTTGTGGGAAAAAAATAAGGAATGATATTTGCTTACTTTAAATTGAATTAAAATACATAAATGTATAAATAAATGAATGTTGATAATTTCTTACTTTGAATCGGGAAAAAAAAAAAAAAAAAAATTCCAGAAGTTACTTAGGCGTAAATTTTTAACTAATTCACATTAACTTGAGTTAATCTCTTAAACAAAATAAACGAATTATTGAATATAGGTAGAGTTTATTACTGAGGAATGAGTTATAATTTTCAGAGATAATTTATTATTTATTCTTGTACGGTTTACTTCATTTTTACGATATCTGTCTATATCTTTATTTCTTCGATTATTTCATGATATTTATCTACATCCAAATTTATTTTTTTTTCTCTTAATCGATTATGTGAGGAATTATTATTAGGATTATTTTCATTTATTTAATTTTTTTTTAAGGCAATTACATAATTGAAAATAAAACATTAAACAAGTTTAACAGACATATTTGGGATTAAATTAGGAAAGATATTTATTTATCTGTATTTATTTATTTATTTATTTGTTTATTTATTTCTATTTATTTACTTATTTTTATTTATTTATTTATTTTTTTTTTGTTTTGAATAATTATCTTTCATTGCTTACCTAAATTGAAAGTCATTTACCTTTCCCTACCCTTTTCATTGTGACTACTGCCCATATACATAAATATATATATATATTTTTAGTTTTTCTATTTTTGCTGCTGAATAAGTAAAATTAGATACCATGGATGTAGACAGGTTAGAAAAAGAAGAACTTACCTATGAACTTCTCATCCGGGGATCTCGGGAGGGCTCAACTGTAGCGGAGGGTCGTGTATGGTTGAGGAAATTGCTTAAAGCAGAGAAAGAAGGGAAATGTGTTACTATTATTCCTGAAGATATGAAATGGGAAGAAGAATTCTCTACCATTGATAGAAAACTTGCTTCTTTGAATCAAACTATGGAACATTATCGGCAGGATAGGCAACCTAATACCAAGAAGAGAATTGAGACTCTGTTGATGCATCTCAGAGGGAGAGTAGGACGAATACCTTCTAAGGTGGGAGAGGAATGGTCTCGTCAAAAGGACAAAGTAGCCACCCGCCTACAGGAGCATTTAGACATGTGGCGCAGAATAGTCGCTATGGAAGATGTTCCTAAGCATCCTAATATTTCTGAAGAAGATCAAGAAGGGGCAGAATCTCTTGAACGTCAATTTCGGGGAGTAACGCTCGCTAAATCGGAGGTTCCTTTTGAACGTACCCTTCAACCTGAACACCCTCTCACCGTACCAGCAGGAATGCAATGGCACAGGAAACTAATCCCAATTAAGGAATGGGGTCTAAAGTTTTCTGGGGAAGACCAACGCTGCAGCTTGAGGAGTTTCTTGGAAGATGTTGAACATTTGAGACTAGCCAGAAATGCACTGCCGGAAGATCTCTACCATGGAGCTATCGATTTTTTCACAGGCCCGGCGCTGCTGTGGTTTAAAACAATTAGGAAGGATGTCCGGACATGGAATGAAATTGTTCAGCTACTTAAGGAAGAGTTGGAAGACAGCGACTATGAAGAGGAGTTGATGCGGGAAATTCTTAGTCGAACCCAAGGCATGGAAGAAAAGTTTACGACATTTGTCGCCATCATGAAGACTTACTTTTCTTGACTCCCAGAGGAGTTGTCAGAAGAAAGGAAAATCAAGATTGTCTTGCGAAATCTTATACCCTATTACTATGATCGGTTAAGTGGAAGAGGCTTTGACTCTTTGGAGGAATTATTGAAGATGGGCAGGAGAATTCAGCAAGATAAGGCTCACATGGAGAAGTTTAGGCCCCCACCAATGCAGAAGAAAAATCTTCTGGAACCAGAACTGGCTTATCAACAACCACGCAAGGAGGCTAGGCTGACGGAGATACCGGTGGTTAATACATCAAAGGAGTCGCGGACCTTGAAGGACCAGCTGTTTTATTCCAAACCCAAGCCTACAGAAGCACCTAGAAGCAAATCAGCGCTCCGATGCTGGCATTGCCAGGGGGAGGATCATCGATTCCAGCAATGTCCTGAACTTAACTTGAAGTTCTGCGTTTATTGTGGTAGTGAAGACCTGGTCCAGGGAAAATGCCAGAGGTGCAATAGAGGTCCCAGGACTTTAAACGCCAAGGCGGGGCGAAAGTGAAAAGTCCCACTTTGCCCTCGCCAAAATTTTCAAGGACTACTAAAGAAGAATGGCAGGCTTGGCTCGAGACCATACGGATGTTTTGCATCATGGATCAATTTAGAGGAACACTGGAAAATCTTCCGTGCGATCAAAGACCCTATCTTACAGTGAACATCCTGGGAAGGAAAATGAGGGGCTTTTTGGATTCAGGAGCTACGCGCACCATCGTAAATCAACAAGGTTGGGAAATTTTGCAATCTTTAGGTCTTCGGAGAGTTGCCCCCACGAACATCCGAGTTACGGTAGCTGATGGGCGGGAATGTGAGCTGACAGGTTGTGTAGATGTTCCATTCGAGCTAGAAGGAAACGTCAAAATACTTAGTGTATTAATAGCTCCGTTCACTACTACCACACTTGTGTTGGGTTTGGACTTCTGAGAGCTTTGGGAGTTGTTCCAGATGTGTCAAAGATGTCCTGGACTCAGACGGATATTGCCGGAGGACTGGAAGTTACTGAAGGGTTACGAAGTAGAGATATGTTGACGCCAGAGCAAGAGAGAGCTCTCAACCAGGTTACTCAGGATTTCTTCACCTCCTGTGGTGCAAAGTTGGGCTGTATCTCTCTAGTACAACATAAGATTGAGGTTGAAGGAGCTACCCCTATAAAACAGCGATATTATCCAGTGTCTCCAAAGTTGCAGGAAGTTTTAAATTCTGAACTTGACTCCATGCTGGCAGCGGGAATCGTGGAGCCTTCTAAATCACCTTGGGCATCACCAGTAGTCCTCATTAAAAAGGCAGATGGACAATCGTACCGGTTCTGCGTAGACTACCGCCGCCTTAACTCAGTGACAAAGAGAGACTCCTATCCACTACCTAGAGTCACTCATATTTTAGATCGTTTAAGAGATGCCCGTTTCTTATCTAGTCTAGACATCAAGTCTGCCTATTGGCAGATCCCTGTGGCAGAGGATTCCAAGGAGTACACGGCATTCACAGTACCTGGCAGAGGACTGTACCAATTCCGGAGAACACCGTTCGGGCTCCATAATAGCCCAGCCACCTGGCAAAGATTAATTGACAGTGTTTTGGGACCCAAGCTTGAACCATTTGCATTTGTATACCTAGACGATATCGTCGTAGGAACACCGACATTTGAACAGCATCTGGAGGTTCTCCAAGAAATATTCGGCCGACTCAAGGAGGCTAACCTAACACTAAACCAGGAAAAGTGCGTATTCTGCAGGGCTGAACTTAAGTATCTAGGGTATATTGTTGATCAAGGCGGGTTGAGAGTTGATCCCGAAAAGGTACAGGCCATAGTCGGATATCCAACCCCAAAGTCATCAAAACAAATAAGAAGATTTCTCGGGCTAGCGGGATGGTATAGAAGATTTGTACCGGAGTTCTCCACTATTGTTTCACCGCTTAGCCATCTTCTGAAAAAGAATGTGAAATGGATATGGGACGAGAAATGCGAGCAAGCTTTTCGGGCCCTAAAGGAGACGTTAATTCGTGCTCCAACCTTGACTGGCCCGGATTTCAATCTACCATTTACCATCCAAACCGATGCCTCATCAGTAGGACTGGGAGCTACCCTTACCCAAGAATTTCCAGAAGGGGAACGAGTAATTGCCTATGCAAGTAGAACGCTGACCAAACAGGAACGGAACTATTCGGCCACTGAATTGGAATGCCTGGCCGTCCTGTGGGCAATTAACAAGTTCCGGCCTTATGTAGAAGCCTCGGAGTTTACTGTGGTCACTGACCACTACTCCCTGTTGTGGCTCCAGAAGCTCAAAGATCCTACAGGCCGATTGGCGAGATGGGCACTAACACTCCAACAGTATAACTTCAAGCTTGTCCATCGAGCAGGAAAACTAAATCACGTGGCGGATGCTCTTTCCCGAAACCCAGTAGAGGAAGAAAAGCTCGAGTGTATGCTAGAAGGAACCACAGAAGATAAATGGTTCAAGAAGATGTACTTACGGGTAACTCAATGTCCGGAAAAGTTCCCGCAGTGGCGAGTCCAGGGGTACGCTTTATTTAAAAAGGTACGACCAACAGGAAGAACCTTATTATCGGGAGAAGATAATTGGAAGGAAGTGGTTCCCAGAAATCGAAGATCACAGATTTTCCAGGAATATCATGATTTGCCAACCGCAGGTCATTTTGGTGTTCATAAAACCTATCGTAGGATTGCGGACAGATTTTATTGGCCGAAAATGGTAGCGGATATCAAGAGGTATGTCCAACGATGTCAAGTCTGCCAATCTATGAAGGTCGAACAGAAGTTACCACAAGGTCAGATGGGACAACACCGACTGCCAGAATCACCTTGGAGCATGGTTTGTACCGATTTAATAGGCCCTTTGCCTCGTCCACCAAAGGAAATAAGTATTTGTTGGTAATAGCCGACTGTTTCACAAAGTTTGCCTTACTGTACCCCCTTCGCACCGCCAACAGTAAATCAATCTTAAAACATTTGGACGAGATGTCTTTCTCGTCTTTGGTGTGCCGAAGTACCTCATATGTGATAATGGCTCGCAGTATACCAGTAAGGAATTTAGACAAACAATGCAGGATTTTTTGGTGAAGATATTGTACAATCCATCCTACCATCCACAGAGCAATCCTTGTGAGAGGATCAATAAGGTGATTAAAACAATGATTGCATCCTATCTGAAGAATGACCAGAGATACTGGGATAGATACCTACCGGAGATTGGCTACGCTGTGCGCACCGCAGAACATGAGGTAACAGGGCACACTCCTGCCTTCTTGACATTTGGAAGAAAGGTCCCCTGCAAGGGTACAGAACATCAGACATCAGACGGAGAGTTCACTGACCCTAGTGATAGGCGCCAGCAGCAATTGGATATGCTTCCACAAATCAGGGAGGAAGTACAGGCTCGAATAAAGTCTGCCTACGAAAGGAACCGACGACACTACGATCTCCGCCGGCGATCACCAGACGAATTTGAGGAAGATGAGCCAGTGTGGAAGAAGACCCATTTCTTATCAGACGCAGCCAACCATTTCTCCGCGAAATTAGCACCCAAGTTTGAGAAATGCTATATCGCTAGGAAGATTTCCCCGCTAGTATATGACTTAAAAGATGAACAAGGCCATACACTTGGACGCTGGCACGTATCACAGCTGAAGAAGTATTGCAGCGAACCTGGTGATCCTTGATATCTACCCACCATCCCATCCAAATCCTTATCCTTCGATCCTCTCCCCGGGGAAGGCGGTGATGTAACGAAGTTGTAAAAATAGTTATTGAATATAATAATTAGAAATATAAATTTCAAATGTATAACTACAGTTATTTTTAGGTGTGTTTGTATAGCCGGTCAAAGTTTAATATTGTCTCGTATGTAAAAGAATAGAGAACGCCCCGCGCGTATGTATGTGTTATTAAGAACAGCTTTTTGAGTCAGTACGTCTGTGACTCTGTTACGGCAAGGCCGTTTGTGAATTTTCTCCTCCGCCAGGTGAATGAGCCATCTGCAGACAATTAATTCCAGTGCGCATTCTTCGCCAAATAGGCGGTTTTAGTGGGCGGAGAGCTGCGAAGAGTGAAAGACGGGCCTAGGAATTAAAGTGATCGCTTCCTGAATTAATTCCACCTCAAGGCCGACGGCAACGGAGACTTCTCACCTCGCAAGAAACAGAAAACCAGACTGGAAAACTCTCAGACAACGAACGAGTGGCCACTCGGCGCACCAGGAGATATAGTGCGTATACACAAGGAAAACTGTATGTGAGTACCCATTATATATTTGAGGGCCTGCATCAGCTCCTCAGCAGGAAAATATAACTTCATAAATGTAACTCTAAAACAATTTGGGGGTAAAATACCGGCTAACAACCAACAGACGTAGAAAATTTAAACACTAATATTTTCTTTGGATTAGCAAAGATTGTTAATGACGTTTTCGTCTAATTAGGAAATAAATAGCGGGGGTAATAATTATAAAGTACTTGTTTTGGCCGTTTAATTGTAAATCTTGAAATTTGGAGGAGAGATTTGTACAATTAAGTAAGTAATAACATTTTCAGAGATATATATAATATATATGCATATATATACCTAACATATAAAACGATTACACATCTCTATATAAATAAATTGATTTAACGTTTAAGAGTAGAACAAATTATTGTGAGCGTAGGGCGAAAGCATATTATTATTATTTGTATTTGAGGAGCTCCTTAATTTTTAGTTTGAGAAGATTTTAAGTTTTATTTTCTTTGATATTTTCTTGGTTATAATTTTCAGAAGCGATTTCTGTTTGTAAGGTAATAAATAAATATGTATACTTTTATTTTACTTAAATTTTCTTTCTTTTGGAAGTAAGGTATTCAATATAGTAATTTTCTTTTTCTGTGAAATTAATTTTTTTTCAACTAGCGTTTTTTTCAAAACCGCCTCACCCTGGCCACGATAATAAATAATACATATTCATTCTTTTCTCTTCCATTTCCTTTTTTTGTTCCTTAATTAGCCGACCTGATTTTCCGTTAAAGAGTGGGATTTCTTCGTTACCCGGAAATAGATATACATATTTATATTAATATATCTATAGAGGAAAAAAAACGAAGTGGCGTCCAACTTAAGCCCCGCCCTAGCAGCCGACTGAGTGGGCACCCAAAAAGTCACTTCGGAATTATTCCCCGTGACAGGCGTTAATCTTTCCTTCAAAGCAGAGCTTCTTAAAGTGGAAAGGGGACGCTAAAAATTTGGTAAATTATATTTATAATTAATAATTATTTATAATTAATTAATTAATAATTTATAATTATCTTATTTAAGTGAATGTTTCTGGGCGTGTAATAATCGACAATAATTCAAAGCTACTTGTATAGGTCATAGATGACCACAGTATAATCTCTCTGATGACTATTGACATGCTATCTTTTAAAATAAAAAGAAAGTAACAAAAGTGATAGATCCCTGTATTCATAGTTAGTATACCAAATTTAATGAAATCCGTCGGTGTAATAATGGAGGAAATCGCAGAAAACTGAATAACAGTTCAGTAAAAACGTACTTCCGGTCTCAGAGATATATTCCGTGATAGCCTGCTTCTTTTTGTGGTCATCGACCGGTTTCGGGCGTTCGCCGATCGTCAGGAAGTTTTTGTCAAACCAGTGTGATAACATAGACTTGCACATAGCAAATTCGGTTAACATACTGAATGTATTGAGTGTGTTTTTACTGAATATGCTATGTTGTGAAAGTCTATGTTATCACACTGTTTTGACGAAATTATCCTGATGGTGGGCAAACGCCCTGAACCGTCGACGACCACAAAAAGAAGAAGGCTACTTCAGTACAAGTTATGGTTCTTTCTGCTACTATAAGTGCACTAATGCTAATATCAGTAAGAAAAAATCCTATCTGCGTTGCGTGATAAAACAAAAACATCTGAATTTTGAAAAGTTACAAACAAATTTGATAGGCCTACATCTAAATGTACATATGTTAGTAGACTAAGTTTAAAGAGACCAGTTCTTGTGCTGTTCACCATCATTTCTTGATTGATATACTTGTAACCGAAATAGTTATTAAAATCTATGATAGGATTAACTATTAATGCCTAATTGCAGTGCATAATCTTGCAGAATACTTTGACGTTTTACTATTCAATAAATCGATCAAAAGTAATGTTTCATAGATGTTAAGAAATCGTTTATGGTCATTGAGACATTTGAATTTTTATATCTAAATCTTACACAATCTCATGATTCATTTATAAATGCAATTAGGGTTCTTTAAAAAAAAACTATGAATACACATTTAATTGCAGCTTTAAATAATTATTTATAAAAATAACACAGGACAAAATAAAGAAAGATAACCTAACAATATGGCATACGCTTACAATAAAGCAGCTGTTCTATTTGCTAATCCAAATTAATTACAAGTTGATTCAAAACCTTAAATTAATAAAACCTTTACATTATTGTTCTTTTGTAATAATAAGGAAAAACTTTTAATGTTTTCTTATTTTAAGTATGATAATTTATAGTATAAACAGATGTTAAAGAGGTGAAACAATCTTCAAACAGGAAGTATTGTGATTGTGTTAACATTTTGAAATTGTGCATTAATCAGAAATACATTTTTTGAGGTCCCGTGGTACGAAAGAAATGGATTGGCTGAATGATAAATATGTATATACTTGCAATAAAATTATAGTATATATATATATATATATATGTGTGTGTGTGTGTGTATGTGTTTCAAAATTCATCGACCGGATGTGCGACTTTACTGATTCCCCCTTCTCGGATTTTTCTCGATTTCCTCAACAAAAAAAACTCCATTTACATACATAAATACCTATGACTTTTATTCGCAACATTTTTCCAAGAAAATTGATTTCAGGGGGGAGGGGTTTTGGAGGAAACAGTAACGTTAAGTTTTTCTCTAAAGTACTCCGATCTGATCAGAAAAGTATTCTATAGAATCCGGTTAACCGATTTTCTTCGAATGTAGACAGATACTAAAGCATTTACGGTTCCTTAATATTATGAAGCTTGCACTGCGTTATAGTGTACTAAAGTTGTGCTTTGGAAGAAAGCTTGAGGTTACAGCTTTCCCGGAAATAAATTTTCCTAAAAAAAAAAGTTTCAATGAAAAGCTTTATGGCCTTTGTTTGTACGTAGTTAGTGAGCGAAGTTTGAAAAAAATCGTTGCATTCATTTTCGAGAAAATTGCGAAAAACTGAAAAAATAAAGTCTATAAAGTCACACTTTACTGGTGTACAGTTAGCATTCCAGGTAAAGTGAAGTAAAGTTTATAATTCAAAAACGAAAAACAAAACGCAGGAAGATCATAGTTGTCGCATCTGTTACGTCACGTTGGTCAAAGTCCATCAAGCGGAAGTGTGACTACAGAATTTTTGTTTTCAGTTTTTCCCGATTTCCTCGCAATCAGGTACAACAGTTTTACTTGAACTTCGTTTAATAATCTACATATTTAAACATTCTGCCAGGAAAATGGATTTTTTTGGAGAATCTTTGACATTTAATTTTTTAAAGTATTATAGCGGTCTGATGCAGACGCTGTCTCTAGACTATCATGTAATCAAATTCACGTTCTGCCTGGTATTTGAGAACTATTTATGGCCTTCTAACTTTGCAGTCTATCTTTCTGCGTGAACCACCTGTGAACATAGGTAGGAAACTGAGAAGGAACGTATTGACAGAATTGCGTTGAATGCCTTACGAATTTATAGACGACCGTATGTATTATGTTACAAAAAAAAGCAATATAAAATTATATTACGATTTTGAAAGCAACAGTTTTGCAAAATAAATGAATAAAAAAACTTATTTAGATGGCATTTTGAAAAGATAGAAATAAAGTAAGGTCCAATTGGGTAATGACAGTTATATAATCTGACTGTCTGGTAAATCTGCCTTTTTTTTTTTATGGCAGTAATTAGATTGGCAAAACCATAAAAAATAAGCATGAAAAAAATTACTTTTATACGAAGTAAATACGTAACAATCACTTTCTCTTACTGCTGACGAGAGGAAGTATTGCGATCGTGTCAAATTTTCGATACCGAGTTTCCACCGGATATACACTTTTTTGAGGTCCCCTAAGTCTGAAAAAGTGGTTTTTAGAAATTGGCCTGTGCGTGTATATATGGTCAGCATAACTAAAAAGTGGAAAATCGCAGAAAGTTCAAACTTGATATTTAGTTTAAGTGCTGCCATGGGACCCGATAATAAATTTTTGATCAACATCGCTCAACCGGAAGTACCACTTTACTGAATGAATTTTTCAGGTTTTTTTTGTGCAATTTTATAAAAAATGGCTACAACGACTTTCTTTAAATTTGGAATTTAATTAGAGATAAAAAGCGCTACAACTTTTATTTGAAACATTTATCCGGAAAAATTCATTTAAGAGGGGTGTTTGGTGGGAGGGGGATGCTTTTTTCTATATTTCAGCATTTTATATCATTCTACATAATATTATTTACAATGAAATGTGGATACAAAAATTCCGAGTTTCAAAAAAATTGGTTGACGGGAAGTGCGACTTAGTTTTTTTGTGGCGATTTCTCCATAAAGTCACCAACGAATTTGATTAAACTTTTCAGGTATACAAGTAAAATCCCCACCATGCATAGGGCCAGCTCATCAGAACATTGTCATGTTGCAAATGAAAGTAGTAGTAAAAAATCTTACAAACTTGTATTAATTAAAGTAAAAGAAAGTCGGGTGAGTGTTTCACACCGGAATCTTTTTTTGCTGCAGTTTTTCAAAAAACGATTGATTTTTCTTTAAATGTGATGTATTTATTACACATACACAAATCTTTTATTTTTGTAGATTTTTCAAACTTTAAGAGAGGTTAGTATCACTCAATATCTGGGTATCACCATCTTATACCACTTTCTTTTAAAGTTTTACTTAAACAAAAGACAATAAAACAAAATCGAATTATTAACTGGATTCATAATGTAATTATATAATAGTGTTTTCTCATAACTATATCGCTTTGTTGGTGCCAAGAAATAGTTTAGTTCCGCATAGTTGGTAATAGTACACTGCTTTACATATTGAATATAAATTAATTTGAAGTTTACAGCCTTGTAAATATTGTTATATACGAGTACATTTCCTTGTAATGTATACGATTCGTTGTAATTACAATAGTAATTTAATCGATTGTAATTAGAAGAATAAACAGAAAAAAATTATGCAAATAATTGTTGATTTTGCAAGTATTTTTTTAAACAGATGTCTTTATTAATAATGTTGCTGTTAATTACGCTATGATACTACAACAGATTAGTTCACACATTACTTATTTAAATATAAAAAAGAGCTGATTATTATTATTGCTTTATTTATAATAGAAACATTAACTGACTAATAGCAATTATTATCAAGTGAACAATGGATTATTATAAGCAGATATTTTAATTTATGCCATATATAATTTTGTACATAATTAGTTCATTTAACTTAGAGAGGTTTTTTTCTAGTTATTATTATTAATTACAATCTTTTTATCGCCTTCTTTTTACTTCCTCTTACTCCCATAGTAGGATGAAGTATTGCGATCGTGCCAGATTTTTAAAATTGAATTTTTATCGGAAATACATGTTTTGAGGTCCCCTGAGTACGAATAAAATGGTTTCAGCAAATGGTCTAGGTGTGTGTGTGTTTTTTCAAAACCGGCTCCAACGATTTTCTATTTTGAACTTCTTAACTATCTACACACATAAATACCTGTCACTTTTATTTGAAACAATTTCCCGGAAAATTTGATCTATTGGGGGGTTCTAGGGGAACAGTAGCGTTATGCTTTCCTCTAAAATACCAGTTTAATATATGATTTTACTATCTACATAATATTAATACATATTAGAAGCATAAATAGAATTCCAAATTTGAAGTAAAATCTTTTAACGGGAAATGCGATTTTACAGAATAGGGTTCTGAGTTTTTTAGATTGTTCTGGAAAATGGTTAAAAAGGTTTTCATTAATCTTGGAATGCTTGCTGCATAGAAAGGAACTTATCTTGGTTTTGGCATAGAGCGTTCCCCATACGGCCGCTCAGCAATACAAGTTAAATCCCTACCACCATGTTTATCGCCAGCCAAACTAAACATTGTAACGTTACTATTTTGAACATAATTTCTTGATTAAATTGTTCAAACTTGAACAATAATATAATATAGAAACTGTTACAACCTGTCAAAATGATGTGACTAAGATTCATTACGGTGCACAATAGGCCCAGTTGGAGGTCTAAGTGAGGTAAAGGATGGAGACCCCGAGTTTCTAGATTAGATTAGATTACATAGAAGATTCATTACAAAACTAGGTATTATTTACAATACGAACACATCCTTGGTAATACTGATTAGTATTGAGGAAACTTTTGTTTTATTTTGTCCCTATTCCATTGCCAAGTTGGCAGCACATTCAAAACAGCATTTTAGTCTGTTTAGGCTACTATCTCATGTTGTAATTTGCTCACGGATAATTGCAATTTAATATTCCCGATTTTTCCCCACAAGTGACTATATCACGTGCAGTTTGGAAATTTTGAATTTTCTATGTTTAATGATGGAGAGATTATTGTGTGCTTTAAATATTAAGAGTGACTTTACCAACTTATCTAAGTCATTGCATGGGATATACTAAATCAGTTTCTTCCAAAAAAAAACCTGGTGTGAAACGCTCATATGACTCCATTTAATGTAATTATTACAATTCTCATTTATTCATTTTTCATCAAATATAAAATTTTTATATTAATTAGTTGCTTCATTATTCTACAGGTTGATTAGATTAGACCAGATAGAAAAAGGGGTTGGTTAAAGCATTATTCCATGGGCACCAAGGATGTCTATTGTGCATCCTCTTTAGTTTAAGCACTTCTCCTAGCTTCATCCTTTTAAGCAGACCTAGCAGACTTGAAAGCGGTTCTGTCATGAAGCTCGTGCCTTTCGGAATTACTCACTCATTCAGCCTACAATGCTCTCCCCAGTAGACCTAACTTATAACCTTCCAGCTATGGTACATATAACGTCCCTAATAAAATTTACGCGTGTATTTCTCAATCGAAAGTTTCGCCTGCGTTTGTCCTGGTATTCCCTTCTACCATTGATGGATGTTTGTATTAGGTTTCTGGGGTAGGCCACAGAAACAAGATACAAGTGGGATAACTTACATTTAATGATAAGGCACTTTTAGAGGTCAGCGCGACATTTCCGCATCTCAGAAATCTCTAAAATGCAATTTAGCTGGCAGAAAAAGTTTGGAACAAAAGTGATAGTCGTTAAAATAGCAAGTTTAAAAAAAATCGCTGTTTTCATTGACAGGAAAATTAGGGAAAACTGAAAGAAATTCGCACTTTCTTCAAGCGATTTTCTTCAAACTTGGTTTAGTAACAAATTTAAGAGACCCTGAGTAAGACGGACTAATATGTAAGCCTAGAGTCACTCTTCTCCCGAACCGCTGGTTGAAAATCATTTCGCCAGGAAAAATATTTCCCGCGATAACAACTCCATGTTTGCAGGAAGTTTAAAGAAAATTGTTTGACCTGTTTTCGAGAAAAGGGCTCAACAAAAATTAAAAATCTATTTAATATAATTAACTGCACTTTCACATCGTAATAAAAAGGTTGAGGGATTTTGACTATTAACTTCCCTGATGGCACTCAAACGGAATATCAAGTTTGAACTTTCTAGTTTCCATTTTTCAATTATGCTGGTCACACCTACGTACGTACACCCATACCCACCCACCCACACAAATCAGATTCTAAAAAACCATTCAGATTCTCAGGTACCTTAAAAAAAAATCTGGTGTGAGTCCCTCACACGACTTTCTCTTACTGTGTAATGAAACCGCTCTTCTATAATTAGAGGTAAGTGTATGCATGTTAAAAAACAAGTTGAAGCAGAGCTCTGCTCGCATGCTACTGCTATTCTGTTCAGAGAAGTATATGCATGTTAACACATCAATATTTTTCTCATACAGCCAAAATGGCGCCCCTAAAATTTTGACGCCCCGGACAAATGTCCGGGTTGCCGCCCCTAAAGCGGGCGCTGCTAACTAATCTTGGCAGGTACAAAAGTGATTTAAGATACCGTGGTTCAGTAGAGCGCACCAAAACCATTCAATCAATTGCACGAAACATTTGAAATTTAACGCCATGAATTCCGCGCAAAATCAATTTTTTCAGAAAAATGTTTCTAATAAAAATGATACGCTTCTAACTAAGCAGTCAGCATTCCAAGTGCAAAGAAAATGATTGTAACCGTTTCAGAGAAAGTTACAAAAAAAACTCAAAAACATACTCTGTAAAAACGCACTTCCGGTAAACCGATTTACTTCAAATTTGGAATTCTATCAATGCTTGTAATGTGTATTAATTTTATGTACGTAGTAAAACCTTATATTACACTGGAGTGGTACTTCAGGGGTAAGGGTAACGCTACTCCCCTAGAACCTCAAAAGCGTTCCCCTAGAACCTCAAAAAATCCATTTTTCAGGGTAAATGTTTCAAATAAATGCGATAGGTCTTTATGTGGGTAAATAGTATAGGAAGTTTAAAGAAAATCGTTGGAGCCGTTTTCGAGAAAATCGAATTCAGTAAAGTGGCACTCACGGTTGATGAATTTTGCTAAATTCCCTGAGTTTGACGGAACACTAAATTTGACCTTCCTGCGATTTATCATTTTTGAAATATTTTGTTCACAAAAAACACACACATCCACATTCACTCGCTAAACATATTTTTTTCTTTCATTTCGTGGTTCAATACTACGAATCTTTCATCTTCTAGGAAAAATTACTGGATAAGCTAGTAAGAACCCTGAGGGAGTTGCTGAACATTTAGGAGTTGCATTCAGTAATAGTGTGCAGGATTGTCGTGAAATTGGATGGAATGTAGTTGGTGCCAGTGGTGTTATCTTAAGAAGGAGATTGGACGCCCTTTCTTGCGCTCTGTTACAGTCCGCCCAGTTCTAATGTTCCTATATATCACCTATTTAATTAGAACAACAGCAAACTTATTCAACCGAAATACATTCCGATTCAAGTGAAGGACATGGGCAGAAACTTTCTTCAGATTGCATCTGGCATGTGTGAAAAGTGTTTAATGTAAATATATTTTTATCTTCCTTTGTCTCACTTTGTAATTATTTATAAAATAATTATTTGAAGGACATAATTTACACACTTGTTAGTAATATATCATTAATTTTATTAATTGATTTATAATATATGTATATGCAGCGGTGGGGAAACACGCGACCATTCAAGACTAAGATACCAATAAATAAACCTTGACACAAATGTTTACACTTTTACTTTCTCTTACTGCTGTAAGAGAAAGTATTACGATCGTGTCAGATTTTTCGAAATTGAGCTTACTCCGGATGTACTTGTTTCTAGGTTGCCTGGGATCGAAAGATCGTTTTAACTAATTATCGATTGTCACATGGATGTTTGTATGTTTTTTTAGGCTAATATCCGCCTCAACGGAGAACTGTTTATTTACATTTTCCCGCCAATATAATTGTATTGTTATAAGTTTGCCTATTAATAATTTTAATAATATATGAATAATTAATACATTATTATTACTGTATACATTATTGCACATTAGTTACTAACAATACAGTACTTTCATAAATTACATTGACCGATAAATTGTTTTGTAATATTGATTGAATTATCATTTGCTTTGTTTACTAAAACGATATTTAATTTATTTTAATCACAAATTTCTACAGTATGTTTCATTTTTCGCCGAAAGTGGACGAAAGAGTGAAACAATAAAGATCAGCCGTCTGATCGCTTTATTATTATTTATTGGTATAATTGTACGGACAAACTGATTAGTAAATGCAGCTAAACCTAATCATTACATTGATAATAGTAAATTAAAAATAAAAGTTTGAAAAATCCCATTACTGGACATTGTGGTTTAAGGAGACACCTCTACCATAATAGGGTTCATGCCAAACTCTTTTTATCGATTTTGTGAGACAGAGGAATAACCATCCATCCAACATATGGCAGATTGCTTGTGTTGTGAAAAAATTAGGTTTAAGACCTTTGGTCAGAATAGCCTGTTTATTTCCTTTTAAGGTTATGGTCTGACTTGTTCATATGGCTGCGGTGAATATTTGGTGGATTAGACCTGGATCTGTGATATTTGTTTTAGTCCCGTTTTGTTTTTGTTTGTCTTTGGAGTAGCTATGTTTGAGGGCTGGTGAGACTTTGGATACCGTAGGGTTCGATCCCTTCCCCTCTTTAATTTGACACTTCGTCGCGCTGAATATGTCGTTAGATGGATGGAAAGTTTATCAAACTCAAGTTTAAAAAATTTAGCATGATCATCTTACTTGCCCGTACCAGCCAGTAGAGGACAGTCAATTAAAACAATGCTACAAGATATATTTCAAAACTATATAGAAAGGATAAACAAAACAAAACAAAATTAATAAATAAATTAGCCAGGAAATAATATTTTATTTTTGATTTTACATTTGTTTTTAATTAAATTACATAATTAATTGTCTTTTTAATTATTTATTTATATATTTTCTTTATTGTTATTGTCTACACAACACTTTTGGAAATATTACAATGAAATAGATCGCTTAAAACAACTAAAATATTATATGTATATATACGTATTCTTTAATTTAATTCTTAGACTATACATTAATCATAAATAATGCCTATATTATAAATTGTAAGCATTGCTTACGCTCATGATTCAGTGTTTTGCTTGATCTATGAGCATCGTCGTGATTGAATAACAAACAGGCCAACAATTAGGCCTATGGCCTTCCCTTGTTTATTGTTTTTTATCTACGTCGTAGGTGGTGAAGGTTCTCTTCAAGAATCCTAATTCTCTTACCAGGGTAGGGTGCAAGGAGACAGGCGAACAAAGAAAGGGATTGGAAAGTTTTCTCTCCCAACTTGGAAGACGCGATCTCTGTATTCTGAACAGAGTGCCCAACTATGAGTAAGTAAGAACCGGTCATCTATAACATGGATTGAAGCTAAGAAGAGCTTGATCACTTGAAGGGATTTAAATCGTCGAGTCCATAATTCCGTTGTACTTAGTGGTACTTTATAGAGGTGAAGGAAATGTGTTCATGGCCAGGGTGTGGACAAGATGTCGGGACTAGAGGGTCCGACAAAAATCTGTGCGTCTACAGTACATAGAGTAAACAGAAACATCATATCATAGTCTATCAGTGCTATTTGCCAATGATACCAATCGCTAGAAAGTTCAGACTTCAAATTATTTTGCTAGAGTCAAGACAGAATGAGAAGTTTTATTGCTGAAGAGAACCTTCAGTTAAGGGGTAGAACTCGGCTGATGTCCGTGAAACCGCGAACGTTAATACAACATTCTTTCAATCGACGGAAATTTTGTTCAGGAAAGCTGTGGTGGCACAGCATATTTGCGCAGCACAATAAAATTCGGAATCTACTGCTTATATTCGATATTTCTCAAGAAGTTAAAACCGGGTGCAAAATACGATTACAGTGACAAAAGAACTTCAAATTTTTCTGTAGGATTTCTCTCAAGAATAAGTGAATATCGCCGGCTTGATTTATTTGTAAAATTCTTCCTGTTCTTTCCATTGGAATTTCTTGGTTGGTTTCTGAAGGATACTGGTTTTACTGAGTGATATCTAGCATTGCTGTCTAACATAAAACTTGTTACCACAGCAACAATACAGTCTATACAAGTTACATGATCCCCGATGTAGAGGATTAGGAGCAGGAATTTGAACTACTCCCCCAGTCTAAAGTATGACCTATAATTTGCGCCCGTTCAATACCACTTTTTTTTTTCCTTTTGCGTCTTACTTATGGAAATCGGTAGTTAAGAGTGCATTTTGTCAAAAGAGAACATAATGGAGTACGGAGTATGGGGTCAAATGAATGGGAATCTTCATAGAAGGGGGATTCCCCTTCATTTGACCACTTCTTCAGGGATCAAGGGCGTTCTGTTGGTATACGAACGAGGCTAACAACACTAACAATACTTACATCTACAACATTCACACAATATGTTTAAGACCTGCAGAGGACGTTATTATTGCAACTCCTTTGGGTTTAGCGTATACATGCAGACAAACCTAGTTCAACCAACCATCATGCACAACCAACTCCACATCCAGATTGTACACAGGTGACTGTAATTTATGTATCAAAATAATGCCTGTAGGAGCCACAATAGTCATTTAGGACATAGTGGATTTGGCTTTAAAATCATTTCCGTGAGCAGTGAGGGAATCTTTCATACAAATGCACAGAGCTTTTGTTTTAAGCTAACCATGTTAGAAAAAGTATTAGCTTTGTTTGCTTGAAACAAAGTGCCAAACGATAAATGGAATTATGTCCTATGAATCAGCTTATAAAAAGATTACACGCAAATACACATTCAAACATATTCATAAGTTTAAACTAAGTTTAATTACTAAATGTGTAACAGTAACTCTATACAAATCAAGTTTTATATAAGACGGTAATCAATGGCATAGATTGTCCATCAAGCGTGGAAACTGTTCTAAATCCCGAGCTCTTATTACATGCTATTATAAAGTAAATATTGAAAAAAAAATCAGTGTGAAACACTCATACGACTTGGTTTTACACTTAAATTAATAAAAATTAATTTGAAAATACAAATTCCAAGTTTAAAAAAAATTGTTGTAACCGTTTTCGAGAAAATGCCAAAAAACTCGAAAACCTAAGTGTGTAAGTAGTATGTGAAGTTTAAAAAAAAATCGTTGGAGCCCTTCCTAAGATAGTAACGAAATACTGAAAAAAAAAAAAAAAGGAATCAGAAAAGTTACATTTTCGGTCAGTAGATTTTGCTCGAAATCTTGTTGCGTGACGCGGTGTGCCTAATGCCTCAGTTACTTGTAATCGGGTCAGATCTTGATATTAATTTTTACCGGAGATACACCTTTTGAGGTCCCCAAAGACAAAAAAAAATTGTTTTTCATAAAATGGTAATTGTATGAGTATGTACGTACGTGAACAGCATAGCTCAAAACGAAAAATTGCAGAAAGTTCAAACGTAACATTCTGTTTAGGTATCAACATGGAATCCGACAGTACGGTAGTTTGTCTGTCAAAATTGCTCAATCGCAAGTACCACTTTACTGAAAGTTTTCTTTCACTTCGATGCGTTTTGCTGGAAAATAGCCGCAACGATTTTCTTTAAAGTTGGTATATCAGTTACACACATATAAAGAGCTATAACTTTTTATTTGAAAAATTTCTCCAGAAAATTCATTCAAGTGGACTTTTGGATGAGAGGTGAGATTATGTTTTCTTCTAAAGTGCTATTTTAGTTTATTATAAATTTCTATGATTTAAATAATATTAATTAGAATTAAATATGTTGTTTAAAATTCCGAGTTTAAAGAAAATTGGTGACCAGAAGTGCGATTTTACTGTGCTAAAGTTTGTTCAATTTTCCTCCATAAAAACGTTGACGGATTTCTTTAAATTTGGTTTACTAAATATAAAAACAGAGGCTGCCTGTCACTTTTCAAGAAATTTCAACCAGAGAAGTTTAGAGAGGAAAATTGAAGACAAGTAAACGTTCAGTAAAGTTTGAAGAAAATATGTGAATTACAACTCTATAAACTGCAGTAAGAGAAAGTCGTGTGAGTGTTTCACACCAGATTTATTTTTGCATGATATTACAAACTTCTTGGAAAAATTGAGCAGTAATTACTTGGATACATCGTGCAGTAATGAACTGGACGCAGACAGTTTTGACTGGAAACAACCTTCATTGTCCTAAAGATTTACACGATTGCAGGGTGATAAGTTCATTAAGACATTAACAATAATAATGACGATAGTTAACAATTTTTATAGACAATATTCACAAAAATAACAAAAATAAAAATGTTGGGCCGTGCTAGTAAAAATTAATTAATCACGTATCCTCATTGGCATCTTTCATTTTTTAATATAATGTTCAATTTTTCCTTATTAACAATTCGTCTTTGTTTTAATTAATTACGTAAGATCCGGTTGCGCATAACTCTCTTCAATCGTTAAAACGCTAAATCGCATAAAATAAAATTTATTAAGCTAGCAAATTATTAAATGGCAATTGGATAAAGTTAAAATAAATATAGACTGGAGGTTAGAGGTTAGCTTGTATAGGAGGCGTGGCTATACAGTCAAAACTATTACACTCTACGGGATCATCTGTGACCCTCTTAGATGTCAATGTCTATAGACAGGAGTTTATAAAACAGAGGCTGGGTCCACCAAACCCAAGTACTTCTTTCTGCACATATCAAGCTCCTTGCAGTGGCCCTATGGGATTATCAAAATGTCTACAGCACTGACAAAAAAAAAATCTGGTGCGAAACGCTCACACGACTTCCGACTTTCTCTTACTCTAATTAATACAACTTAAACAAGAAATTTTCAAATCGACAAAGCTTGTGAAAATTCAAATTTAAATTAACTGACAGACCCCCACCCCCCACCCACTAATCCTCTAAAATCAATTTTTTTCGGAAAAGTGTTCCAAATAAAAATGAAACATTTCTATTTATCCAGCAAGCATTCCAGGTTTATAGAAAATCATTGGGAAAAATTTCAAAAAATGTCAAAACCTTCTGCAAAATCCCCACTTCCACTCAATCGATTTTCTTTAAATTTGGAATTCCATCAATGCACAGTTAAAGTTCCAAGTTTGAAGCGAATTTATCAGTTAGAAAACTGTGAGAATTGCCGCAACAGAATTTTCGTTTGAATGTTTCACATCAGAGATTTCCTTTATTTTTCCAAGTCTTTCAAGCAAATATACTTATCAAATATGCTATAATTATTATCACTATTTATTATTATTATTATTATTATTATAACTATTATTTTCATTAAATTATTTAAATTAAATATTTAGAAGAGTAACTACATTATAACTTAACTATAGTTTACATACTAGATTACAGATTGCGCTCACATCTGTTCCAATTTAATAATAATTGCCATAAATATTTAGTTCAAAGCAATGGGTAGTATGGATAAAAATAAGTGTATAGTCAGTGTTCAACAGTGAATATATACTTATACGCTGAATTTTCAAAAATAACAGATTTTTGCTAAAATTTAAAGTTTGAAGCAAAATAATTGATCGGAAGTGGGAATGTTCAGATTTTTCAATGATTTCCATGAGACCTACAGCTTTTGTTTACAGACTTTTTTTTGAGAAAATGATTTTTAGTAGGTTTTTTTGGGGGGGGGTGAGAAACAGGGATGTAACGTTCCCCGCAAAAGTACCATTTCATTATATTATTATTATACAGGTTCCGCCAGCTGTTCAATACTAATGGCAACTTAACATTTAGAAAAAATGATAAGTTAAAGAAAATGTTTATGTTTCATTAAATTTAAGTGTTATTTTTATGTGCACAACATATAACAATTATTGTGACCAATTTGCGTATTTACTTATTTTTATTCATCAAACAAAATATATTTTATAAAAATAATGTAATTTCTTAAATAAAATTGAATTATAAACACTAGACATTTACACATTCTAAGACTTTAGTTAGTAAACATTTTAACTTCAATACTACATTATTTCCACATTAACATTATTTAATTTACATAATATTTTCAAACTTTTTTTTTATTCTTATTTACTAGATGATTCCAGATGACCACATTTTAGACAGACTTTTTGTGTGTAATTTCCTGAATTTGAAATATCCTCTTCTTCATTCTTTTCTGGGGAACCCAAAGATTTCGAACGATTATGTCTCGATTGGCCTTCAACTTCTAAAGTTCCAGTAGTTTCTTCAGAAAAAAAGAAGAGCAATTGTTTAAAGGTTTTTTTTTCAAATGAAGGCATTTCCTGATCAAACAAATTCTATATAGATCGCAAAGAAATATGAACCATAATTAAACACTTTTTGTTGTCAAGTAAATATAGACATTGAAATGAAAAGTGAAAGTTTTTTCCGAAACATTTGTCAAATTTCAAAAAAAAAGAAAAAGAAATTGAATGTATAAAAATCCATTAATTTATTTACACTAAAAGTGCTAGACAAATAATGTAAAATGTTAATGGTGATAATGGGAGCATTCTAGCGGTCAGACTGAGAACTACTCCAAATCTTACATGGTTATAATTTCTTCAAATATATCGTTGGTTTTTCCATACATCTTAAGTTTTTTTT
>JAAEAF010000959.1:0-103093 GCA_011037195.1 Triatoma infestans
AAGAAGACAATAAATTTGTCGAAACGTTGGAAAAGATTTAAAAAAAAAAGTGTACATTTTATTGACCGCTCCTCGAGATCTCCTTTAGTTGTTATTAGATCGGTCGAGAATCTTCATTAACATACTAGGTATATATTAGTACATATATACTAGAGTACATATATACTAGAGTACATATTAGGTATATATAGTTATATATATGTATGTATATATATATTTGTATGTATTCAGACTAACAAAGAAATTTCGGTGTTTATTTCCTTCTTTTTTTTTCCAGCTGTGGAAAGCAGCTGGAAGCAAACAGTCGTTACAGACCTGCTTCCTTCGCTTCGTACCTCATCATTTTTCATTCCACTTCCGACTCATCCTTTTCTCTCTTAGTTTTACATCATTTCCTTCGCTTAATCGATCTTATTATTTACTATAAGCAAAAATATATATATATTATATACCATAGTTTTTATTTATTACACTATTTATTACTTTCTCTTACTGCTGTAATGCGTCTTGGATTCTAGATATATATATATGTATTGTATACATCTACGGAAAATATATTTTTATATGTTTACAAATCCCAGTGGTTATAACTACAAAAAAATTTACTCCAATTAATACGTTATCAAAACGTGAGCGCATTCTGTGTCAAAAAAACTAACAAACCTTGAGCCTTTTAAATCTAAATCTAAACTGATAGATCCCCAATTTTTTTTTTCAAAAATAACCTTACTGAAGTCGAAGAACCCCACCTGCCGGGTTCTTCCAATTTCCAAATTGCCTAAACTTGCAATTTTCGGTTAACCAATTTTCTTCAAATTTTATAAATTTAATCAGTAATTTTTGAATCATGTACATTGTATACATAGTATTATACTATGTATTATATACATCATCACATCATATACAATATACATTGTGCTTAAGTGATATTTTAGAAACAAAATATAAAGCTACTATTCGCATAAAAACTACTCAAAAAGAAAAAATCAATTTTACCCAGAAAAAGGTTTTAAATAAAAATATGATTGTCCCAGATTTTTTTGAGCGAAAGATTGGTTAAAATTATCTTGATTAGGGATACAGCCAATAGGCATGAAAAAATATATCAAGTTGGTGTAGTACAGTTTTTTTTTTTTTTTTTTTTTTTTACAACTGATAACTCAGAAGAAACCTTTGTGTATGTACTGAATGAAACGTCGGTTTTTAGCAAGTTGAGTGTGTAAACTGAATTAGCTTTGTGCAAGTCTGTGTTAGCACACTGTTTGAAAAAACGCATCCTGAAGATGGACAAACGCCCGAAACCGGTCGATGACCACAAGTAGAAGCAGGCTATCACGGAAAATGTCTCTGCTGCTCTAATAGCAAAGAAGATTGATAGCAAGATTCATCCAGTCAGATAATGCAAGAAGCTGGGACAGCGTAGGGACTAGATTCACATTCAGTTTGGAGAAGAACTAAAATAACAATCCTGTTGAATGATGAAGAATGGGTAAAAGAAACTCACCCACAACGAATAATTGATGAATCTAACACACAGTAAAAAAGGATCCACACAGAAGGAATATTGAAATAGCTTCAGTTGTTAAGAAAAGAAATTATGTGTGTTACGGTAAATGAATGTAGAAATACATTACTTTAATGCTCTATCTAGATAGTTAAATTTAGTTGCTAAAAATAGTACATGGCATGGCAATCTAACATAAAATATAGTTGAATATGAAGGGAGGGATTAGCTAAGTGGTTAGCACGTTGGACTCCGACGCGGAGGTCTCGGGTTTGAGTCTGGTGTTACCCTTAAACTTTTTCTTCCTAGAAACCTCTACAGCTCTCTCTTTCGTTGAGGACAGTGTTGTCGTAGCGAGAGGACCACTGTTCCGGAGCGCCGATAGTGCACTGAATAGACTCCGGGCGCTAATGTCATAGATATTAAAGCGCCTTAAATTAAAAAAAAAAAAAATTTGAATATGTGGATGGATCCGCAATGCTGGATAACATCTTGGATTTTATCCATCCTGTTTCATCCAGGCATTTTTTTATTTTACCAACTGAAAGCTCAGAAGAAACCCTTGTGTATGTACTGAATGAAAAATCAGTTTTAAGCAAACCATTAACGCGCTCTCAAACCCGGAACCTCAAGTGTATTTGTTTTTTAAGAGGAACATGTATAAATGAAGAAAAAATGGAAAGGAAAAAAATATTATACGGTTTTCAACACCAAAAGAAGGCTGCAACCTAAGCAACGAGCCAGTGAGAGGGATGACTGTGACCTATGACCTCGTCACCCAATAGCCGACAAGAATTCAGTAAAGTTGTAAATTCAGGGTTGTAGAATTTTTTACCAGATAATTTACTGTCGGATCCCATAATGATACCTAAACGGAATATCAAGTTTGAACTTTCTACGAGTTTTGAGCAATGTTTAGCTCAAACGGAATATCACGTTTGAGCTATGCTGTTCACATACACACAGAACATTTGCTAAAAACCACTTTGTTTTTTTGTGCTCAGGGAACCTCAAATTGTGTATTTCCGGTGAAAACACGATTTCGAAAATTTCAGACGGTTATAATAATTCCTCTTACTAAGAGAATGTTAAAAAAAAAAGTAGGGCCAGTTTTGGCTGAAAGAGCAATATTTAACGTTAAGATTGGTAGGTTTTTTAGAAAAGGATGTTCGCTCCATTCCTGGCCAGTTGGTCGGCTAGTTCATTACCTTTAATCCCCTTGTGTTCCGGCACCCATACCAGCCGCACTTTATTGTGCCGGGAGAGCGCCTCCATGGAGTCTCAACACTCCCAGACTAGGGAAGAAGTAATTCTGAATGCCTCAAGCGCCTTCAGTGCCGCCTGGCTGTCCGAAAAGATGCATATCTCCCTATTCCTAGGGCCCATATGTAAGTTCTCCTCAGCATGGACCTTTATAGCATAAACTTGTGCCTGGAATACCGGGGAGTATCCACCAAGAGGCCTCTCAATGAGTACCTCCAGTTTAACTCCATATATTTTGGCTCCTGTTCCGCAGGCCATTTTGGATCCATCCGTGAACCAGGATCCCCCAGTCCGGCCTCGTTTTTCCTAACTCTTAGCCCATTCCGATCTTGATGTGAAGATCACCTGGAAGGAAATATCAAAGTGGAATGTTGGACAGCAATCTTCCCCAGCCATATTAAAAATAGGGCCAGAGTTGGCTGAAAGGGGAATTTTTAAAGTTAAGATTGGTAGGTTTTTAGCAAGTGTGTAAAAAAAAACATTAATTTTATAAAAGGTTCGCCATATTTGATTATATATATTTTTTAGCATTTTTTATTTTTTATTTGGGGGGGGGGGATTAATTATCATCCGGGGTCAATCTACCGAATAGTGGGCAGGGCGGTGCAAATCTGGGTTTTCCTTCAAACTCAGTAATGACCATTAAAAACTTATCACTTTTCCAGCTTTTTGGTAATATAAAAAAATGGAATTTAGGATCAATAGAATAAATTATGTTTTTTTATTTCATTATTAAGATTATTGCAAATAATTAGCACAAAATTGATATTCTCCGATATCACCCCAAAAATTAATTGATACATTGATACTAACTATAAAATTTGTTAATTACAATTTTGTAAACTGGAGTAAGTGCAAGTTGTGTGAGTGTTTCACACCAGATTTTTTTTTTTTTTATATTCTGTGTTGTGAGACATCTGATACCCGAAAGTGGACATTCAAGTTATGGAGTATGATTCAGATAAATAATACTGTAAAAAGAGCGTCTAGATTGTTGAACTCAGTAACAATATGTATTTCAATTTAGACTCTAGTTAAACTAGCAACAAATATTATTGTCATAAAAGAAATGAAACTAGAGTCGCTACAAAAATTTACTTTATTACCGAACTTCCTTTAAACTCCAATAAATAAAATTAAAACAATATATAAAAATCACTTATAATATCATTCTTTTGTAAATTACACAAATACTGGTTTCCGCCAAAATGTTCCACATTACCTTTCTACTATTTCAATGATCTTTTATTCAGATTGTTTCTGGATAAATAATTTGTATGAAATATTAACACGATTTCTTTTGAGATTACTCGAAATTTGGTATTACCGTGAAAGGCAACTATAGCCGCATTATTACACAAAAATTACTGGGGGGGGATCCATCAATCCAGGGCAAGCAACTATGACGCATTAGTGCACAAGAAGTTTCGGAAGAAATCCAATCAATCCCGGGGGAATTGCGAATTTATGAAAACATTTTCCCTGGAAAAAATTTGACATTTGGCCAACAGTTGCGTTCACTTCCCTCTAAAATAAGGATAAATGTATTTATTAGGATAAATGTACCTATTATTATAATCAGAATTAAGAAAACAATGTATTTATATGACTGTGCTAATGATTTAGCAAAGAGTTTACGATATTAAGAGTTTACTTTCTCTTCCTCCTCCTAGTAAGAGGAAGTATTGTAATCTTCACAAATTTTTGACATAGTTTTCACCGAAATATCCGTTTTGAGGTCCCCTAAGTCCAAAAAAGTGGGTTTTTAGAAAATGGTCTTTGTGGGCGTGTATGTATGTATTTGAACAGCATAGCTCAAAAACGAAAAATTTGTAGAAAGTTGAAACTTGATATTCCCGTTTAGGTATCACCATGGGATCCAGACAGTAGGTTATCTGTCAAAATTTCTCTACCGAAAGTACCACTTTTGTGAATAGTTTGTTTCAGTTTTTGCCGATTTTCTCAAAAATGGCTACAACGATTTTCTTGAAACTTGAAATATCAACTACACATACAAAGAGCTACAACTTTTATTTGAAAATTTCTATGGGAAAATACATTTAAGGGCACTTTTTGAGGGAGAGGGTGGGGTTAGGTTTCCTCTAAAGTGCAATTTCCGTTTATTATACAATTCTATCATCTGAATAATATTAATTAAAATTAAATATAATGTTAAAATTCCGAGTTTGAAAAAGTCGGGACGACTGGAAGTGCGTTTTTACTAGGAAGTATTTTTCAGTTTTCTGCTATTTTCTCCATAAAAACAAAGAGAATTACATTAAATTTGGTTATACTAACTATAAAATTTGTCAATCACAATTTTGAAAACTGGAATAAGAGAAAGTTGTGTGAGGGTATTACATCAGATTTTTTTTGTTCTTAATTAGTGTTTAACCGTTCCAATAATATTAAGGGTTTTATTATAAGGCAAAGTGTCTGTTTAATATAGTTCAAGTGCAAAGGAACATCGATGCTGTGTACCTTTCATAATATAATTTAAAAAAAATCTTCCCTCTAATGTACCACTTTAATATTATATTCAGTCCATCGCGCTAAGACTAAACTAATTCTTCTGCATAATGCCCTCGTTTATGCAGGAACTGCTATTTAGTGGAAGTTCATACAATTGTGTCAAATTTTCTAAATCGTGTTTTCACCGGAAATATGCTATTTGAGTTTCATTGAAACCAGAAATGTGGTTTTTAGAAAATGGTGTGTGTGTGGGTGTGTAAGTAAGAGGTCTTAAAAACGAACAAAAAACACTTTACAGGGTGGCCAGCAGGAGGGAACTTACTCCTTGGGGACAAAATTACGAAATCCCAAAATTTTTTTTTGAGAACATTGATTTTTAGAGGGAGGGGGGAGTATTAGAAGGGTCTGTCACTTACTTTAATATTAAAATTTGCATAAAACATACTTGGTTTTGACATAGAGCTGATATAGATAGATAGATAGATAGAGGTTTTGATATAGAGCGCTCCATATAAGGTTACTCAGGAATACCTTGTAAATTCTCCATCACCAATCTCCATCATTTTTGTGGCCAGCCCAACTTAACGTCCCCAAGAGTCAAGCCGCACTAAGGGCTTTGAGCAAGCCGTGTTGGCGTTCGAAATTGGTAGGCGCACGTAGGAGAAGGCTTAATGCCTTAGCTCGGAGGGGCAAAGTGCAACTCTATTGGGTAGCTGGACATGCTGGAATAGAGGGCAATGAGAGGGCGGATCGGCTGGCTAGGGAGGGATCCTCTTTACCTTTTTGTTGTCCCGAGCCAGCCCTTGCCGTCACTTTTGTGAGGTTTTGTGATAGTCAGATCAGACTTTGGGGGCCAAGGGTTTTGGAGAAATGCTGTGAGGAAACGCAGGGGTGCCTCCAGGCTAAAAAAAATTCATCAAAGGAACCAAGCATGGGGTTTCAGATTACCTCCTGTCCGTTAGTAGGATAGGACTGATGACCCTGGTGGGTGTAGTGACTGGACATACATGGGTGTCTAGTCATTTGCGTAATATAGGAAGGACGTCTAGTCCCATATGACAGAAATGATGGAGTTAGGGAAAAGGTGTATCACTACTTATATCAGTGTCCCCGTTTTGCTGGTACTAGTTTTCTTGTATTTGGGAGGGTACCACTCTCGCGGGATTGCCTGGGTGAATTGGAGGTGAAGGATGTCTTGGGATATTGTAGACTGAACCGGTAGAACTACAGGGGAGATTTTTAATTAGGAAGATGAATTCGGGGGGCATGGGGGGATAAAAGCCATGTAGGCTTAGGTCCCAAGCCAATAGGCACCCAGTTTCAATAATAACAATAACGTTCCCATTTTTAATAGAATATAACTTGAATATTTATATTCATTGATGTAAGATAAAGTCGTGTGAGTGTTTCACACCAGATTTTTTTTTTTTTGCTGATGCTGTGTCCTCTATAAAAATAATACGGATAATAAATCTTTGTTTAATCTAAAGGCCCCAGAGATTGCGCTAACTTTACTGTTTTTTTTTGTTTTTTTATATCAGCCAACTGCCAAGGATGAATGTCCGAGTTTGTGGGGCTGTCCATCATTCATCTCTTCTAATGACTAACTCCTCTTCAGTTCTCCAGAGCTGGGGCAGTTGCCAAGAACATCCTGGCTGTCACCACCTGATGATTGCCCGACTTTATTCATCCTTGGATATCTTATAGCAAATCAAATATAGCTGTATTTTCTGTTTTTTTTTTTTTTAATAGTAAATCCCCTCTTAATAAAAATTATTGACATATGTATATCAAACAAAAAAACAAAAAAAAAAGAAAACAGAAAAGTGAAATAGGCAAAACGATTAGAAAAATTTTAGCTTGTAAGTATTGAGATCGTTGTCAAAATTTTCAAAATTATTGCTGTGTATGAAAAATAAATCTGGTGTCAAAAAATCGTCCGCACGCGTTGGTATAGTGGCTAGCGCACTCGCCTTTTGTGCGAGAATTCAGAGTTCGATTCCCGTGAGGGCAAAGTCAGTGTTGACCCAGCATCGTGATAAAAAGTGAGAAGCTGCAGTTAGTAACGCCCTAGGTAGCGAAGGCCGAAATTGAACGGCGTGGCAACTGTGGCATGCTTACCACACGCCCCCCAATTCAAATCGCCGTCTGGCAAGCCTTGTCCCTTCATGGGCTGTTGAGCCATAGGGTAGGGTGTCATAAAATCACACTAAACATTGCCAAAAAATTCGTTATAAATTTTTTTTTCGCACTCACAGGACCTCAAAACATGTATTTCCCGGGTGGGATAACTCAATTTTGAAAATCTGGCACGATTACAATACTTCCTCTTAGGGATTAAGAGAAAGTTAAAATGATTTTAGTGAATGATATATGAGTGTGTGGTTTTTTTAACAGAATATTTTAAAAATGAAAAAAAAAATTGCAAGAACTACAGGTTTGGTATACGCGTTTAGATATATATATTTTTTTTTTTAATTTAAGGGAGCTGTCAACACTATCGGTCATTGGCACCCGAAGCCTTTCTCAGTGCACTGCCGGCCTCTGACAGTGTTCTCCCGTTACAGACAACACTGTCCATCACCGGACAGTAATCTGTAGAGGGTCCTAGGAAGAAAAAAGCTAAGGGTAGCACAGCGGGACTCGTACAAGGGTCCTCCGCGTGGTAGTGCAGTACGCTAACCACTCAGCTATTCCCTTCCCTAAACCGTTTAGCTATTATTACCGCATCTGATTGTCATCAGTTTTTATAGATTTTCTATAAGTTTCGTATACCAACTATACGATACCCATCACTTGACATTTGTAACATTTTTCCCCAGAAAAATTTATTTAGCCGCCATGCTCTGCAGTCCAATAATAGGTATAAGATAACCTACTTGCGCGATGATACCTGGGTTAGTACTGCCCCTGATGATGCTCTCCTGGCCATTACACCTACTTCTTTCATTTGTCTTAGAACAGTTTCAGAGCTTACGGTGTCTCCGCGAACTTGAATTAAATTATCCCTCCCTGAGCTCTGTTGTTTTCAGTAAATTGCAATAAGAGAATGTCGTGTGAGAGTTTCACACGAGATTTTTTTTTTTTTAGTTGGCGTCAGTTGGTGGGACCCTAACTGTGATATTATGTTTTGTGTCTGACAGATACACAGGAAGGAATATACGAGATGTTAATGCTGTTAAGATGAAGCTACTAGTTGAAAATTATGTGCGAAGAAATGAAGACAAAGGGTTTAAATTAGTTAGGAAAGTTGGTTAGAGTGGGGACAAAAAAAAATATATAATAGAATAATAGGAGAAAAGTTCGTTTAGTAAAAACAAGGAAGGCAGCGTGTTTTGTAGAAAGGAATAAGTAGCTCTCTTCTATTCTATGGCTGGGGGGTTGGCTGAGAATTCAATATAAAGAGAGGGCAAAACAGGAACGTCTAGCTTAAACTGGCTGGATTCAATTCTCTGGTAGAAGTCAGTTTACAAAACTAGCCTGCTGTCTGTGTACGAAGGCCGCCTTACAGTGTCTACTTCCCCTTTAAGGGGAGAGAGTTACGAAGTAAGAGAGACAGGATGAGAGGATCACTTCTGTGTTCTTGAAGTGGGACCCCAGAATGATGGAACTCGTGAAAACTCACTGCCCCCCGCACGTTTATATATATATATATATATGTGTGTGTGTGTGTGTGTATTCTGTTAAGCTCTTCTTGTCTTACCACTCAAACTGGTTCTTACAACACCCTTTATACAATTCCGTCTTCTACTTCTTCTTGACACTCCCAAAGTCCGGTGGTGTCAGACAGCGCGCTATAACGTGGGCTCCAGTCTAGTATTGTTTTGTTCTATATAATCTAACACGGGCTGACACAAAAATACCATTATACAAACTACAAACAAAAGTGTACAAACAACTAACTCTTCTCTTTTTGGCCTTTATAGTTCTAACACTATCTTCCCCTAAACGCTAGTGTCAAGAAAAATCTTATCTACATGAACAAATGTCTGATAAATAATAAATAAATGTATTAAGATTTTTTTTATATATTCTATTTATTTTTTCTCGCTTGAAGAAAACAGAATAACCACAAAGAACCCAAGGAACATGTCCTTCATTTGAATCAATCGCCATTTTGGAATTATCTTTGCAAAAAAAGAAGCACGGGGAAGAACAAAGAAAGAACTTGTGGCAGTTCAGGATGATAATCGTGTGAGGACATGGGGTTTATGACGGTCAGGTTACACTGGATGTTTTGAAAAATTAGTTAATTCTAGGATACTACTATACTTGCAGCCACGGGGTACACAGATTGAAACAAAATATTGTTTCAATGACTTGTTTGGCCATAATGGGTGCGATGAGGACAAAACTGACATTGGCATTGGAACCTTTACAAATGCGGTTGTAGGGGAAGCAATGAAAGGTCATCTCATATGAGGCGAGTGAGAAGTGGCAGTTTGCTAGAGAGATATTAGCATGGGGGGGGGGGGAAGAAGGATCCTTAAATGGCTAATGAAGAGAAGCATTGGCATTATCTGCTGATGTTTCCTGGTCTGTCTGGAGCAGGAGCTTGGCTACAGGGTATGAACAAAGAAAGGAAGGAAGGCTTTTAGGAGCTATGGCTACAGTGGTTTTCCAAGCTGAGATCATTGACCATCATGTCCCATTGCTAACCTCCCAAAATTTTAATCTTGGCAACCTCCGTATAAGTAAAACTTGGCTGCCCCTGCTCTGGTAACGGAGTGAAAAAGAAAAGGCCTTTCTCTGCTCCTGAGCAGAAGAGAATATTAAGCACCGCCCACCGCCTACAACCAAGATGGCAAAAAAAAGGGGCCATGCTCTTTTTTGTGTGTTTTTTTTTTAACTAGGTTCATTGCTCCATTACCTTTGAATATGTAACGGCCCTGAAGAAGCTCATTGCAATATGAGCGAAACGTCGGTTTTTAGCGGTAACCACTGACGTTGTCTCAACCGAAAACTCCAGTGCTGTTCATAAAAATTACGGTGCGGATACGGTAAAAGATAAATGACCCTATAGTTAATTTTTGGAAAAATCTAAACAAACCTAAATAGCGGGTACCAATATGAGGTCATGTAGTCCAACTAGAGATTAGCAAGATGGGTACGGGCTAATCGTAGAACTTTGAACATGTGTTGCATTTTGAGCTTTATTCTGAAACTTTAGAGTGCTCTTTAATAATTTCCATCCTATTTCGAAACTCACCCTACATTGAAACATTTAGGTAGTTACCTAACTTTAAATAAAAACTTCATTGATTAAAAAGTATTGAACAGTGGTTTAAGATTGTAGGGACTGGGACAACGGACAGTATCTTGCTTTAAATCCCTAGGGAGCACAATTACTTGATATAAAAATATATTGTTACTATTACATGTGTCCTAAAAAAGAAGTTTATTTACCCTGACAGACATACCTGTTAATAAAAACTGCATGTAACAAAATTGTATCTAAAAATTCAATAAAAATTCAATAAAGGTATCTAGTACCTGTAATACACTCTACCTGACGTATATTATTACCTTCCCTTATTGCTGTGTGGAAGAACTATTGCGATCGTGTCAAATTTTCGAAATTGAATTTATGACGTAATACCCGTTCTGAGGTCACACATAAAGTCTTTCAGATGGTTTTGTAGCAATTGCTCTGTTGTATATGTTGTGCCAAAATAACACGTGTAAAAATCTAGTGTAAAAAAAATAACAAGAAATTAACAATCCACATTTGAAAGGAAATCATTCTAAATAAAGAAAACAAAAATACACTCAGGAAATTTGCACTACCGGTTGATTGATTTCACCCGAAACCTTGGTGCCAGATGCCATCCATGGTAATATATAAACGTTATACCAAAATGTAAGATCACTGCGATTTTATTAACTTTCTCTTATTCCTAGTAAGATGAACTATTCTGATCTAGATTTTCGAAATTGAGTTTCCACCGGAATTACATATTTTTTGGGTCATTCGACCCAATATGTGTGTGGGGTGTGGGTGTGTGTGGTAAGTTGAGCAGAATATCACAAAAACGAAAACTTGTAGGAAGTATGAAAATTGGTATTCCTTTTTGGCACTACCACCGCATCAGACACAAAGATTTTGGGCAAAAATCATCAATCAGGAAGTGCGATTTTACTGTCTCTACACACATCGATGCCTATCACTTTTGTTTGAAACATTTTTCCCGGGAAATTGATTATTTTAGGGGGGGGGGGGTGTTCTAAGGGCACAGTAGCGTTATGCTCTCCTCTAAACTACCACTTCAGTAAAATGTAGGTTTTTACCTACATAGTATTATACACATAGAATTTCCAAATTTGAAGAAAATCGGTAAATTGGAGGTGAATAAATTTTTTGGTTTTTTGGAATTTTGGACTATAAGATTTCTCTTTAAACTTTGTATGATAACGTTACAGACAAAAACATATTACTTTTATTTGTAATACTTTTTAAATATTTGTGAGGAATTTGTGGCGTTAATTTCAAATTTTATATGTAGTTTTTTTTTTTGGCTTCTACTGGGCCGGCGTCTTTATATGTGGAGGAATTTGTGGCGTTAATTTCAAATTTTATATGTAGTTTTTTTTTTAGTGTTCTACTGGGCCGGCGTCTTTATATTTGTGTTAGGAAAAAATACGTAAAAATTAGAGTTAAGGAAAATTAGTTAATATGCTCGAACTTAGTGTTCCGCTTAGGCTGGTGGTCGCTGGGGTGTTGTCACTCGATCGCTGACGGCCCTTACCGATAAGCATGAGAAAAGGGGAATGATTGTCCTTGATGGTCAGGAGTTGTCCAGTCAGATGCTTCCTGCTCTTGTAAAGAAAAAGATCCAAGAGTACGAGATTTGGACTGGGCAGAAGCGCTAGGATGAGGCAGAGAAAGGGAGGACCACAGATGAGTTCTTCCCAAATCTGCATCACAGACTGTCAATACGATGGCTGGAGCAGTCCCAAACCGTAACGCACTTCACGGGCCATGAGGAGTTCAATTCTAAGCTCTATGAGCTGGAAATGAAAGATTCCCCGAACTTTGAATGCGGTGAACGGGACACGGTGCATCACATTCTCTTACGGTGTCCTCTCCTCAACGAGGCAAGAATCCATATGGAATTCAAGCTGATAAGTAGGGGAGAGAACTGGCCGGGAGACTGTAGAGGATTGACCCAAAAGTGCAAAGAATTTTAAAGACATTATGGAGTTCGCTCGAAAAGTTGCGGTGATATGAAGGACTAGACGGATAAGTAGAGGTCCGCCTCCCTGTGGCAGGGACGGTAACTAACCTACTAAGTAGGTAAGGCCAATTGACCATAGGCACCGGTTTTGGCGCTATGCGCTAGGTACGGTGGCCTAGAGTGGGTGAATAATAATAATAATAATAATAAAAATAATAATTCCGAGGGAAGGGAATAGCTAAGTGGTTAGCGTTCTGGACTCCCACGCGGAGGACCCGGGTTCGAGTCCAGCTGTGCTACCCTTAGATTTTTTCTTCTTAGGAGCCCCTTCAGCTCACTATCCAGTGATGGACAGTGTTGTCTGTAACGAGAGATCACCGTCCGGAGGCCGGAAGTGCACTGAGAAAGCTCCGGGCGCCAATGACCATAGATGTTGACGCGCCTTAAGTTTAAACCTATCACATTATTTGAATTATTTTTCAAAAAAAAAAAAAAAATTTATAGGGGGTATCATGGGGTCTGTCAGTTAGTCCTGTCATGTATAGCTCTTTTATTTACGACCAGCCAAACAAGACATTGCTAATTTGCTAGTTTTAAATAAATTTCTTGAATAAATTGTATCATTTAGAGTAAGAGAAAGTCGTAGTGTGAGTGTTTCACACCAGATTTTTTTTTTCGTTATTCAGAAAAGTTTGAAATAAAACCCTAACACTGTGTTTTCAATATTGTATTTGTAATATTAATTATATTTTTTTGGTTTTCTGTCGCAGGTAACGTTGAATACTCTACACTTTGAAGCCGTAAGTTTGAATACAAGAACAATTTGTAAAATTATGTTCACTGTAACTATTTACTGATGTCGGTTCATTCATATTGATTGCGAAATATATGAATCTGAAGACGGAGTTGTAAGTGCCATTGATTTCATATTGATTCCTATGAATTTGTGTACGTTTGTATACTAATTATATACTACACATAATACAATCTTAATTAAGATAAAGGGAATTCAGCTAAAATCAATCACCTGGGTCAAGAAATTAAATCTGAAATTCTGATACAAAATACTCATATAACTTTTGTCCACACCTTCATGTTAATACAATTATATATTGCCAAAACAATTTTTTTCAAAGGTTAAACATTATTTTTGACTAAAAGTTTAGCGATAGTTTGGGGGGAATAGGTCTTAGTTTACTTAACACATAGCAGGTAATACTTGTATGCGATAGCATTATAACTTAGATGGTAATAGTCAAGTGCCTAGAATAAAATTTTGAATAACAATTGAAGTCTAATGTCACAGATTTTTTCCAAAAAATCAACGCGAAAAATCAATGACTTTTGGAAAAATGCTAGCTAAGGGAATACAAATTCTGATCTTCCCAAAGTCTAAAAAAACTGTTTTTTTAGAAAATGGTGTATTTGTGTAAGTGAACAGTATAGCTCAAAAAAAAAATCTGGTGTGAAACACTCACACAACTTTCTCTTACTCCGGTTCTCACAATTATATTTGAAAAATTTTAATGTTTCTGTACCAAAAGCGCACTTCCGGTTCACTAATTTCCTTGAAATTCGGAATTGGGGTCATCTATTTATATCTAATTAATTTTCTTTGGATGATAGAATTGTATAATCAACTATGATAGCACTTTAGAAGAAAACATAACCCCACCCGTCCCCAAAAGTGCCCTTAAATGAATTTTCACAGAGAAATGTTTCAAATAAAAGTCGTAGATCTTTGTATGTGTAGCTTATATACATGTTCTAAGAAAAACGCCAAATAATGAAAAAAAATCATTTAATAAAGTGGTATAGGAAACGCACTTCCGGTTATCCGATTTTTTCAAACTCGGAATTTCAACAACATATTCAGTTCTAATTAACATTATTTAGATGACAGAATTGTCTAATTAACTGAAATAGCAGTTTAGATGAAAATCTAATCCCAGGCCCTCCCCCATAACTGACCTTAAATGAATTTTCCCAGCGAAATGTTTCAAATAAAAGGTGCAGCTTTATGTAGGTTTAGTTGATATAACAAGCTCTTTGCAAGTCTTTGTTATTACACTGTTTGACAAAAACATCCTCATGATGGGCGAGCGCCCGAAGCCGGTCGATGACCACAAAATGACGCAGGCTACCACGGGAAATATTATCCGAGAATGATAGAAGATGAGAATTAAATATGTTATTGAAATTCCGAGCTTGAAGAAAATCGGTTGCACTGGAAGTGCGGTTTTTTACTAAAAAATATTTTTCAGTTTTCTGCCATTTTCTCCTTAAACGGCTCCAACGGATTTTTCTTTAAACTTGAAATGTGAACTGCACATATAAAGAGCTATAACTTTCATTTGAAACATTTCTCCAGATAAAGTCTTTTAACGGGGCTTTTGGGGAATGGTTGAAGGTTATATTAGGTTTTTTGCGATTTTCTCCATAAATACACTGAAGGAATTCATTGAATTTGTATGCACTAACTATAAAGTCCTCAAGCATTGGACTAGTGGCTAGCGCACTTGCCTTTCGTGCGAAAATTCAGGGTTCTATTCCCATGAGGGCAAAGTCCAGCATCGTTATTAAAAGTGGGAAGCTACAAAAATTCAAAATTAGAGCACACTCCAGGCCACCGTACCTAGTGCATAGCGCCAAAACCGGTGCCTATGGTCACTTAGCCTTGCCTACATAGTAGGCAAGTTACCATCCCTGTTACCACGTAGAGGCGGACCTCTACATATCCATCTAGTCCGGCGCATTACCGCTACTTCACAAGCAAACTCAACAAAGTCTTCACTTTTCATTAACCCTTTGCAGTCTCCCGGCCACTTCTCTCCCCTCCTTTTCAGCTTGTATTCCTTATGGATTCTTGCCTCGTCGAGGAGAGGACATCGGAAGAGAACTTAATGCACTGTATCCCGTTCACCGCATTCGCATTTCGGAGAATCTTTCAGTCCCAGCTCATGGGGCTTAGAATTGAACTCCCCGTGGCCCGTGAAATATTGCGTTACGGTTTGGGATAGCTCCAGCCATCGAATCGACAGTCTGTGATGCAAGTTCGGGAAGTACTCGTATGTGGTTTTCCCTTTCTCTGCTTCTTCCCAGCGTCTTTGCCACTTCCCAATCTCGTACTCTGGGATATTTTTCTTTGCAAGAGCAGGAGGCGTCTGACTGGACAGTTCCTCACCATCAAAGACAATCATTTCCCCTTTTTTATACTTATAGGTAAGGGCCCTCATCTCTACGAGGAGTTCAAGCGGCAACACACCAGCGAGCACAGTGGAAAGCTACAGTTAGTAGCGCCCTAGGTAGCGAAAGCTGAAACTAAACGGCGTGGGAACAGCGGCGTTTCACCACACCCCTCCCCCTATTCAAATCGCCATCTGGCAAGCCTTGGCCTTTCATGGGCTGTTGCTATGGGGTTTATATTTTTATACTAATATAAAAATTTGTCAGTTATAATTTTGTAAACTGCCGTAAGTTGTGTGATTGTTGCAAACTACATTTCTCACACACGAATAAATAGATAATAGATATTTATGTGTAGTTTGGAACGTGTAACTTTCATATGTAGTTCGGATCGTGAACATTTATGTGTAAATGGCATCGTTGGAGCCGTTTTCGATAAAAAAAAAGCGAAAAACTGGGAAAAATGAAAAATATAAAAATTTGGACAATATTGTATGTGAAAAGAACAGGAATACAAGTAAAATGTGTAAAGATGTGTTTGTAGGTGTCAGTAATTGGATGACTTCAACGTCTAATATAGAAGAAAATTCACTTGTGGATTTTCATCCCCCACCCCCATACTCATACTTATCCAAGCACAGATGAAGGCGTTATAAGGGAAATAAACGTCCTTTGAAGGAGTATGTAATGTAACTCCTCATGAATGAATCCAATTCCTTTAGCTTATTTCTTTATGGTCACATAAGTTAGAATTGCTAAGTTAATGCAATTCACTTCTAGATACCACTATAAAACTAAGTAAGCAACAATTCAACTTACCACGAAGACTTAAATAATTTTATTTTTACTTTCTCTTACGTTAGTTAGTACAGTTATAGATAGAGTGATAAATTTCCTTTAAACTCAAATTTTATGTATTTTTCTTAACATAAATACGCAGGTGGTGGGGGGTTAAGGGCCAACCTACTGATCTGGGCAGGCGGTGGGGGGGGGGGGGGGGACCAACCTAATGATACTGGCCCAAGGCTGGTGGGGGGGAAGGACCAACCTACTGATCTGGCCAGGCTGGTGGGGGGTAAGGACCAACCTAACTGATCTGGCCAGGCTGGTGGGGGGGAAGGACCACAACGATCTGGCAGGCTGTGGGTGGAAGGACAACTACTGATCTGGCCAGGATGGTGGGGGGGAAGGACCAACCTACTGATCTGCCAGGCTGGTGGGGGGGGAAGGACCAACCTACTGATCTGGCCAGGTGGTGGGTGGGGAAGGACCAACCTACTGATCTGGCCAGGGTGGGGGGGCGGACACACCACTGATCTGGTCAGGCTGTGTGGGGGGGGGGACCAACCTACGATTGGCCAGGCTGGTGGGGGGGTAAGGAGCAAGCTACTGATCTGGCCAGGATGTGTGGGGGCGTAAGGACCAACCTACTGATCTGGCCAGGCACACAAGTGACAATATTATATTGCGGCCCAGTAGAGCGCTTTAAAAAAACTGAACCAACTATGTATAAAATTTGAAATTAACGCCACAATTTCCGCACAATTATCCAAAATAAATTTGGTGGGGGGGGAGATGTTTTTAAATAAAAATAATACGTTTTTATCTGTGAAGGAAATCTTAAGTCTGTTTCGTTAGCCGATCCTCCTAGTAAAATGGGGCTTAGACCACGTCGTTGCCAATCTATCTAGGTAATCATGGCCCTGAGAGCATTCCTAAAAAACGGCACTGATTCTTTTCTCTCCATTGTTTTTATGGAGTGCCCTACAGGTCCCAAAATGAGGCTCCCATGGCTTGACTACAGCTGTTGATCTCCTGACACTGTTTGATCTTTTCCTTGTAATGGATGTTGACGTTTCTTCTTGCTCCCTCTAAAGTTATTGGAAGAACCGGCTGCACTATTTCTGTGGCAAGTTTGGCCAATTTATCTGTCTCCTTAGTTGTTGTGGTTGGGTACGCAAAGCTGGAAAATATCTCTGATATCTGTCTCCTCCTTTCCTTTAACTGCACAGTGAGCAGGTATCCATTGCAGTATAACATTAACCTCTTTTAGGGCCAACAATCCCATTTCCTATTGGCAAATCATAATATCTTTTGAGGATTAAAACAATTGCTAGTTTTGCTGCTTGGAAACCCTGGGTGATTTCCTCTGCAACCAATTCCTCCGCTGTCAAGCTAATGGCAGCAATTTCTCCGTCGAAGTTTGTGGCATGCTTCCTTACAGGGGTGATACCAGTTGAAACACGGATAAGAAAACTTCAAACACTGCTGCCTTTACTCGATACCTCACGGCAGTGGTTTCCAAGACTATAGCTCTAAGCTTAATGATTGATGTTTCTTTGTTTTTAAGATCTATTATGGGCATTAGATCATGTACTTGGCCGTAAAAGAGTCGTAAGGAGCTCTGGTTTGTAAAGGAAGATCCTACCGTAGGCTATAGCTCTCAGCTGTGATAAAACCATTTGCCTTTGTTTCTAATTTAATAGTCAATCCCTGGATTGCTAATAGCACGGGGATATAAATCCTATCAGTTTTATTGGTAAAATTACAGTGGAAAAATTGTTTTTATATAGATTTTAGGTGGTGAGGAGTTTTGATCCAAAGCGCTGTATTCTGAATTACAATGTAATTCGCATTCAATGTGCGTTTTCCAAATAGCTTTAACAATTTGTGCGGATTAAATGACAGGAGTTGGCAAATGGCAATATGAGAGCGGCGCGTATGGCATGGCTAGTAATATACAGATGTGAGTACACTCGATAAAAGACATTACCAACACCACCTTAATCCACCTGATATGGGTGGGCCCTTTACAAGTCCATTCCCATTTCTAGACCCCAATTATAATAAACACGTCTCTAAGCTATCCCGACTCAACGCTGCCATCATCTAGTGTCCTTCAATGTTTAATTCCTTACAAATATTACCTCTATTGGTTCATGCTTCCTTTATTTATACTCACCTACAGTTTGTGGTCCACGCACTGTGACAAAAAAAAAAATCAGGTGTGAAACACTCATACGACTTCCTTTACTTTAATCAATAAAATTTAATCAACAATTTTTTTTTACTTTCTCTTACTCCTAGTGAGAGGAAGTATTGTAATCATGTAAAATTTTCGATATCGAGTTTTCACCGGAAATATCCATTTTGAGGTCTACTGTGTCCAAAAAAGTGGTTTTTATCTAATGGCCTGTTTGTGTGTGTGTGTATGTGAACAGTATAGCTCACAAACGAAAAAACGTAGAAAGTTCAAACTTATATTCCGTTTAGGTATCACCATGGCATCTGACAGTAGGTCATCAGTAGGAGTCGAAATTCCTCAACAGAAGTACCAATGTACTTGTTAATTTTTTTACTTTTTTGCGTTTTTCTCAAAAAAATGGCTTAGACGATTTTCTTCAAACTTAGTATATCAACTGCACATACAAAGAGCTACAACTTTTATTTGTAACATTTCACTGGGAAAGTTCATTTAAGGGCACTTTTGGGGGAGGGGAGGGGTTAGGTTTTTCTGTAAAGTGCTATTTCAGTTTATTAGACAACTCTGTCATCTAAATAATATTAATTAGAATCAAATATGTTGTTGAAATTCCGAGTTTGAAACAAATCGGATAAACGGAAGGGCGTTTACTTTACCACTTTACTAAATAATTTTTTTCACTTTTTCGCGATTTTTTCAAAAATAAGTCCGACGATTTTCTTGAAACCCATATATCAACTATACATACAAAGATCTACAACTTTTATTTAAAAAATTTCTCTGGGAAAATTCATTTAGGGGCACTTTTAGGGGAGGGGTGGGGTTATATTTTTCTGTAAAGTGCTATCATAGTTGATTATAACAATTCTATCATCCAAACAAAATTAATTAGAAATAAATAGATGGCCAAAATTCCGAATTTCAAAGAAATTAGTAAACCGGAAGTGCGCTGAACAGTTTTTTCAGTTTTCGACGAATTTCATTAAATTTGGTACACAAACTATAGTTTGTCAATTATAATTTTGAGAACTGGAGTAAGAGAAAGTTGTGTGAGTGTTTCACACCAGATTTTTTTGTTTGTTTCAGAAAAATGTTTGTAATAAAAGTAATACGTTTCTATCTATGATGCAGCAAGCATTCCAAGTTTAATGACACTCAAAAACCTATTCGGTAAAATCGCCACGTTCAGTTGAACCGATTTTCTTCAAATTTGGAATTCTATCAATGCTTCTAAAGTGTATTAATATTATGTAGGTGATAGAAACCATATATTATGCTGAAGTGGTACTGTAGCAGGAAACCCCGCAAAACCCATGGGAAAAATCTAATTTTCCCGGGGAAACTGTTTCAAATAAATGTGATTTTTTCACAATTACACACAGACAGGAATGACGTCTCTACTGAATTTCTTTTTAGTTTTTTCGTTTTTCATGATTTTCTAGAAAGCGGATCAAACAACGTTTTTCTTTAAACTTGGTGTACTATCTACACACACATAAATACCAATCACTTTTATTTGCAACATTTTCCCGGGAAAATTGATTTTTGAGCGGGGTTGCTAAGGCAAGTGTAATGTTAAGTATTAGTTGAGTACAATGTCACCTATACTATATATGTAAACATTATTTCAACACTATCTAATATATATATATATATATAAATTAAAAGCATTGCTAGAATCCAAATTAGTAAAAAATCGGTGGTTAACCGGAGGTGTGATTTTACAGAATAGGTTATTATTTTTTTTCTTTTTAATTTAAGGCGCGCCAACATCTACGGTCATTGGCGCCCGGAGCCTGCTCAGTGCACTGCCGGCGTTCGGACAGTGTTCTCTCGTTACAGACAACACTGTCCATCATCAAACAGTGAGCTGTAAGAGGCTCCTAGGAAGAAAAAATCTAAAGGTAGCACTGGACTCGAACCCGGGCCCTCCACCGTGGGAGTCCAATGCGCTAACCACTTAGCTAATCCTTCCCTTACAGAATAGGTAATTGTTTTTTTGTTTTTCTCGAAAACGACTCTAAAGACTTCCTTCAAACTTGGAATACTAATTGCATAGATATAACCCTATCACTTTTATTTGAAAAAAATCACAAAGGGTGTCCATCCCCTCCCATCAGCAGCACATTTGTGTTGTTGGAGTAAGAGAAAGCCGTGTGTGTGTGTTTCACACCAGACATTTAAGATGTCTTACTCCTAGAAAGAGCATGTATTGTAAACATACAATTTTAAGCATAGTTGAATATGTGGATGGGTCCGCAATGCTGGATAACATCTGGTATTTTATCCATCGTAGCATGCATATTTATATTCTCTATGACCGGTCTCGGATTTTCGTCCATCGTCAGAGCAAATTCACCAAGTTTATGTAGAGAGTTCATTTCAATGTAATGTTTCTGTTACAACTCACACTTGTTGGTTGTATATTATATGTGCGAAACTCACACAGATATTAACATAAGCTTATAGCCGCCCGCACATATATACAACCAACAACTGTGAGTTGTAACAGAAACATTACATTGAAATGAACTCTCTACACAAACTTGGTGAATTCGCTCTGACGATGGAAGCAAATCTGAAACCGGTCAGGAACAACATAAGTCTGTATGCTGCGACGGATAAAATACCAAATTTTAAGCATAGCCCAAAAAAATCGCATTAAGTGCAAACTTGATATTCCATTTAGGTATCACCATGGGATTCGACAGTAAGTTATGTGTCAAAATTTCTCAACCAAGGTACCACTTTACTGATTTTTTTTTTTTTTTTTTTACTTTTTTCCCGGTTTTTCTTAAGAAGGGCTACAACGATTTTCTTCAAAATTGGTATACTAACTACACATACGAAGAGCTACAACTTTTAATTGAAACATTTCTCCGGGAAAATTCATTTAACGGCACTTTTGGAGGAGTAGACAGACAACGGATGAAGTGCGTGTTTACTGAAAACATTTTCAGTTTTTCTGCTATTTTCTCAAATCGGCTCCAACGGATTTCCTTTGAACCAAGTATGTGGAACTACACATATACAGAGCTACAACTCTATTTGTAACATTTTTTAGGGGTAAAAACATTTTAAGGGGGCTTTTGGGGGAGGGGTGGAGTTTATGTTTCCTTAAAAGTGCTATCCATAGTTGATTATACAATGCTACGTGGGTGCCTTTTCTACTGAACAGCGATTATCTCTGTTAAAAACACCGACGAATTTTCAATTACAATTTTGTAAACGGCAGTAAGAGAATGTTGTGTGTGTGTTTCACACCAGTTTTTTTAAAAATAATTATTCCGGGTGATAAAAGAGAAATAAATAAATAAAGAAATTGCTAGTTTATAAGATACGACAGAAACACTTGGAGTTATAAGTTTTCATAACCTATTTGCATGTACGCCTGTTTGTATATATGTCTGTACGTATGTTTGTGTTAGATACAGGACAGGTTGAAATTTTTGTTTGTTTCACAAGAGTTGGTTAGGTTTTGTTTTTTATTATTATTTGGATTGTGCCAAAGGACAGATTTATGGGCCAGTGGCCCTACTGGGTGTTTATGAGTGCAACGGAAGTGGCCCATAATAACTATGAACACGTCTCACCCGACAAGCATACACTTAGTTCCTCCTTACTGTCTCACAATCTACACACCAAAACTTACTACGACTATTCTACATTACGCCGTACAATGCATCATTCGAAATATAAACTACATATAATAAAGGGAATCAAACAATTGTTTATGTCACAGTGTATCTATCCCACATCACTTGTGTATCTATCCCACATCACTTGTGTATCTATCCCCATCAGTGTGTATCTATCCCACATCACTTGTGTATCTATCCCACATCACAGTGTATCTATTCCACATCACTTGTGTATCTATCCCACATCACTTGTGTATCTATCCCACATCACAGTGTATCTATCCCACATCACAGTGTATCTATCCCACATCAACTTGTACTATTTATTTATTTAGTTTTCTCTTACCGTTATATTGCAATCGTGTCAAATTTCCAAAAAATTGAGTTTTCAACGGAAATACATAACTTGAGAGAGGTTTCAATAACACATTTAATTCTTATTAACATTATTTAGATGACAGAATTGCCTAATAAACTGAAATAGCACTTTAGATGAAAACCTATCTCCATCCCTCCCCCATAACTGCTGTAAAATGAATTTTCCCAGAGAAATTTTTCAAATAAAAGTTGTAGCTCCTTGTGTTCGTAGTTGATATGTCAAGTTTGAAGAAAATCGTCAGAGCCATTTTTGAGAAAAATGCAAAAAAGTAAAAAAACCAACTCTTAAAGTAGTACTTGCGATTGAGGAATTTTGGCAGATGACGTACTGTCAGATCCCATGGCGATATCTAAACGGAATTTCAAGTTTCAACTTTTTGCGGTTTTTCGTTTTTGAGCTATGCTGTTCACACACACCTACAGACTTTCATTTGCTAAAAACCACTTTTTTGGATTCAGGAGACCTCAAAACGGATATTTCCGGTGAAAACTCGATATCGAAAATTTGACACGATTACAATACTTCCTCTTACTAGGAGTAAGAGAAAGTAAAAATATGGTATACTTATTATAAAATTTGTTAATTATAATTTTTTTTTTTAAATTGCAGTAAGAGAAAGTGTGAGTGTTTCCCACTAGATTTTTTTTTTTTACTTTTTCTTTCTCAGGGGACTCAGGGGACCAAACAACTTGTGTTTTGTAACTTTGACACGATTGTAATACTTACTATTACAAGCAGTAAGAGTAAGTTAAATTTGTAACTTTGACACGATTGTAATACTTACTATTACAAGCAGTAAGAGTAAGTTAAATAAAAAAAAAAATAAAAAAAAATAAAAAATGTATTTCAACGTATGTTATAACGTTTGTAAATATATATATCAGCCGTATACAAAGAAGCCGTTTGTTTATATTGAGCTAAGTTGGAAAGAAAATTGCTTGAATATTAGGTAATATGTATTAGTGTGACGAGAGGGTTTGTGTGTTTATGGTTTTGCCAGTTTATATATCTGATATGTTTGTATGATACGCAGTATAATGTGTACAAATATTACGTAGTGTAAGTGTGCTAACATCGGCTTGGTTGTTGAACCACCAATGAGCAGACTTGATTCCATACCACTTTTCCCCCAACACCATCGCCTGCCCCAACGCCGCCCCCACACCTATCATCTTCTGTACACATAGCTCACAGTATAGCACAACACCCATACCCACCTCTTGCCCACTCTCACACACATAGACTCACACAAACACACATCATATCAACTGTAAATATACATCCCTTGCAAAAACTTAACCCCAACTTTTCCAAAACTATTACAAACAACATTCCAATTCACACTATTTAAACTAAACACTACTTGAACACAAAAGTTTATTAAAATTCAATATTGATTTGGTAATTATTTATTATGTACGCATTACGTACGGAGCGTATTTCAAAAAAAAAAAAAAAAATACTTAAAATACGTTTTTTTGGGAGGCATCTATTTTCATGCATCTATTTTCATGCATCTATTTTCATGCATCTATTTTCATGCATCTATTTTCATGCATCTATTTTCATGCATCTATTTTCATGCATCTATTTTCATGCATCTATTTTCATGCATCTATTTTCATGAAAAAGTGAACAAACGTTTTCTTGTAGCAGGAAAAATTCAAATTAAAAATATTTATGTTGTTGTGTAATTGTATAACAAACTATGATGGCACTTTTGTGGAAAACAACCCTCCATCCCCTCCCCCACGGCGAGGTAGACTACTTCCTCACCCAATTTCTCACGGCAAACGGTTGCTTTGCCGTTTACCTGTGTAGGATGGGGAAGGTGGGAGACTCGGCGTGCACATACGGAGACGCCGCTAGGAACGACGACTGCCACACCTTTTTCGTGTGTGGGAGATGGGCGAGGAAAAGATGAAGGCTGGAGGCTAAAATCGGTAGGGTTACCCTGAAACGGTGGTCAGGACCATGCTTACCCGAAGAGACCTGTGAGATAGGGTTGCTATCTTAGTCATTCGGATGAAGATTATTGAGATGAACCGGCACCTCGAACCCCCGAGGACGGGGTCCAGCTAGCCTGGAGTGGGCCTGTGAGGGTGTATTACGAGGCACCACCCCGAAGAAATACCTTGGCAGTTCCGGGTTGGGTAGATGCTTTCGAGGGAGGAGGAGGTTATTAGTGAGCGCGAGTCTTACACCCGTGCGGAGGCATTTCCCCCTCCATAAAAAAAAACCCTTCCCAAAAAAAACCCTTAAATTAGTTTTACCCAGAGAAATGTTTCAAATAAAAGTTTTAGCACTTTTATATGTGTAATTCATCTATAGAATTTCAAGAAAATTGTGAGCGCTATTTTTGAGAAAATAGCTAAAAACTGAAAAAAAAAATCGATTTATTAAAATCCTGATAATTAATCCTAATAACCTGAGTAATTAGCTTTTCGTAAAAATAGTTCAACCGGAAGTGCCACTTTAATAAATCCATTTTTTTTTATCAATTTTTGGTAATTTTTCTCAAAAATGACGTTCACAATTTTCTTCAAATTCTAGGGATTAATTACACATATTTTTAACTTTTATACACATTACAACTTTTAACATTTTATTATAATTACACATATTACAACTTTTATTTGAAACATTTCTCTTGGTAAAACTCATTTAAGGGGGGTTTTTGGCGGAGGGGTTGGTGGGTTATGTTTTCCACTAAAGTGCTATCATAGTTTATTATATAATTGTACCCTTCTAAACAAAATGAATTAGAAATAAATTGATTCGCCAAATTCAGAGTTTCTAGAAAATTAGTAAACCGGAAGTAAGATTTTTACTTTAACAGTTTTTTTTTGCAGTTTTCTGCGATTTTCTCAACAAAAACATCGACGAATTTCATAAAATTTGATGGTATACTAAATATAAAACTGGCCACTGTCTTTGAGTCCGAGGTTGTGGGTATTATCAAATGCTGCTGCCTTGCGGGGGAGTGGCAGGGAGAGATTAAAGAGGGGCGGATATTTTCTGATAGTTGGGAAGCACTGAGGGCTTTGAACAAGCCGTGTTGGAGTTCGAAATTGTTGTAAGAATGTAGAGAAGGCTTAACGCCTTATCTCAGAGGGGGTAAGGTGCAACTCTATTGGGTAAACCCGTGACAATGCGGGAATAGATAGTCATTGATGAAGGCCGATCGGCTGCTAAGGAGGGATCCTCTTTAACCTTTTTTGCGTCCCGAGCCAGTCCTTGCCGTCACTAGAGGTTTTGTGATATCAAATCGATACTTTGGGGAACTAGGGTTTTGGAGCTACCATGTAGCTGGTGGGGTAGGAAGCGCAGGGGTGCCTCCAGGCTTAAAGATTTATAAAAGGAACCAGGCAGGGGGTTTTAGACTACCTCCTGTCCCTGGTGGGTGTAGTGACTGGACACACATGGACGTCTAGTCACTTGCATAATATAGGGAGTATGTCTAGTCCCATTTGTCAGAATTGTGATGATGGAGTTAAGGAAACGGTGTACCACTACTTTATGTAAGTGTCCCCGTTTCGCTGGTACTAGGTTTCATGTATTCGCGAAGGCTCCCTTTCGCGGGATTGCCTGGGTGAGTTGGAGTTGAATGATGTCTTTTTATACTGCAGTTGAGCGTAGTACTGACCGTGAAGATTAATTAGGTGGATGAATTGGGGGGAAACGGGGGGATAAAGGGCATATAGGCTTAGGTCCCAAGCCATTAGGCACCCGTTTCAATAATGATAATAACTATAAAATTTGTCAGTTACAATTTTTTTGGAAAACTGCAGTAAGAGAAAATTGGTGTGCACACTTAGCTATGTTATTTGTGTGGATACTTAGCTATGTTATTTGTGTGTACACTTAGCTATGTTATTTGTGTGGATACTTAGCTATGTCATTTGTGTGCACACTTAGCTATGTTATTTGTGTGGATACTTAGCTATGTTATTTGTGTGTACACTTAGCTATGTTATTTGTGTGGATACTTAGCTATGTCATTTGTGTGCACACATTAGCTTTTGTTATTTGTGTGTATACTTAGCGTATGTCATTTATGTGCACACTTAGCTATGTTATTTGTGTGTATACTTAGCTATGTTATTTGTGTGCACACTTAGCTATGTCATTTGTGTGCACACTTAGCTATGTTATTTGTGTGTATACTTAGCTATGTCATTTGTGTGTATACTTAGCTATGTGATTTGTGTGCATACTTAGCTATGTTATTTGAACTATTTTCCAGGCAAATTTGAATTTTTTGTGGTTTTTGGTGGACAGTAGCATCATATTAAGGCTACTAAGGTTTAAAAGTAATATTCCCACTACCATATTTATGACCAGCCTTACTAAATTTTGTAATGTAGCGAATTTTTGAGAAAATTTCTTATTTTAAACTGTAAGTCTTATAAGTGTTTCATACCAGATTTTATGACTATAATGAAACTTTATTTTAGTAATTCGTAGTTTTAATTGTTTTAAGTAATAGGGATTTAGTAAAGGAAGCCATCAAAAATATATATAATATATATATAGTTGTGTGGATGTAAGGTCTAGCTGTAAAGCGCTGCAAGTAGAAATGGAGCGGATATCTGCTTGCTTAGTACAAAGACCTTTGTACAAGCTAATTACTTCATCTAACTAATTAGGGGTTAGCTCGCATAAAGTCCTTCGGCTCAATTAAAATCCACTACTGGCACTACCTTAGGTCTGCATACCAAAATACAAGTACCAACATCATTACATCATTATTTATTTTCACACACGGTTGTAAAAGGATATATTAATAATTGAATTTCTCAATCTGTGGAGGGGTGAGACTAGTTTTGCGGTACCCTTGGTCTTAGAAATCTGCTGGGAATTAATCAATTACTAATTGTTTTTTTTTATTTTACTTTCTGTTAATCCTAGTAAGCGGAAGTATTGCGACTGTATCAGATTTTTGAAATTGAGATTCATCAGAAATACATGATTCAGGGTTCCGAATATCAAAGTAAAATAAATGTTTTTAGCGAATGGTCTGTTTGTGAGTGTTTTAACAGAATATCTCTGAAAAAGGAAAGTTGCAGGAAGCTCAAACTTGGTAGTCCGTTTAGATACTACGGCTAAGGTTTCCTACTGGTAAAGGCACAAAAAAGAGGACAATTTTGATTGCGCCTTTATTATACTGCTATCAGTTAAACCTGAATAAAACAGTATTTCGTGACAATGATTGTATTATAGTGTAACGCAGCCACTGGTGCCATCTAGGAGAGAAAGCAGGGACCTCAAGTTCTCCTAGTGGCCGCTAGGAAGCGCTGGCGGCGCGCTCTAGGCTTTCTAGAAGAATCGAGAAAGTTCTAGACCATTCTCCACTGCTGTAAATAGAGAACAACAGCTCGAGTGAAGTCAGTTTTGCAGTGTTTCTTGTTACAAACTAAGTGTACGTTTGTGAAAACTGTATAAAAAGTGAACAAAGTGAACTTTTGTGGTTTAAACTGTGAATTAATTATTATTAAGTGTTGTATTTATAATTTATTGTGTAAAACAATAAATTGGTGTTTTTCTTATTGAAGTTTAGAGTATTTTATCTAAACGAACCCACTTAAAACTAGTTGCGGTAGTTAGTTAAGAGGGAAAAACGTTACAATATTCTCTGATAAATATGGAGCGATAACATTACCTGCGATAGCTTATATACATTTAGTTTTGTCTTTTCAGATGAAATTCGCTTAGCTACGTCCGAAGTTTCTTCCGTGCAAGCTTCAGAGTTAAAACTTAAAAATGGTGTTTTAATATGTGTGAAAAGTTAAAGTTCCTTCATTAACAGCTAATACTTTGTAATTCTAGAGGTGAAAATTTTTTCGGAAAACATTTAGATATTATATAAAGTTTAAAAAAAAAAGGTTGGAGCCAATTATTAGAGGGAAAACCGCAAAAAATTAAAAAAAAAAATTCAGCAAAGTCACCCATTCGGTTGACGTCACTTGACTGAAACTTTATTTCCAGATGGGGTGGTAGTACGTAAATTCCTACCTCCTACCCCTTGACACTACGGTCCTTCAAGGGCCTTACACCTCCTCCACTACTCTTTGACATTCTTCTACCTCATGGGCAAGTTTCCTCCATCTCTTCACATCGAGTCTTCCGAGGACTTCCTCCAAATCATCCAACCATCATCTTTTACGTAGGCGCCTCTACTTCTACGTCCAATTATTTTTTGGAGGGGATTTTCCCAGCTGGCATCCTCTCCACGTGTCCCAGCCACCTTAAATGATTTCTTTTTACGAAAGAGACCAGATCCGGCTTGATGAGCATCTGTAGGAGTTCGACATTCTTTCTAATGTTCCAGTGCCCATCCTCTCAGACATGTCCATATATTCTCATGAGTATTTTCCCCTTTCCCATATATTCAAAATCTTTTCGTTTTCTTTTTCGGTAATTCCCGAAGTTTCAAAGCTATTGGTAATGATAGGCCTAATTACTGTGTTATATATAAGTACCTTCGTTCTGTATGTAAAGCCACTGAACTTTAATGGCTTCTGGAGTGCCAAATAACATTTGTTACCGGCCGCAACTTTTGCTTTAATTTCTTCCACCTCTTCGTCTTTCTCGGAAACGAAAGTTCCCAAATATATAAATTGACTTACTGCCTGGAGCCATACTTCCAGAAGGCACTACAGTGTGATCTATTGTGTGCTATGCCTCTTGCCTACCGCAGGCTCAGTGCCCACAGCACCCAAGCTGATATCCCAGGCGAACACTTTCTCTACAGTACCTCCATCAGGGTATGATCCCTAAGGAATCCCAATAACCTGACGGGGTCTAGGGAATGTATATCCCCCTCCTCCACCTGGTACCTGCCAGGTTCTTGAATTTTCTCTGGGTGACAGCCTTGCAGTCTGTTAGTGATATAGAGGAGTTTCCTCCATCACTCCACAGAATCCGCATATGCTGTCATTCTCCAAACCTAGCTTCGTCAGTTTTCCTCTGACTCGACAATGCCCCGTGAGGAAACCCCCCTAAGAACGCGAGTTTATTCTTATTCAGGGCGATGCAGGTTCCGTTGGTTATAATATCCCAAGCATATCTTTGCCTGCCGCAATCCGGGAAAGGAGTTCCGGAGTTGAGGACTCTTTACCTCCACCTCCTCCTTCCTGAGTTCGTCCAAGAAAACCTGGTCACTGACCCCACCACTTCTCGAACGTTTTCGATGTATACCGTGGGTAGTAAGTAAATGGAATTATCAAGTTTGTGGTTCCTGTGATTTTTCGATTTTTGTGATACTTTGTTTACATGCTCTTATTAGGAGTAATCCTCCTACTAGGAGTAAGACAGTGTAAAAATTTGTCTATTGAAGAATTTTATCAAGTGTAGTTACGAGGAAGTTATCTGAATGATTCAATTTAAGAATTATTTTTTTTTTTTTTTGGCCTTGTTAGTGCCTTAATAGATATGGAAACAGGCAATAATAGTTTGTAATAGTTAAAGAAGAAATATACAGAGAAGTGAGTTAGACCGAAACTTAGTGCTTTGTTGAACAGCACAACAGTGCCCAGCTTGTTATCCCCCCCATTCGACCAATATTCCATCTAGTCTAAACCCTTTTGTTTTCAACCGCTCGCTATTACCATTTTAGCTTTGAAAGAGCTACAGGGCGCTAAGTAGAAATAATTTTCACTGGTCCCTATACCTTTTCAAACACCCAATTACAAGACTACTGAATTTAAATTGCTTAAATTAAATAGGTACTTTATACTTCAAACACTAACCATTATCTGTCGTTTGATATTTTTTTTATATATCGATTTTGAAACTGTTCGGAATTTTATTCTATTGTGTTTTATTACATTCACTTATTTGTTAAAGAAAAAAATACTTTACTAACCACTGTAATTAACCAAAAAAAAATCTGATGTGAAACACTCACACAACTTTTACATATTCCAGTTTTCAAAATTGTAACTGACAAATTTTGTAGTTAGTACATCAAATTTAATATGAAATTCGCCAATGTTTTTCTGGAAAAAATACCAGAAAACTGAAAAATACTTTTCAGTAAAAACGCACTTCTGGTCATCTGATTTTCTTCAAACTCGGAATTTCAACAACATATTTAATTCTAATCAACATTATTTAGGTGACAGAATTGTGTGAATGAACTGAAATAGCACTTTAGAGGAAAAACCTAACACTCACACCTCTCCACAAAAAGTGTCGTTAAATGAATTTTCCTGGAGATATGTTTAAAATACAAAATTGTAGAACTTACTTTGGGTGTGTAGTTGATATAATACAAGAATATATAGTAGTTGATAGAAGTTTAAAAAAAATATATGGAACCATTTTCCAAACAAAATCGCAAAAAAGTAAAAAAAAAAAAAGAACTGGAGAAAAAAACATAGGTAAATCACAGTTCTGGTTGATGGATTTTGCCCGAAACCTTCGTGTCATATGCGGTGGTAGTATATAAACGGAATGCCGAACATGTTGCGAATTTTCATATTTGTGATATTTGTTAAAACACACAGATATAGGCAGACACATACCACACACACCCATTCGCTAGAAACGTTTCTTTCACATACAGGGGACCACAAACACGTATATCTCCGATGAACTAAATTTGGAAAATCTGACACCTTCGCAATACTTCCACACTAGGTGCAAGAAAAAGTGAAAATCTTATAATGGTATTGAAATCGTCAGGCCTTAAAATTACAAGTGAGATGTTTGTAAGTTTTTAAAGAAAAAGAATTCTTTGTTGCGCCACGTTTCGGGTACCATTGGTGCCCTTCTTTAGGAGCTCTTTAGGGTAGGAGAGGAGTGAACGCTAAAACGTTGAGACTGAGAGAAATTTTCAGTCTCAGCTGTTCTCAACGTTCACTCCTCTCCTACCCTAAAGAGCTCCTGAAGAAGGGCACCAATGGTACCCGAAACTTAGGGCAACAAAGAATTTTTTTCTTTAAAAACTCCTCTGGCCATTGCCGTACAAACATCTCATTAACAACTTTTAAGATTTCATTTTGGAATTTTTTCAAAAAAAACAACAAATAAAAAACATATTATACATAATAAATTTCGTGCAAAAACTTGTCAACTGGAGGGGCGACATCACTGATATTTCCTTTTTCTTACTCCCTAGTAAGAGGAGTAATCGTGTCAAATTTTCCAAATTTTGGTTTTCATCAGAGATATACGTGTTAAGGTCCCCTGAGCCCCCCAAAATGGTTTTTCGACACGAAAAATCGCGGAGGATTTCAAAACTTGATATTACAAACAGCTACAACCTCATATTTTTGAAACATTTCTCCGGGAAAATTCATTTTTTGGGCACGTTTTGGGGGGGAGGGGGGTTAGGTTTATCCACGAAAGTGTTATTTTAATTTATTATACAAATTCTATCATCTAAGTAATACTAATTAGAATTAAATATGTTGTTGAAATTATTGTGGTTGCTTCCGCATAGCAGGAAAGCATCAGACATTTTCCGTGATAGCCTGCTTCTTTTTATGGTCACGGACCGGTTTCGCCCATCTTCAGGATGCGTTTATCCTGCTCATATATATTGTTTGATTATTTATTTATTTTGATCATTTTAGTTAACAAAACTATTATTTATTTATCTATACTATCTTATGATCATACACCTCGTAATCTGTCCTTTCTTGTCAGTGACTATTTACAGCAGCACACGGATGGCACAGTGTTATTTCACGTTGTTTTAAATAAATAACCAGAATAATAAGATAGTATAGAAACTTAATTACAAAGTGAATCTCCCTCCTAAACGGAGTTTATGATTAGATCTCCACGTGTTGGATGTTTCTATTTTAAGAAAATATGCCCCCTTTAAAAACCCAAACACGTCTTCCTTTTGCCATTCAGGTATCACCACCCTACCCCTATTGACCTAGTTTAAGATTTTAGTTTTTAAATACATTTAAAAGACTAATCAGTGTGTAAACTGAATTTGCTCTGTACAAGTCTGTGTTATCACACTGTGTGACAAACGCATCCTGAAAATGGGCAAACGCCCGAAACCGGTCGATGACCACAAAAAACAGCAGGCTATCACGGAAAATGTCTCTGATGTTGTTGAAATTGCTGAGTTTGAAGAAAATTGGATGAAGTGATAATGCCTTTTTTTTACTAAAAATAAATTTTTTAGTTTTCTACTATTTTCTCTAATGCTGGCACCAACAAATTTTCTGTAAGAAATAATAAATAATTGAATATATGTGGATGGGTCCGCAATGCTGGATAACGTCTCATATTTTATCCGTCGTAGCATGCATATTCATTTTGTTCCTGACCGGTTTTTGGATTTTCAAACATCATCAGAGCAAATTCACTAAGTTCGTGTAGGGGAGTTCACTTCAACGTAATGTTTTCTGTTACATTCACACTTGTTGGTTTATTGGTTGTATATTGTTGGTTGTAATTTTTATTTGTGTAATAATAATTTAGTTGTGTTTTATTTATGTAATATTTTGGGCACTCTGTACTGTATTACAGTGTAAAACATCTTCTGTTTCTACCTGCTATGTGTAAGTGATAGTTGTGTAATTGTTTCAGACCAGATTTTTTTTTTTTTTTTATTTCTTTATTGTTTATAAAATAAACCAAAAGTTTACTTTTAAGTTGCAATGAAGCGATATTATTTGGTTGTGTAAAGCATTGTTGTAGTCGGTTTATATATATATATATTTTATTTATTCGCGTCAATAATTCTGTTACTACAGTTAGAGCAAACCTTGGTTTGATTTTTTTTTTTTTTTGGCGGGGCTGAACTTTAATGGAGCGTAAGACATGGTTCATTCAGTCTCGTTCAGAGGCCATCATGCTCTGTGTTACGGACCGTGTACTTGTACTATGGCCGTCCGTTCTGCCCCCACCCCTGGCCGCTCGTTCTCACAACCAGTATACCCAAACCCAATGTGTCCCAAACTCAATCTTTCCCTCAATACCCGGCCTGCTAAACCCCACCACGACTCCCTCCCTCTCCCCCCAAAAAAAATCCGCACCACAGGGCTACTACTGTAATGATTACCGCTCATCGTATACAATCATTTATTTATTTTTTTCTTTCTTTCTTTAGCCTCGCCCATACTCCCTTCTTCTTTCATACTGTACCGTTTCCTTTATTGTTCTATTTCAATTCGTTTATTACGGTTTGAGTTTGACAAGCTTTGGGCTAATGTAAATAAACCGAATAATGACTAATGGATGTCGGTCGGTTATTCTTTTTATTTGTTTCGTTTCTTCTTATTTCCTCCAGTTTGAGTTAAAATAAAAAAATATTACGTCTATTTCTATATTACAGTACGACTAAGATATTGCTTCTTCCTCTGCAGAAGAAACTTGCGTTTAATTTAGTCGCATTATTTCCGGTGATTTCTTCCATAATTGCAAACATTTTTTTTCCCCCATTTCACCATCTATTTTATTAATTTTTACATCTTTTATTACAAAATATTAATATCACTTTATTGCCCTTTTTTTCAAAAGAAAGACAAAATATTTTCTTTAACTTCTTTTCTCTTCTCAGGCTTTTCTTCCAATAGGTTGGCTGCATGGATCTGCTCCTTCTATCTAACTCTCTCCCGGCAATCGCTGTCTTGCAGTCCCCAACCAGCCATGTCCTTCTGAATACTCTGCGCAGCCAGTCCTGTCTTGGTCTTCGTAGGGCTTTTCTTCCAATAGGTTGCCTGCATGGATCTGCTCCTTCTATCTAACTCTCTCCCGGCAATCGCTGTCTTGCAGTCCCCAACCAGCCATGTCCTTCTGAATACTCTGCGCAGCCAGTCCTGTCTTGGTCTTCGTAGGGTTTGTCTATAAAATGTAAAAGCTCTTTGATTTTATTCAGACATCACATCGTACTAAACTTCTATAAGTTCCCTAAATCTTTTCCGAAATTACATGTTTTGCTTTCCGATAAGAGCGCAGACCTACGCCAGAAATGATTTCTACAGATTTTAGCTATTGAGTTTATCGCTTGGTGAGGCCCCAGGTCTAACTTTGTAATAGGATCCGAAGAGCGGGATCCAAAGATTAAAGAGACACACCAAATTGAGAATCTCACTCGCTATACATAGGCCAGACTAGAGTGGGAGACTCAGTATATATACTGAGGGCAGTCTTTGGACCAGTTTATACAACAGTCAGTACAACAGTTAACAACGAGTCAGCAACCAACTACTACCTTTCTCTTCATTCAATCTAAATCTCTCGCTACCTAATTTCTATTATTGGTGTAAAGTCTGGCAGCTTTGTGTCTCTCTTTTATTATACAGTATTCAGCATTTAGTCTAGCTTATTTCTCAAAAACCCTTTCTCACTAATTTTTTCTCCTTCAAAAGCCCATTTATACACTGCATTACTTGGACGTATGTATCAGGGTTTTCCCGCCCCTCTTCATTGATATTTGTGCATTCCATATAACAGGGTTGAACATACGCAAATGGTTTTACGACAGTTTTGAGCACGTGACTCTATATCTATGTCTGAATCATAATATTGGCCCGCCTATCAGGCACATCTTGCAGGGGCCTCACAATCGAACAAATGGAGATAAATAAGAATGAGGTCGATTAGCTACTTCAATACGGTACAAATTGGCCTGGAGGTAGTCCTGGCCAGTTGCCAGTCTAAAGCGAGCAACTGCTTCGCTTCTGGGCACAATGTAGGTTACCTGCCCTCCTAGGATGCTCAGAATGGTCCACTGTTTTCCCTCTGGCACTGTTTCTGGAGTCTTGTATCTACCTCCTGCTTGAGCCTTTCTTTCAAGATCCTTTTCGCTACGTTGAACTCTACTGGAGTCCAATTTGGCAAGCTGGTTTGCCATTTCATTTCCCGTTATTCGACAATGGCTTGGGACCAATTACATTTAAATTTCCCAGCCCAAAGAAATGAGACCATCCGCAAGAATAGTATATCTCACCAGAATAGCAACCACAGGTACCACGTCAAAACAGCCATGCCTTGTGAGAAATTGGGTGAGAAAGTAGTCGACCTCGCCGTGCCGCCTTACTTACCCATTTCGACTGACTGGAGATGAGCGCCTTGCCGTCCACCTACCACGGTGCTCATTCCTCTAACCCTTCTGCCACCATCGTAGCGTGGCCCGTCTAACACTCCAACTGGCTCACTTCTTTTTTCTCTGTTCTGGAGGTCAATCGGGAACACACCCACGCCCCCTTCTTTGTACAGTAACCAAACGCGTCCGATTATGTAGGTGGTAAAACCTTATATTGCACTAAAGTTTAGAGGATAGCAAACGCTACTATCCCCCCCCCCAGAACCCCCAAATTTTCAATAAAAGTTTCCAATAAAAGTGATAGGTATTTATATGTGTGTGTGTAGATAATATACAAAGTTTAGAAAGAAAAAAATCATTGAAGCTGTTTTCGAAAAAAATTACGAAAACCTAATAATAAACGTTCAGTAAAGACGCATAGTTAGGTTGATTGGATTTTGTCCGAAATCTTAGGGTCAGTTATATAGTTGATACCAAGTTTAAGCTTACTGTGGCTTTTCATTTTTGATATATTTATTCACGCCCAAGGAAGATTTTCTACTTGGAAACTTGGAATACTTGCTGTATCACTTTTTATTTTGAAACTCTATTTAGTTGTTGGCACAGAGAGTTTCACATAAGGTCGCTCAAGTATACAAGTAAAATCCCCACCGCCAAATTTATGGCCAGTCTAACTAAACATTATAAAGTTGGAATTTTTAAGAAAATTTCCTTGATTAAATTGTATTAATTATTAAATAGAAAGCCGTAAGTGTACAGTGTATATGAGCGCTGTGAATGCAAATTAAATATCTTAAAGAATTAAAAGTTAACAGAAATGCTAGTTGAGTAGGAGGAGTTGAAAAACTCTCTTGTCTTAGTACACCAAATTTGTTTATAAAGACTTTCTTAATTCAATAATTATCATTATTTTTTACTACCTCATGCTGTTTTAAATGGAAGTGTTGCGACCGTGTCAAATTAGGGAAATTAAATATTTTTGGCGCAAGTATAATTTGCTTACTCCTTTTATAGACACTCACCGGCAACTTGAACAATTTACTATTTCTATGTATAGTTTTCAAATTTTTTAATCATTATTATCATTCACAACGTTTAGGTTAACTGATTTTCACAATAAATAGGATAATATAGGAAATTTAAAATAATTAATTATAAACAAGTGAATGTGATATTGAGTGGTTTTGGGCGTCTATCAATTACAGCAAGCTTTCTTCTTCTTCTTCAAGATATTTCCCTAATCAGGGTTCCTTGCACCAAGCAATCATATATCCTTGTTGTGGCCGTCCTTCGTACATAAACCTCGCCCAGCCATGATTTCTGAAACCTGCGAGGTCCAACTATCTTGATGTCTGCCTCTTCTCTGTCTACCAGGGGGTTGCCAGTTAAGAGATTTTTTTGGGAAGCCGTTCGTCACTCTTTCGTAAGACATGTCCATACACAATAATTTCCGTTCATTTATTCGTTCTGCTATGGTACGCATCATGTCTGCGTTCTCACTTATGACTGTGTTGTTAACTCTATCGAGGACTGACCGTCGCATTCAATGCATTTTGCATGCTGGCTGTGACTGTCCATGCCTCAGGATCCATACAATATAGGCTTTCTACTAAAGTGGTGTAAATTATTTGCTTAGTTGGGATATGCTAATATCATGGTTCCAAATTACAGAATGTAACAGCCTTTAATGAAAAACTTTAATAAAGTGCAGCTCTGCCTTTAACAATTTTGCCCCTTAATATTCTCGGATACAGATACCGTCTTTACTTATAACGGAATCCAGATACCTTATGCTTGTACTTCCCTCAATAATCTCACCGCCAATATGTGGCTGACTAATGGCAAAGTATTCCCAATTTTTCTAGATTTACATCTAGGTCCCATTTCGGATATTCCTCCATAAGTTGGCTTGCCATGTACCTAGCATCTTCCTCGTCCTGCGCGACAATGGTCAAATCATCGGCATAGCTCAGGGAATAAGGTGATATCTTCAACTGGAACATCACATTTCCGCGTCCAGCCCTCCAAAGCCAATTGCAAGTAGATACTGAACTCATTTCAGCTCAGGTATAATCCCTACCTACTTTTTCTTATGGCCAATCATACTAAAACATTATACACGTTAAAATTTTTTTCAAGAAATCTTGTTAATTAATTTATATCAATTAGTGTAAGAGAAATTTGTTTCTTTAACACACCAGATTTATTTTATCGTACCCAACGGGAAATTCATAAAACCTGTATTTCTGGGGAATATTTTACACGATTACCGTTACTTCCTCTTACTAGGTGTCAGAGAATGTAAAGAATTATAAAGATTTTTTTTTGTCTGAATAAAATTGGATTTATAAAGGGAATGGAGTGGGGGTAAAAAAAAATATAGCACCATTTACTAAATGATAGAGTTTAGCAAAGGGAGAGAATGAAGTTATTTGAAATAGGTAGTTCTTATCTACTTTTACGATTTGGTGGTGGCGGTAGAGAGACTAACCATTGGCGTAACGAGAATTCATCGGTTGAGGGGGAGGCCGGGCAGTTGCGGGCGGGAAATGGCAACCAATTGACTTCCCGCTCAAACCAACTTTTTTTTTTTTTTTTTAACCAAGTGAGTTTTATGAATCTATTAACTAAGCTCACACTCCTTTCGCAAAGTTTCAATCCAATGTAACTTCAAAGTTTTTTATCATTTCTCCATCCAATAACAAAGCCTGGCATATACAACTTGAATTTTAACATCTCGAAAATTGTTTTAAAATCTTAAAACAAATTATATCAAATTATTTATTAATGCTATTAATTTTTTTTTCTTGTTTTTTTTTTTTTTCTTTTTTTTATAACTTCCTCTAACTAACTTTCTCTAACTTTGTTCTAAGAGAATGAATGTATCGGGATTCTGTTATATTTTCAAAATTCAATTTTCACTAGAAATAAGAATTTTGAGGTATCCGAAATACGGCCTCTCTAAATTTATGGGCCCCGGGCCTGTTGTTGGTGTGTCTCATGTCTGTGAAGCTTCCAGCATCATGGATGAGCTCAGTAGTTAGTTGGCAGTCTATGATGCTGATTAGGAGGTCCGGACAGGGCTATTTAATGAGATGTTGCTGTGTCTTACTTTGGGACTTCTCTCAGATATCTAGTTGGATTTCTTTGTTATAGGGGTTTAATTTTTTTTGTTATTAAGGCGCGTCAACATCTATAGTCATTGGCGCCCAAAGCCTTCTCAGTGCACTGCCGGCCTCCGGACAGTGTTCTCTCGTTGCAGACAACACGGTCCATCACCGGACAGTGAGCTGTAGAGGCTTCTAGGAAGAAAAATATCTAAGGGTAGCACAGCTGGACTCGAAGTCGGGTTCTCCGCGTGGGAGTCTAGTACGCTAACCACTTAGCTATTCCTTTCCCTCTACTAAAGTGTTGTTTCAGTTAATTTTTTATTTTCGTTCTGTCATCTACATAATATTGAATTACAATGAAATGTATGGATTCTTGAACTGCGACCTGAAAGATCTATTGTGTCCCCCCCCCCGGAGCCTTCTTAGTGCACTTTCAGTCTCTGAGCAGTGTTCTCACACAATGAGCTGTAAGAGGTTCCTAGGAAGAGAAAATCTAAGGGCAACATGCTGGATTCGAACCCGGGACCTCCGCGTTGCTAGTCCAGCGCGCTACCACTGAGCTAATCACTTCCTTCTTCCTTGACTTGCTCCAGGGAACTAGCGACGGCGATCCTAGATTGTGTATTGTGTATTTCCTTGTCTATAAAGCGTAGAGTGTATGGAATTTAAGTGTATTGTGTACTGTTTTGACGAAGTGTATGGAGTACGGAGCGTTGGTAACCCATGCGATCGCTACTCCCCAAGTAACTGCATGCAACAGATACCCCTTGCGGGCATCTGGTTGGATTTCTTACTGGGCTTATGGTTTGTAAGACAGGGGACGACGGATTGCTTGGATTGTAAGGTTTTTTAATTCAGGATATTTGGTCAGAACAGTATGTCTCTTTGGTAGAGCTTAGGCTATTTCCCATTTAAGGTTATGATCTGATTTGTTCAAACTGCGGTGAATCTTGGAGGGATCTGTAACCGGACCTAGGTTTTTTTTTGTTTTAGACCCGTTTGGTTGTTGTTTTATTTTGAGGTAGCTATATGGGCCCAATGGTACCTTGGATAGCGGAGGGTTAGGTTCCTCCCTATAGGCATATACAATAATATGTCCCCGTGTGTTTGTGTGTATTGTGTTTGAAGCTCAAATTTGAGTATTCCATTTAGGTACTACAACCACAACTGACTAGCAAGTTTCTGGCAAACTCTATCAACCGGAAGTGCAAGTTTAGTTTCAGTTTTTCACGATTTCATAGTCAACTTCTCCACAGAGTTTCATTACAGTCCACACACGAAAGCTATTACTTTTATTTGGAACATTTTCCCGAGAATTTCTTTTTCGGGTTCTTGTGGAAACAGTAAAATTCCAAATTTGAAAAAATCTGTTAAGCGGTAGTGCAACTTTACAGAATAGGCTTTTTGAGATTTTTTTTTAATTTTCTTGAAAACAACTATAACGATTTCATTTTAACTTGGAATACTAACCAATTTTAACAAAATTTGCCATTTTATATATAATTATATCTTTTGTTTATTTAAAAGTTCAATTACTTAGGAATTTGATGCAAACATCGTTTATGTTATCAGGAATTGGTAGCTAGGATAGTCATGGAGGGATAAGAGCTACATAGCGTTAGACCCCACGTCATAGGCACCTATGACTTAATAATATGGAGAAAATAGACCGGATTTTCCTATTAAAAGAAAGGGGTTTAAACAAGAAGATTCCTTGTCAGTGACTATTTCTCAGCAGCCAACGGCTGACACAGTGTTATTTCGGCTCTTATAAATAAATAAATATAATAGTAAGATAGAATGGATAATTAATTGTAAGGGGAATCTCCCACAAACAACGTAGTTTAAGATATAGACTCCCACGTGTTGGATGTTTCCAGTTTTAGAGAAAAATATGCCCTTTAAAAACCCAAACATGTTTTTTTTTCCCACTCAGGTACCACATCCCTCTCCTACTCTTGACTTAGTTAAGCATTTAACGGCAGTCAGTGTATAAACTAAATTTGCTCTGTGCAAATCTGTGTTATCACACTGTTTGACAATCCTGATGATGGGCGAACGCCTGCGAAACCGGTCGATGACCACAAAAAGAAACAGGCTATCAGGAAAATATCTCTGATGATTTCCAGCTCAGCGGAAACCAACCACAACAACTAAGGAGATCCTCTATCATCCATCCTTCTCAATAGTGTCCTGCAAGAGGTTTTCAGGCGCTTAAAGTGGGCAGCAAAAGAATTAAAATTCTTGCTTTCAAATCTTCGATTCGCTAATAATGTGGTACATTTTTTTCTGCAGGAACATACAGGAATGATCACCGAACTTAATGACAGTAGAAAAGCAACTGGATTCAAAATAAGCGAGGACAAGACATAGTCTTTATTGAGTTTTTTTTGGGGGGGGGGGAGGTAATATTCTCAATAAAGTCTATAATGCTTTTTTTTAAAACCGTTATATTAAGCACAAATATAAAAGTATCACTTTATTTGAAAAATGTTAGAAAAAAAAAATTACTTTTGTTGCTTGTGCTGAATTGTAGCGCAAAATCCCCCCCCCCCCCACAACTTGACTGTATTAATTGAAGAGTGAAATTAAATAATATGTTACTGCAAGTAAGCAATATTTGCGAATTGTAGCAAAAAGGAGTAAGAGAATGTCTAATGAGTGTTTCACACCAGATATTTTTTTTTCAAATTCATGGGACCTCCATACCATTTCCAAAAAGTCAATTTCTCCTACAGAAATAAGTGAAAGTATAATGAAATCCGCAAATAAATTAATAACCCACATTAATATAATCCAGATTAATACGTGTTGCTGTATCAATTTTCAAACCTATATTGGTCCTTTAACTCTTGAATATGCCCAAGGCATGTTTTGCCATTAAATTTGATTGTCATATCCATTAGTTACGGTATATTGATTCCAAGAAAATCACTTTTGTTTTCATAATTTTGATAGCTTGGTGAAATCTTTAAAATTGAAGTGGTAACAATATGTCTGTACATTTAATAAAACCAGATTTTAATTAAAATCTGTTGGAGCCGTTTGCAAGAAAATCAAAAATAACCTGAAACAAATATTGTGGTGAGAAAACCTTATTTGTCTTTCTCTTACTCCTGTTTATACAATTATCTGTTACCGGCAAAATATGAAATCACGCATTGTGTACAATGACTAGGCATTTCATACATTACCTGAACACGTTAGGCAGTGTGTAGAATTAACCCCAATTACGTACTTTCCCTTAGGCATTCTATTAAATGCGTATGGCGAAACAGGCAAAGTTACCTTCCCTGTACAGCTAGAGCGATTACATCATTTTCGTTAGGTTATGTGTACTCTATCTGCATAATTTAAAAAAAATCTGGTGTGAAACACTCACACAACTTTCTGTTACTCCAGTTCTCAAAATTAATATTGACAAATTGTGTAGTTTATGTACCAAATTTAATGAAATTCGATGAAAACTGAAAAATTGTTCGGTAAAAGCGCACTTCCGGTTTACTAATTTCCTTAAAACTCGGAATTTTGGCAATCTATTTATTTCTAATTAATTTTGTTTGGATGATAGAATTGTATAATCAACTATGATAGCATTTTAGAGAAAAACATAACCCCACCCGTCCCCTAAAAGTACCCTTAAATGAATTTTCCCAGAGAAATGTTTTAAATAAAAGTTGTAGATCTTTGTATGTTTAGTTTATATACGAAGTTTCATGAAAACCGATAGAGCCATTTTTTAGAAAATCGCAAAAAAGTAAAAAAAATTATTCAGTAAAGTGGTTCTTCTGGCAGATGAATGGCACATATAACCTACTGTCGGATCCCATGGCGATACCTAAACGGAATATCAAGTTTGAACTTTCTATGATTTTTCGTTTTTGAACTATGTTGTTCACATTATTATTATTATTATCAAACTGGTTGGGCTATATCCCGGCATTCCAGCCAACAGAGGCCTATTGTGCCATCTCCGATAGGTCCTAGTAGACAAACCCTCCCTCCTTTAGAAGTTTGAGGGCCTTCACTACCAGGTCATTTTGAGCTACTATCTCTTCAGGTCGCATCGTACCAAAGGTCTCATACCTCAATTAATTATTGCAACGCAATCAAACATCAGATGGGGGGCCGTTTCTGCCTCTTCCTGACATAATCTACACAAGGTTTCCGCTCGATTGAGCCCTACCTTGTACAGATGTTTCCTGAACCTACCATGACCAGTAAATAGTCCCGTCACCAGAGAAATCTGGCTCCTTCTCAGACTAAGAGTCATTTGGGTCCTTCGTTTACACAGTCTTGGCATCCTCCCTTTTCCTTCCGCCGGGCATTCCCAGGGAAGACGCAGCCACCACACTTCCTTCCTGGGCCGGTTGCTTCGAAGCGGCCCTTTCCTTTACCATCCGCTTCCACAGCCGCATTGACAACCACACCCTGCCTTCCGCATCAGCTTTGCGCTTTGCCTCCGCTCTCCGCTCTGCGCCGCTGAGCTTTCTCGGCGAGATGTGGATTTCTCCAAGCTGCTGAGAGACTTCCTTCAGCGGGTCCTTCGCTGAAGGGCAAGTGCCTGCACCTGTCCCAGCTATCCCTTCATCTTGTCTCTCTGCTTCACTCCGAGGGGGAAAGTTGTCACTCCCTAGATCCATCCCCTCTACTGGTCTCACCCCAGGAACCTAGGGAACTCCACCAGCAGAAGGTATTAGTTTGGGGCGAGTTCTGCTCTTCCCGCCCATCCTTCATTCACTTTCTTCGATGATATTTGGGTTTCGTCACTGTTCCCACGAGAGTTGGAGGAGCTAAGTCGTCACTCATTCCTCACTCGCTAAGTCGTGCTCCATACCACGAGAAGGCTACAATACAATGGGGTTTCGCCCGGTTCCCCAAGGTTGACCGCTACCACACATATGTTTTACCACCCTGTACGCATTCAGCCTCGAGGCGCATCTCTTCTCGGCTTGGGTGGGGATACCTAAAGGGATTGGGAAGGATCACTGGGATTGGAAAAGGGGAGGGGGAAGAGCCAGAGGGGTTTATTCCGGCTCCCATCAGTGCCTCGTTTGCCACCTCCCGAGGGAGTGCCCAGATCGCACCACGTGGAGGTGAGGTTGACTTGGGGAGTTACAAGCGGACAGAGACGCACAAGGCACTCTGTCCTATCCCCCTTGCGATCCATGCTGATCACATACATAATATGTACATACACACACACCACACACGCCATTTTCTAAAAACCACTGTTTTAAACTCAGGAGACCTCAAAACGGATATTTCCGGTAAAGATTCGATATCGAAAACTTGACACGATTACAATACTTTCTTTACTAGGAGCAAGAGAAAGTAATATATATGAATGGGACCAAACACATCTACTTAAATCGTGAATTCCCAACATCTACCCTTCTTTAAGCCACCATAAAACTCCCAGGTAATAAGCCGCCTTGAGGTAGATCGCATAACTTCTTCCTGTTCCCTCACCTTGCTGATTGGCGGAGGCTAGCGCGGATTGTGATAGCGAAGCGATGGCAGAGTGTAGACGGGTTTAGAAATGACAGAGCGATGTCGTCTCTCTCCCGGCTGCTTGAGAATCATGTATGAAGTGAAATGTCGTTGGTGTGTTATGTTGTAGTAGTAGCTTGTGTAGCCCGAGCGGTTTTGTAATGGGCTTGTGTGTAAGTTTGAAAAAGAGAGAGAAGTATTAGAAATAAGAAGGTAGTCACCACGGCTAACAATAAATATATTCTATTAAAATAATAACTACAAGTTATTTGCAAAGAATGTATAAACTTCTGTAAAGTGACTATATTGTGGAAACTAGTTAGATTGATTATATTTAAAGTTAATGCTTAAACTGGCACTGATGTTTACTGGTAGAATGTCTAGTCCAGACTGTCGAAGAATGCCTTCTCTTGTTAGCACAAATCTTCCCCTGTGAGAAGGGGTGAAAAGACAAAGCTACCAAAGTTCTAAAAGACAAAGCTAACCAAATTCAATGAACTCTTCTGTCACGGTGGTCTTCTACCTGAATAGTCCCTTTTGCCAGCGAATGTTAGATTTTCTTCATAATTTCAAATAAAATATATTTTTATATTTCTGGCATCCATCACAGAATGTATCATAAATATATATCACATCAGATCCGCCCTCTCAGTGTTTTGTCACATGTCTAGTGTAGGAGTAATTCATTTAAATATACCTATGAGCGAAGGAAAAACTCAACAATCAGTGTCCCCATACAGAGGGACTACTTGTGGCATAGTATGTTTACAATACTGGTTAAGTTTTTTACATCCGGCGGAACCGAGAATGGTCAGTAACTGGGGAATCACAGTATCCTCGGAAAATATGATAGGTTTATATCTGTTTAGTTAGTATTCCAAGTTGAAATGAAATCGTTGTAGTTGTTGCAGCAATTTTCGAGAAAATTGCAAAAAAATATGAAAAAAAAAAAAACAGTAAATTGGTACTTCCGGTTGAATGATTTTTTTTGTAAAAATCAAATTTTTTTAAAGCTTAGGTCTCCTAACAGTAAGAGGATGCCCGCAAGGCGTATCTGTGGCATGCAGTTACTTGGGGAGTAGTGGTCCCATGGGTTACCGCAGCTCACTACTCCATGCACTTCGTCAGAACAGTACACAATAGACAAAAACATTCTACTCTTTACAGACACTCTACATTTATAGACAGTCTTTACATTTATAGTCTCTCTTTATAAACACTACATTTTACAGACAAGGACAAACACTGTACACAAACTAGGGTCGCCGTCCCTAGATCACAGGCGTAAGCAAGGAAGAAGGAAGGGATTAGCTTAGTGGCAGCGCGCTGTACTAGTAACGCGGAGGTCCCGGGTTTGAATCCAGATGCTGTCCTTAGATTTTTACTTCCTAGGGCAGTGATGGACAGTTGTCTGTTGTCTGTAGCTAGAGAATGCTGCTTGGAGGCCGGCTGTGCATTGGAGAAGGCTTCGGAGTGCACAATAGATCTTTCAGGTTGCAGTGCAGTAATCCCTTCAACAATCTACAACAGTAAGAGGAAGTAAAAATACCAGATGTTATCCAGCATTGCGGACTTATCCACATATTCAATATCTTGTATATCTTTGTTGTATTTAGTGTACATATGATTTATGTTTATATATTAAATTAAGTATATAGGGGTGCGAGAATATCGAGTACTCCACCCCACCGTATGAATGCCTGATCTGATAGTTTGTATGAATGGATGAGTTGCGTTAGGTTTTTTTAGAGCTAATTTGTGCAAATTTTATTTATTAGTGTATTTGTATGAAAGTAGTAGGTTAATTTTGCAGAAGTAATTAATGAATAACTAATTAGTTAGTTCAGTATAAACAATTTCCATTGTAATCAAAGTAGTGTTGAGATCTATGAATTTCGCGTGGCCTTACTATTAGTTAAATTTACAACTATTAGTTAGATAAATTTAACACTATTAGTTAAATTTATAAAAAATACTCTTAATTATTATTATTATTTTTTTTATTTCCTCAAATGCAATGGAGAGGTATGTTTTCATTTTCAACATCTGTGTGAGTGAAACTTGCACAGTGAATATACGTTTAGTGGCACTTGTTTGTCTGTATTATTTAGGGGCAATTTATCTGACAGACTGGCGCGCAAATACCTCCAGATGTGTGAGTTCCCTCGCTGTATACAATAACACCCTCCCCGCAACCCAAGTATCTATCACTATAAAACCCACCAACTTAACATGTTTCTTTGCTAGGAAAATAACAATTGTCAATATATCTTTTTATAAACTAGGGATGGTATCTTTGTTCCTGTACAATAGGTAAATAATGTGAAATTGCCATTTTTCTGGCAAAACTATTTACTATTTGAAATGTAAAAAGGGGGTATGCAAGGGATGGTAATCTTCATCGTTTTTACTTTCGTATTTTTTTACTTGATAAACACTCAAGTTTCCGGAATGAGTTCACGTCAATGTTTTACTAAAACCGATGTTTTACCCATATTGCTTCTACAGGATAGTTTTATTTGGGAAGTTTTCTACAGGAAGCTAATGGAGTTAAGAAGCTTGGTAGGACTGGGGCAAGATCCCCTTCCTCCGCCATCATGGCTGTGTATCTTGGTAGGCTTAATTTTTCCTGCCCTGCCCACGATTGGCTTGCGGGTGATGAGGGCTAAATCTTCCATTCCTACCGTATTTTGGATGCCAGGGTAATGCGTGGAAGGAATATGAGATGTCCGACATAAAGACGCTGAATCACTCTTTTTATGGACAGAACACTTCTGTGACACAAGCGACCTCCCTCTTTGATAAGAACTTAGAAATCAGGAGAATGTAAAGAGAGCAGAGTTCCCAGGAAAACCCTCCCAGTACTGAAGCAAACAAAGACCTGCCTGGATGGTTATAACCAGATAAGTTCTGAAGTGTGCATCAGTATTATTATTATTGGAAATGGGTGCCTACTGGCTTGGGACCTTAGCCTATATGGCTTTATCCCCCCGTTTCCCCCCAATTCATCCTCCTAATTAATCTCCCCCGGTAGTCTACCGGTCAGTCTGCAATATCCCAAGGTATCCTTCAACTGTAACAACTCACCCAGGCAATTCCGCGAGATAGGTGCTCTCCCAAATACATGAAACGAGTACCAGCGAAACGGGGACACTGACTTAAGTAGTGAAACACCGTTTCCCTAAATCTATCTTCACAGTTCTGACATATGGGACTAGATATCCTCCCTATATTATGCAAATGACTATGCACCCATGTCTGTCCAGTCACTAGACCCACCAAGGTCCTCAGTCCTGTCCTACTAAGAGACTGGAGGTAATCTGAAACCTCCTGCCTGGTTCCTTTAATGAATCTTTTAGCCTGGAAGCACCCTTGCGTGTCCTCCCAGCATGTCTCCAATAAACTCGTCTCCCAAAGTCTGATCTGACTATCACAAAACCTCTTAGTGACGGCAAGGGCTGGCTCGAGACCGCAAAAAGAAACAGAGGATCCCTCCCTAGCCAGCCGATCCGCCCTCTCATTGCCTTTCATTCCCACATGTCTGGGTACCCAATAGAGCTGCACCTTTCCCCTCCGAGCTAAGGCGTTAAGCATCAGTATGAGTAGAAAAATAGGCTTCGCATGTCTATTTTTATGGATTCCTCATGGGGCATTTTAGACCCAGGGGGCACCTCAAGTAAGCTAGGCCTAGAACACGATAGCACATGTAGATTCTGTGGGGAGATGGAGGTGATTCTAATTCACCTCCTAACAGGCTGCGTCACTATCTCCAGAGAAGATTCGGTAACCTGGATAGTTATCCGGTGCTTTCTTTTCTTTCTCGGTGGGTGAGGATAGTGAGTACTTGGTGAGGGTAGTGGGCGAAAGATTTTTTCTTCCGTGCACATGGTTGATTTGCGGGTGACAAGGTCTATGTCTCCGATCTCTACCCTCGGGAGCCAGGGCATGTTGGCATGGAAGGAAAATAAAATAGCTGACACCCTAGCAAGGAAAGGCGCTGTATCTCTCCTTTTTATCAGTTTGAATTGAATTCTGCATTCTGACGGATTTCCTCGCTGGGCATTGTAGATTCAGAGGACACATGAAGAAGCTGGACCTAGAACACGATAGATACCACCTGCAGATTCTGTAGGGAGAGATGGAGGAGACTCCATTTTTCTGAAAAAATTGATTTTAGAGGGGGAACTGGGGGTCTGTCAGTTGGTTTAAATTTAAATGGCCCCATCTTGGTTTTGTTATAGAGCACTCCACGTAAGGCTGCTCAGATATACATGTAAATCCACATCCCCAATTTTTATGACCAGCCCAACTAAACAATTTGCAATGCTGCAATTTGTTGATCATCTCGTATATCATTTTACTTTGAATTTTTTCCCCCACTTGTCAGTAATAATTAACTGTCATAAATAAATAACTATAACCTCCCGCACACAATGTATACAAACTTGATAGCCTTATTCTGACAGTGAATGAAAATCCGAAACCTGTCAGGAACATCAGAGAAATACGCATGCTAAGATGGATAAAATTCCAGATAATAACTATGTAAATTGAAGTAAGAGAAAGTCGTGTGAGTGTTTCATGCGAAATGTTTATTATTAGTTTCTCTTACTATGGTAAGGTAAAAGGAAAAAAAAAAATTGTATTTGATATATTTTACAAGCATAAGCACGTGGGTAACGTTTGTAGTCAGGATTGGTGGGGATTGATACTATGAAGTCGGGGACTATTTGATTACTATTGCTTGTAAATTCCTGGTACGTAAGGAAGTGTTATAAGGAGAGAGAAAGACAAGAATATGCCCTAGCCACTTTCTAGTGCTGGATTAGCCTGGGTTAAGGACAAGGCAGGGAAGCGTGCCGTTAGGACGCCCACGGGAGCACTTGGCCGATACTATGGCAATAATTTTGAGACCTGGGTAAAGTGAAGATCTCTGGTAACACTCTACCGCCCAACCACTCCTGGGTTCTCCTATCTACCGCCCACTGTCTGACAACTTCCTATAACGGATGCAAGCAACTTTTCCCAACCAGTTCCTTGGGTTTTGATATTAAGTGAGTGCCACCATACACACTCTTTCTAGTCACTTCTTTTTCAGTGTAGGCCAGGGGTTAGGGGGGTCTTCGAACTTTCTCCTTCTAATTCCCTATGGGGATTTTTACCAAAATGAACATGGTATCTTAGAAAAGGACTAAGGTTTTTACTCTACCAAACAGGATTTCCGCTTCTTTTTTTTCTCACTTTTTTTTTTATATTTTTTTATTTTGACAGCGCAAAGTGTCCGGTAAGGTGCAGAATCCATTACTGTCTTTAGAAAACTCCAGGCCACTATATCGCATTCCCAGGCACTTCCTAAAATATTTCACTTCCTTTAACTTAAAACTTCCCTTTTCATATAACTTTATATCTTATGACAATAAGTTTTATATAAAAATATATTTAAAAAAAAAAAAATCTGGTGTGAAACACTCACACAAATTTTTCTTGCTCCTCTTAATACGTATTTTGCGTATTTATCCTAACTTAGGGGTGGTGCAAGATTACCTAAACCTATACTAATGTAGCCAGGCAGAGAAGTAATGATTTATTATAGCCCAGCAGAGCGCTCTACAAAAAACACTGAACCAAACTACATATAAAATTTGAAATTAATGCCACAAATTCCCCTACAATTATCCAAAATAAATGTTTCTTATAAAAAATAATACGTTATTATCTGTGAAGTTAGCAAATCAAGTTTAGAAGAAATCGTTATAGTTGATTTTGAGAAAATTCTGAAAAAAAAAACTCAGAAACCTATTCTATAAAGTAGTTGCTTTTTGGTTTAACCGTTTCTCCTAGTGTAGGTAGTGGTGGAAATAAGGCTTAGCCACCTCGTTGCTAACCTATTTAGATCATCATGTTCTTCTAGGTAATCATGAGGCTGTGAGCATTCCTAAAAAGCGCGACTGAATCTTTTCCTCTCCTTTGTTTTTATGGAGTGCCCCAACAGGTGAACATTGATGTATCGTGTTGCTCACTCTAAAGTTATTGGAAGAACCGGCTGCACTATTTCTGGCCAATCTATCTTGTCTCCTCAGTGGTTGTGGTTGGAACTGCAAAGCTGGAAAGCATCAGAGAGATTTTTCCGTTTTAGCCTGCTTCTTTTGATGGTCATCGACGCGCATCATCAGGATGTCTTGTCAAAATAATGTGATAAATAGACTTGCAGAGAGCAAATTTAGTTTATACTATATACCTAACCTAACCTAATTCCTTCAAATTTGTAATTCTATCAATGCTCCTAAGAGTATTAATAATATTACGTAGTTCGTAAAGCCATATATTATACTGAATTTGTAATTTAAACCAAAACATAACGCTATTGTTCCCCCAGAACCCATAAAAAATCAATTTGCCCTCAAAAATGTTTTAAAATAAAAGTGATAGGCATTCATGTATGTAGATCGTTACTGCCATTTTCAAGGAAATTCCGAAAAACTGAAAAAAAACAAAACAGTAAAAGTCGCACTTGTGGTTGCTAGTATTTACCCGAAACGTTCATGTATCATGTGGTGGTAGTGGTGGTAGTGATTACCTAAACGGAATACCAAGCTTCAGCTTCCTGTTACTTTTCGTTTTTGAGAACTGATCTACCGACATGATGCAGTTCACTTCTTAAGCTTTAGTGTTGGCCTGACTATTAGGAACAAGATTGCAATTCTTCTGTTCGTTATGCCCATTATTCCTTAAGATATTTGGGCGCAGGTTAAGAAAGAGGAAATTTGGGCCATAAAGACGGATAGGGTCTGGTAACTGTTTGGGTTCCTTTCTGAGATATTTTGTTAAACACACATATAGTGGACCATTCGCTACTGGTGAAAACTCTATTTGGAAAATTGCACAAGATCGCAATACTTCCTCTAACCAGGAAGTAAAAATATTTTGGGCAAAAATGTTGATCACTAATAAAGAGGAACTGATTATGTTCGAACTGAGGAAAAGTTCGATCAATGGAATCAAAATTTACAGACAATTTTTAGTTGGAAATTGTAATTTTAATAAACAAATTAATATACTTAGAAAGCTTTTTAAACATGTTTAGAAATTTGTGATTAACAACTTGGTTCAATCTTCTAGTTGACTGACGGTTGGTTAACGAACCATTTCTAGAAAATATGTGAAAATTAATCGAATGACTTTAATGTAATTTTCTTTCTTTACAATAAAGCATATATTAATTTTATTACTTAATCGCCCTAAAACCGTTTATTCATTAAATGATTTTCTGACTTTTCTATGAAGAAATACCTGCTTTCTCTGGAAAATTTCTATTGAAGGACTTTAATAAATTCTAAACCAAGGCCTAACTTTTATATATATGTATATACACTTCCATCATTTGCACTTAGTAAGTTTACTATACTTAGTTTACACATGATTTACTTTATATAAGCTACTTAGTTTAATCTTTTCCAAACTAAGGTGATATAATCAGAAATAAGGTTCCTCCCTCCCAGAATATACCCATTGGCATATGTGATGCAAAAAGTTAATAATTTCAATTAATTACCGGGCGTGAAATACTCTTAACAACTTTTTGTTATGAATTTAATGCATTATTATTATTATTATTATTCAAGAGAGGAGAGGGCGAAAAACTCAACGCTATCCAAAGCCTCCCTGGGCCCGTGCTGGGAACAAAAGTCCAAGCTCGGGTTTTACCCATCTAAGTTTTACCACAGTCAAAACAAAGCTGACCAGAACCTTAATAGGACATAGCTTAAGATCTTATACCGATATCCTATTTCGACCAAAGGTCCTAAACCTAATCACCTCACAGGCCAAACAATCAGTCATAAGATGTATGGATGTTTCCCCCTCCATCTCACAGACTCTACAAAAGAGGTCAGCTATGAGCCCCATTGTATAGAGACGTCTCCTTAAGCCACAATGCCCAGTGAGGAAGTCAACCAGAGCCTGAGAGAGGTCCGTGATAGACACAGAACCCCCTCACTCAAAGCCCCGCCCGGACCCCCAATGAGCATCTTAGACTGCCGACAACCTACTGTGCTCATCCGTAAGGATGAGTGGTGTGAGGTCATCCATGTCTGGAAGCCTAACAGACATGTGAGCGGGAGAGAGGCTCCCAATTTGGCAAACATATCCACCTCTTCATTCCCAAAATTTCCCACGTGACCTGGTACCCAGGCTAGAAGCACTTCCTTCAGAGAAGAAAGCTCTTCCAGTCTTTTAGAACATTCTAACACCAATCTGGAAGAGAAGATACATGAACTAAGCACCTTCAACGTAGCTTGGCTGTCCGAGCAGATACAAACACCCTTTAAGTTAGTACTGCATACCCTCTCATCCAAAATACAACAAAGAATTGCATATACCTCAGTCTGGAAAACAATGGGCCTCTCACCAAGAGGCACCACCAAGTGGTCTCCCCCAGACTTACCATCTATCTGGGAACCGTCCGTGTAGCACCGGAGATAATGCTCAGGAAACACACCAGACGGATCCAAGCTTAACCAATCATGAATTTAATGCAATTATTAAGTTAATTTTTTTTTTACTGTTTTAGTCTTCCCTGATATCGAAAAAAATGTTTTTTAGCCAATGGTCTGTAATTGTGTATGTCTATGAATAGAATATCTCAAAAATGAAAAGTCGCAGGAAGTTCCAAATTGCGGAGTTATTAAATGTTTTCCTTTTTTTTCTTTTTTTTTGTTCAGTTTTTGTGATTTTCTAGAAAACAACTTAACGATTTTCTTTGAACTTCATAGACACATAAGTAGAGCGGGCAGATAAGGGAGTGAGATCTCCTCAGACTTTTTAGGGAGGGCATGCAGGAATGGAAGAAGGCCCCAGTGTTAGGGAGTGGTCATCCTTATTTCCTGGCTTTCCGACCTGGAATCTCCTTGTTAAGTACTTCATTTTGAAGCTGGGTACCAAGAAAGAGTGGGAGCAGTTGGATCCGCCGGTATGCAATAAAATGGTATACAGATAGGTCTAAGACCTTCGAGGGAACAGCGGGCGGGTATGTTTGGACCAATGACCAAATACACAGAACTCATGGATAAGTTTCTCAACATCTTCCAGGCGGAAATACACGCAATGAAAAGATTCGTTCAATTCATTCTCGATAGTAAATCTTTCAGATGACCATGTGTGTTTTTACATAAAAACTGCTGTAAGAGATAGTCGTGTGAGTGTTTCACACCAGATTTTTTTTTACTTTCTCTTAGTCCTAGTAAGAGGTAGTATCATAATAGAGTCAAATTTTCGATATTAAGTTTTCACCGGAAATATCCGTTTCGAGGTCTCCTGAGTCCAAAAAAGTAGTATCTAGAACAGGGTCTGTGTGTGTGTGTGTGTGTGTGTGTATGTGAACAGCATAACACAAACCGAAAAACCGTAGAAAGTTGAAACTTGATATTCCGTTTAGGTATGACCATGGGATCTGACAGTACGTTATCTGTCAAAACTCCATAACCGGAAGTACTGCTACACAATTGCTTTTTTTTTGCGATTTTCTAAAAAATGGCTGCGACGATTTTCTTCGAACTGGTCTGTCAGCTACACATACACACAGCTACAACTTTTATTTAAATCACTTCTCTAGGTAAATTCATTGAAGGACACTTTTCAGGGAGAGGTAGGAGGTAGGTTTTCCTCTAAAATACTTTTTCAGTTTATTACACAATTCTACATCTAAATAATATAATAATATAAGTAATATAGTAATAATATAAGTTATACTTGGTGTGTGTTTTGAAACATTTCTCCCGGGTAAACTCATTTAAGGGGGCACTTGGGGTAAAAGGGTAGGGTTATATTTGCCTCTAAAGTGCTAAACAGATTTCTTTTAGTTTTCAAGATTTTCTCCCTAAAAACACCGGACGAATTTCATTTAAATTTGGTGGTACTCCAACTATAAAATTTGTCAGTTACAGTTTTAAAAACTACAGTAAGAGAAAGTTGTGTGAGTGTTTCACACCAGATTTTTTTTCTTTTTTATTCTACAGGACAAACTCTACTAACAGTGTAGTATAGATATTTCTAGCTGTACATAAACCCAACAAAATAATTGAATACCCACTGAATCACTCTCCCACTCACAGTATTATTTACAATTCCTTCTCCTATCAAAGCTAGTCACTTCATAGTGCGTGGGGGGGGGGACGATAAAATAGGATTATGCCTTATTTCTAATGTTTGATTTCTTGTTCGCTAGGTTGACTTTTACCATTTTTGGTTACCCAACTTATTGTATTATACGGTTATAACTAAATAAATTTTTCAATTTTTAATTTTTTTTTTTTTGGCAATTTTCTTGAGTTAAAAAGGGCTTCTTAACTTTTTCATATTCAAATATGTTGCTGTATCACTTTAAACTAACCAGACAAAATGATTTCAAGATGAAATCCATCAACCGGAAGTGCGACTTTGAGTGTCCTATATTATCTACACACCCATCACCTTGTTCTGATGATACACAAATATCTTCTTCACCAGACCTGGCCTTTTTTACTTTCTCTTACTGCTGTATTGTAATCGTGTCAAATTTCCAATATTGAGTTTTCACCGGAAATATCCGTTTTGATGTCCCCTAAGTCCAAAAAAGTGGTTTTTGAAAATGGTCTGTGTTGTGTGTGTGTGTGTGTGAACAGCATAGCTCAATAACAAAAAATCGTAGAAAGTTCAAACATGATATTCCGTTTAGATATCACCATGGGATCAGACAGTGGTTCAGTTGTCCAAATTCCTCAACCAGAAGTTGGCGCTTTACTAGTTAATTTTTTTACTTTTTTTGCAATTTTTTCAAAATTAGCTTCGACGATTTTCTTTAAACTTGGTATATCAACTACTAACTTGGTACACATACAAAGAACTGCAACTTTTATTTAAAACTTTCTCCGGGAAAATTCATTTAAGGGCAGTTTTGGGGGAGGGGTGGGATTAGGTTGTACACTAAAGTGATATTTCAGTTTATACACAATTCTATCATCTACATAATGTTATTTAGAATTAAATATGTTGTTGAAATTCCGAGTTTGAAAAAAATCGGATGACCGGAAGTGCGTTAACTTTACCACTTTACTAAATGATTTTTTCTACTTTTTCGCGATTTTCTCAAAAATGGCTCCGACGATTTTCTTGAAACTACTTATATGAAGTACACATACAAAGATCTACAACTTTTATTTGAAACATTTCTCTGGGAAAATTCATTCAAGGACACTTCTAAGGGAGGTGTGGGTTTAAGTTTTCTCTAAAGTGCTATCATAGGTGATTATACAATTTTATCAACCAAACAATATTAATTAGAAATAAATAGAAGGCCAAAACTCCGTGTTTCAAGAAAATTAGTAAACCGGAAGTGCTCTTTTACTGAACAGTTTTCGACGAATTTCATTAAATTTGGTACTCTAACTTTAAAAATATGTCAATTATAATTTTGAAAATGGAGTAAAGTAAAGTAAAGTAATGCCTATTTTTTCAGGCGGGCTTAACGTCCAACTACTTGAAAATGGAGTAAGAAAAAGTTGTGTGAGTGTTTCACACCAGATTTTTTCCTTAATTTTTTGCTTATAAAGTTAGAATAATATTAAGCGTTAATCATCTTACCTCAAGATTAATCAATCTACCAACAAGTTTCCAAATTTCAAAAAAAAAACTTTCTCTTCTTCCAGTTTTCAAAATTCTAATTGACAAATTTTATTTATTTATTTACATTAACGGTCATCATAACCCTTTTATAAATGACTATACAATCAGCATTGATATATAACATAAATAATTGTATACACAAAATACAGTTAACCAAAAAAACCATCATATATCGATTATAAACTACAAATAAGTACTACATCCAACAAAAAAGTACTTTAAAAATATTACACAGGTAACAAACATTGAAACATGAGGGTACAATGTGCCATCGATAACAGAATGGAACAAACATTGAATCGGATAGCCCGACCCCAGGAAGGCTAGGGAATTCCGCCTCAGGTGGGTTCCTAGGGTTAGGAAGGGGGCCGCGGGGACACGGGTCGATGCTTCGGTATCGGAACGTTGTCTTCCGCGGCACCGGACTATGTCAAGGTGCGATGGTCTACCCGGATAGTAACCGGGTGCATTTGATCGTATGAGGAGGCGGGACCACGTACCTTGATGAACCTTTTATTGTTTTTATGGATAATATTAAAAAACTTTCTGGTCCTAGCCCACCAACTTCTCACCTATCCACACCACCTCCTATTTTATTCCAAACAATCCTTTCCCGATATCCCAGATCCCTCCCACATCTGCCCCATCACCCCCTCTATTCCCCCACCGACTGGACTACATGGCAATGGACAAGGCGTGTCGACGGCAAACAACTCTGGACTAACGAAAACTGGCTTGCAGGTTACCCTACATCCTTACAACCCTCCTTCCCCGCGAGGAAGAAAGCCAGGGGTGGCAACTACAAGAAGAAAGAGGTAAGTGAAAAATTATTATTTTTAGATTTAGAGGAGGATAATTGGGGTAGGTACTTTGTTATAAAAAAGAAAAAAGGTACATTTACAAATGATTGCTCTTTTAAACTGCATAACTTTATCAAAACAACACTGGGCAAAACCAAAAGCATTAAAATGTTAAATGATGGCTTCATTTGTATTGAATGTGAGAACAGAATCCAAGCAAAAACGATCTTAAGCTTAGAAAAATACATGGATGTTGAGTTGGAAACAAGTCCCCATAAGCGCTTGAATAATTGCCAAGGCGTGATTACTTGCAGGGACTTACTAAATAGCACAATAGAAGAAATAAAAGAGGGTCTAGCATATCAGGGCATGGTAGAAGTGAGACGCATCTTGTATTGACATTTAACCGCCCAAAACCACCACAAATGATAGACGCCGCCTTTTACAAACTAAGAGTGCGCCCATATATACCATCTCCAATGAGATGTTATAAATGTCAAAGATTTGGGCACACTTCAATGAAATGCCAAGCAATCGAGAGGGTATGTGAAGCGGAAAAATTAAACACGAAGGCGGATGCACACCGCCAATAATGTGTGTAAATTGTGGTGGAGAACACACTGCTAGATTTTCAGGGTGCCCTATTCTAATTAAAGAAAAAGAAATACAAAGAGTTAAAAACTCCAACAAATGCCCTACCATGAAGCAAGGGCAATTGTTGAAAGTAAATCGTATGTAACCCATGAATCGTATGTAACCCTTGGGTGTGATCCCAAGGTGGGAGTATTCCCGCCCAAAGTTTTAGCTTCCTCTGAAGGGGCGTGGAAGGTGGTTAACTCACCAAAACGCTCCCCTAAGAGGAAGGAAGCTAAATTTAAATTACCTCCCCCTCTCCAAATAAGGATTAGGGGAAGAAGAATAACTAACAGAGGACAGACGTCCTCCCAGAGTATCTGTTCCCCCAAAAAGCAGTGGCAACTGCTGGGGACAGATATTGATGCATCGGAGTCGGAAGGGGGAAATCAGTCTGATTTCCCTCCGAAGAGAAAGAAAAAAGGCTGGCCCAAAGGCAAGCCGCGGAAAGAGTGTGCCACTGATTAAAGAAAAACAGTATCCATGTATGTAACTCAGTATGTATTTATAATAAATTTATTCCAACATTTTTGTAAAATATCTTAGTCTAAAAAATTCTGTAAATATGTTAAATTCAAAAGATAAGAAGATCTTGCCACATGTGGTCACCCATAAATATTAATATATGTGAGTCCATTCTTCAATGGAACTTGAGGGGCTACATGAGTAACATGGAAGGTTTACGCCGATTGGTGGCGGAATACCGTCCATTTGGGTTGTGCCTCCAAGAAACAAAGATTCGCCCGGAGCAAGTAATTCGTATCCCTGGGTATAATATATATGGAAAAGAGGTGCAACCTGCCCCAGGTGGGAGAGCGCACGGCGGTGTCGCCGTTTGTGTAAGGGAGAATATCCCCAGCAAACGGCTGAACCTACAAACCAATTTACAAGCTGTTGCCGTGCGTCTAGCTATACCATTTCAGGTCACTTTAGTTATTATTTACCTACCAGATACACTCTGGCGGAGAAGTGACCTGGAGACTCTGCTCTCGCAGCTCCCTGCTCCGGTGTTACTGTTGGGAGATTTTAACTCTCATAACACCTGGTGGGGGTCAATGCGAACCGACGCTCGGGGCAGAGCTCTTGAGGAAATTATAGATAATAGTTATATGGTAATCCTCAATAATGGTACAGCAACATATTTTAACGCACACTCAGGGCGCGTTAGTGCCATTGATCTGAGTGTTGCAACACCCACCATAGCCGTACGTTTGGAATGGACCACCTTAGATGAATTATACCATAGTGAACACTACCCAATCTCAGTATCGAGCTCCATCTCTAGGGCAGATTTTATAACTCCTTGGAGATACGACATCAAAAGCAAATAGGCCTGCGTACTCTTCTAGAGTAGTGGCACCACTCCTCACGGGAGATGCCACACTTCATGCAAATAATTTTGAAGAAGCGCTTATACAAGCAGCCGGGGATTCAATACCGCGGGTAGGCAGAAGAGTCGTAAGACCCCCCGTCCCCTGGTGGATCCCGGAGTGCAAAATAGCCAACGCAGCCAAAAAGCGAGCATTTAATAGGTTCAAAAGGTATCCTACGGAAGAGAATTTAATACAATTTAAAAGACTAAGAGCCAGAGGGAGGCGAATAATAAAAGAAGCATTAACGTATTAAGTGTTACGCTATTTACGACGGCGGTTAATTGTCTTGCCGAAGTTGTAGGAGACCCACTCCAAATATCTTTATATGTTGATGACCTCGCTATTTATTTATCAGGGAGTGATCTTAGCGAGGTGAAGGAAGCCCTACAACAGGCAATAGACAGAGTGGCTAATGAGGCCTCTAGGAACGGGTTTAAATTCTCTAGTACTAAGACGGTATGCCTACATTTTTGTCGCTTAAGACACGAGCATAGTCCCCCTACTTTATTAATGAACGGCATGCCTATTCACTATAAAGATAGCACCCGTTTCCTAGGCCTTATATTCGATACTAAGTTAACGTGGCAGGATCATATAGACTACACATGTAAGAAAGTAAGGAGAACCCTCGATATTTTGAAATTTCTTGGCAGCTATAAATGGGGTACATAGCGGGAAATCCTAAAGCGTATTTTTATTGCGCTTAGCCGCTCCAAATTAGAATATGGAGCGCCAGTGTATAGCTCAGCGCGCAAATTACACCTTAAGTCATTAGATAGGATATATAATGAAGGAATTAGGTTGTTTACAGGTGCCTTCCGGACCAGTCCTTTAGAAAGTCTATATGTAGAGTCAGGAATGCTGTCTCCTCAACTTAGGAGGGAACCAGCTTACCCTGACCTACATTGCCGGAATATGGGGAAAGCGGTTTCATCCGTTATTCCATACCATATTCGAGGGCCCATTTCAACAAGAGTATCGTGAACAACAATCACGGACGCGACCTCTCGGGTTCCAGCGCTAGAGCTCTTAGACGCGGAGGGAGTAAACTTTGGCCCAGTGGAGGGTTGGCGCTTTGCGCACCTCCCCCCATGGCTACTACCTTCTGCAAGCATCCGTATGGACCTGGCAACACATAAAAAAGAGGAAACACCACCCGCCGTCTATAGACAAAAATTGTTAGAAATATTAAACCTTTATTATGATTTCCGGCCTGTGTTTACTGACGGGTCGAAGATAGGCGACGGTGTAGGTAGTGCTGTGTACACGGAGGGAGTTACCCTTAGTTGGACACTTCCACAATATGCAACCGTTTACACAGCTGAGATGTTCGCAATTTGCCAGGCCATAAAATTAATTCGAGATAAAAATTACAATAAAACACTAATATTGACGGACTAAGCCCTCCGGGATAAGTTCTCGATGGACTCAATGGTCCTAAATATTTACAACTTATTGCAGCAACTAAGCGCATGTGGTCAAGGGGTGAAGTTCGCCTGAGTGCCGGGTCACATTGGTGTGTCCGGTAACGAACGGGCGGACGAGGCAGCTAAGCAAGCTGCCTCTACACAAACAAATGATGTCACCCCCGATGGGGGGACTGACTTACAGGTTTATATGAAATACATTATTAATAAAAAATGGCAAAGTCGGTGGGACAGAATAAGTGAAAAATTAAAAGATATTAAACCACGTGTTATTAGCGATAACGTATTTATTAGCGTGAATGTATTTATTGGCAAGAATGTATTTATAAGCGCGAACGGTTTTATAGTGTGAATGTATTTATTAGCGAGAATGCTGGTATAAATGGTTAAGTTAGTATTTTATCTTCTATTTCGGGGTTGAAAGAAATTATATAAAAGTATTTCACCCCTTAGGTTTAGTTTAATTTAGATTTAGTCTCTTATAGAGGGTGCAGGAACATAAGTTAAAAGTACTGCACTCCACAGTTAACTTGTTCAATAGCCTCCTTAAGTAAAAGTTATACAATTAAAATATCTAAAAATTACAACATTAAATGAAAGAATGTTGCTTTTGGTTTTTGCTTGGGTTGTTAAAATAGGTTCTCCAGAAGTTAAGGGGTGGCACCGAAATAACCCGCACTCCCCCTCGTCGACCAGATCGATGAGATAAGTGGGGAAGTGTGGGAAGAATCAACCACCAATAGTTCCACCCCGCTCTGCCAGGCAAAGTGTCGTGTGTGGATGCAAATTAAGGTATTGATGCCATCCCAGCTCGAGTGGCAAAAGAAGATAAAGATAGTTAAAGAATGTGGGGCGCTAATGGCCGTAGTCGTCGATGCGCCCGAAAAAAAAAATAAATAAAATAAAATCATAATAAAGTTTATGATAAACCAATTATTCTTCTATTCATTTTAGCTGATGTATTGAATGAATAAGTCAATGTTAAAGAGATTAGCACGTCTTAAAATTCTTAAAAGTGGTGAATGATATAAATAAAATTGGTTTGTGCAAAGTTTACTGAAAATAGATTATTGTGTCTGTGGTCTGAATAGAAGGTACATTGAAATAAATTTCATTTACAAGATATGGACAGTCAATAAAATTATTTAAAAGTTTGTGCAGAAATAATAAGACAATAATTAAACGTCTGTTTTCAAATGAAGAAATTATTAACCTATCATAAAATTACATTGTAAGGAATGTTATTGTAGTCATAGCCTAAACGAACACCAATCGTTCTTATTAATCTTTTCTGAAAGTTCTCTAATTTGTTGATATAACATTTGTGATATAGATACCAGATAATAGAGTTGTATTTATAGTACTATACGAAATTTAATGAAATTCTTAGGTGTTTTTAATGGAGAAAATTTGCCAAAACTAAAAAAACCAGTTCAGTAGAAACGCTATTCCGGTTTATTAATTTGTTTGGAAACTCGGAATTTTTGCCATTTATTTATTTCTAATTACAATTTTTATTTGGATGGTAGAATTGTATAATCAAGTATGATAGCAATTTAAACAAAAGACATAATCCCATACGAAAGCCCCATTAAATGACTTTACCTAGGGAAGGGATTAGGCTACCCTTAGATTTTTCAAGGAGCCTCTACAGCTCACTGTCCGATGATGTACAGTGTCGTCTGACACCAGAGAACACTGTCCGGAGGCCGGCAGTCCACTGAGAAGGCTCCGGGTGCCAATGACTATAGATGTTGTCGCGTCTTATATTAAAAAAAGAAAAATGACTTTATTAGGAGAAATGTTTCAAATAAGTTGTAGCTATTTATATGTGCAGTTTACATTTCTAAGTTCTCACGCGTTGGCCTAGTGGCTAGCACACTCGCCTTTCGTGCGAGAATTCAGGGTTCTATTCCCGTGAGGGCAAAGTCGGTGTTGACCCAGCATCGTGATGAAAAGTGGGAATCTACAGTTAGTAGTGCCCTAAGTAGCGAAGGCCGGAACTAAACGGCGCTGCAGCGTGCACACACTCCCCTATTCAAATCGCCGTCTGGCAAGCATGGCCCTTCATGGGCTGTTGCGTCATAGGGTTTCTTTACATTCCTAATTTAAAGAAAATCTATGGAGCCATTTTCGAGAAAATAACAGAAAACTGGAAAATACATTTTAGTAAAAACGAACTTCTGGTCATCCGATTTTTTTCGAACTTGGAATTTCAACAACACATTTAATTTTAATCAATATTATTTAGATGACAGAATTATATAGTAAACTGAAGTAGCACTTTAGAGGAAAACCCTACCCCTCCTCGTGCCTTTAAATGAATTTTTCCAGAGAAATGTTTCAAATAAAAGGTGTAGATCTTTGTATGTGTAGTTGATAATCCAAGTTTAATAGAATCGTTGTAGCTATTTTTGGTAAAATCGCAAGAAAGTGAAAAAAAAAACAATCAGTAAAGTGGTACTTCCGGTTGAGGAGTTTTGGCAGATGACCTATTGTCGGATCCCATTGTGATTACCTAAACGGAATAACGGAAAAACCACTTTTCTAGACTCAGGGAACCTCAAAACGGATATTTCCGGTGAAAACTAGATATCGAAAATTCGGGACGATTACAATACTTCCTCTTACTTGCAGATAGGCTGCTTTTCCTCTCACTTTCATTTAAAATATTTTTCCGGGTGAATTGATTTTTGAGGGGGGGACTTTGGGGAAAGAGTTGCGTTATGCTTTCCTATAAAGTACCCACTTCTGTATAATATATGATTTTTTATTTATTTATTTATTTTTTTTGAATCGAAAACGGTTATCACGATTTTCTTGCAACGGAGAATGTGGGAATGCTGACTGCATTGACAGTATTAAAGCTGTAGATAGACAAATATATTTTTCTGAAAAAATGGAATTTATGGTTGGATATTTATTGTTGGTCTTTGTCAGTTACTTTAAATTTAAATTTGTGCAATGTTTTCTTGGTTTTGACATGTGGCCCTAACCACATGAGACTGCTCAAGCATACAAAGTAAGATCCCCACCACCATTTTTATGGCCAGCTTAACTAAACATTGTAATGTTGCAATTTTAAAGAATATTTTCCTTAATTAAATTGTATTAATTAGGGTAAGGTACTCACACGCTGGTCTAGTGTGCGAATTCAGGGTTCGATTCCCGTGAGGGCAAAGTCGGTGTTGACCAAGCATCGTGATGAAAAATGGGAAGCTAAAGTTAGTAACGTCCTAGTTAGCGAAGGCCGGAACTAAACGCCATGGGAACTGCAGCGTGCTTATCACATGCCCCCCTATTCAAATCGTGGGCTGTTGCACCATACGCTTTAATTAGGGTAAGAGAAAGTTGTGTGAGTGTTTCATACCTGATTTTATTATTATTATCAGGTATTTTTTATTATCAGGTATATTTTATTATCAGGTATATTTTATTATCAGGTATATTTTATTATCAGGTATATTTTATTATCAGGTATATTTTATTATCAGGTATATTTTATTATCAGGTAAATCATGAGTAAAATTAAAGAAAATATTTCATGTATTCCCTGGTATAAATTTTATTTAAATTCATATTAAAAGGATACTTTTGTATTGAGCGTTGTAGTTGGTCTGTATTTATATCAAAGAAACAGGTCCTTTTTGTCCCAACAGTTTGCATTGTTTTAGTTTTGTACTATAAATCTGTTTTGTAACACTTAAATGAGAAGCTTTCTAAAGCAAAATGTTTCGCTTATTATGTCTTACTATGGAGGGTTTTGTATATTATGTATTTTACAAGAACTATAATTTGGATAATACACCTAAATACTAAAGGAGTAAAGTATTTATGTAATATTAAAATAGGCTCCCATTTATGTTATTAATGTTTCTCTAAATAAACCTTAGTTTTCCACTTGGGTCGCATGTTTGTGCTAGACAAAGTGAAAACTTGTAAAGCAGAAATAGAGTTGGTGTGGAGGGGGGCGTGTTTTTCAAGCAACTTTACATAGCCTGCTAGCATGTGTAGTGTCCACACAATAGTAAGTACATGAATTCAGGCAAATTTGACATAATTTTTACTTACTCATTACTTGTGATCTTGTCTAACTTTTGGAAATTGTGTTTTTTCACTGGAAACATATGTTTTGAGGTCCCCGGAGAACGAAAATGTGATTTAGTACAATTAATCAACCTTATATACCTGGTTTTCTAGACTCAGGGGACCTCAAAACGGATATTTCCGGGGAGAACTCGATATCGAAAATTTGACATATCGAAATCAGACATTACAAATACTTCCTTTTACTAGGAATGAGAGAAAGTAATAACATTTCTGTATTTTAAATATATAAAAAGTTAATTTCTCATTCAATTTTTAAAAAACTGTTAGGCAACCGTTAAAACTACTCTTACAGTGGTAAGTGAAATTAAACTTAATACGAATAGTAATAAAATCAAAGTTATTGAGATAGTTGAAACGTTGTAAGCATGACCTGCAGTTATTATATGTTCCAGATTTTTTTTGATACGCTAAGCATAAATACTGCATACCACACAATAAAAAAAATAAGCCATTTTATCTGTAAAAAAAAAAAGATAAAATAAATAAATGAATGGCAAAAATTCTATGTATTATGGTAATCCAAAATTTTATAGGGTCGTAAAGTTATGGCTAAAAATATAAATTCAAATTTCTCATATCAAAAAGTTTGTCACTCTATATATACATATATATAATTATACACAGCTTCATGGAGAAATACTCTCACGACCATCTCTTATTTCTATTAGTACACACACACACACACACACACACACACACACACCACATATATTATATTTTTTTTTTAATTGAAAAAGAAGCACACTTTGTGGCTGTAAAGAAGCCCCTAGCCTGAATGGTGCCCCTAACGCTGAGCGTGACGCCCCAAAAACAATGAAATGAGCTTAACCTTCCTAAACTAATCCTAACCTACTGGTCTCCCCCAGTATTCGATATTCCTGGGGGAGGCAAGGATCCTACCTTATCCCTTACCTACCTTCCATTCTTTCAAATACAGTTAAAATTTATATATACCCTTGCACACTAAGCTCGTGTATTCAACCATGGACACTGCTACGCCCCTCAATACTGAATATTCTCAATACTCAATACTCAATAGGGGGGGATATGAGAAAATCCTTCACCTCTTCTTACAAACTGGTCTTAAACTAAGGATCATAACCGCTAGCCTGAAATCCAAATTCTTGCAACATTCACGCAATAAATTACTTTCCTTCCAAACAGGCAAACTATCTACGAAATCAGCCCTTCTGCTTCTTCCGCAAATCCCGTAAAACCTATGTATGCGGCAAAATTTTTGAGCAAGAGAAACCAACTATTGTGCTTCAAAGTAACGTGGAAGCTAAACACCCTCTGCAGGGGCTGACGCAAATTAGAATACAGAGGGCAATCCAACAAAATCTTCACTCCTGACCTCACCTCCTGTCCACACCTACAGCTCCCATACCCCACCAGGCCTATCCTTGCCAATTTATCATCCAACTTTGCCTCCTGCAAAAACGAGAACGTTATAGAACTCCTCCAACTTCCGTTCCACTTCCGTAGTAATAAATTATCCAGTTCTCGAAAGGCTAAGTCCCTGCCCCAGCCCGCTCTGTCTTCCTCGGGTGGGGCGATATCCAAACAAATATTACTGAAATTTACCACGCGATCACGCTTTAGAAAATATCTACTCGCGGAACTAATTCCAGATCCAAAGGGAGGAAACCGTCAGCATCTGCATAGCCAGAGTCAGCACAGTGCGGCTAAACTTTCCCATTGGGAGCACCAGCGAACGCTGTGTTGGCGACATTTGCTACAATATCTGGGTCTGTTATGCGCCCACACTGAAGCGCGATCAACCAGGGGCTCCCGGTAAAATAACAAATTTTCCTTAAACTGAAATTCTACAATTTTTTTTTTTTTTTTTAACCAAATCAAGACGTAATCCAATTGTTAAGCAGAATCGTCAGTAAATTAAGGTTATGTAAGTCAGCTAATATGAACATAACTCGCTCTGATTTTGGGAATATTTAGAGACAATATTATCACTGATTCTCCTATTTAAAAAATCGCTGATTGTCCATTAAAAAAAAAATCTGTTGTGAAACACTCGCACAGGACTTTCTCTTCTGCTTGTAATGCAACTTTATAATGTTCAATTGGGCTGACCATAAAGATGGTGGTGGGTATATTAATTGTATACCTGAGCGGCCTTATATGGAGCACTCAAATACCAATTTTTTGAAATAAATTTTGTCAGATAAATGTTTCAAATAAAGGTGATACGTTGCTGTCTATACAGCAAGCATACTTGGTTTAAAGAAAATCTTTGTTACCGTTTTCGAGAAAATTCCAAAAAAAAAATCAAAAACCTCAGCAAAAATTGCACTTTCGGTAAACCGATTTTCTTTCAAATTTAGAATTCTAACAATGCTGACAATGTGTATTAATATTATGAGGCGGTATAAACACCTGATACAAACACCTTTTAAGTTAGTTTTACTTACCCTCTCATCCAAGATACAACAAAGAATAGCATAAACCTCAGTCTGGAAGACAGGTCCATTCACCAAGAGATACTGCCAAATGATCTCCGGTCTCAAAATAGACCGCAGCTCCAGACCTACCATTCACTCTGGAACCGTCCGTGTAACACCGGCGGTAATTATCAGGTATCACACCAGACGGAGTCAGTCTTGACCAATCTTCGCTAGAAGGTAACCTAACTCTGTAAGAATGCTTAAAAACAAAAGTCTTCAACATTCTGTCAGAAGGAAAACCTGTAATAGAAACCTTCAAAAGCATCTCGTGATGAATGGTAGAATGACCATATCGCTTACCCTGCCAAAAACCTGCCTGTTTAATTCTATAACAGACTTTCATTGCCACAGTTTTCACCTCTACAAAGAGCGGTGGGATCCCCAAAAAAGTCTCCATTGCAGCTGTTGGCGTGGTCCGTATTGCACCGGTCCGTAAGTTTCAACTTACTGCAATTTTTCGTTTTTTTGAGATATTCTGTTAACACACAGACCGTTCGCTAAAAGTATTTTTTTCTCCTCTTACAGTTGTAAGATAAAGTAAAAAATAAAGAGTATTGTAAATAAAAGTGAAATAGCTGTAAATAGCTTGTAAAACATATGAGACCAGGTATTCGTGTACTATTGAAAATAGACATGCTGTATTCGGTGAAAATAAAAGGAGTGGGAGAGGCCTGGCTCTATATTGGTGTATTGTTATGTGTGTACAGACAGACATACGGGGTCGGCTGGGTGTACAAGACATTGTCTACATGTCTACAAAAAAACAATAATTGTTCCTTCGTCTCCCATTTCTTTCTTCTATTCCTATGTCCCTTTTTTATTTTATTTTTATATTTTCATTTATTACAATTAATAGAATAATTATTATATATGCAATCACAAATTTTCTTTGAATCACAAATTTTACGCATTTTTTTCTAGAAATTTTTCTACAAATGAATCGTCGAAATCTGAAAAAAACTGCTCAGTAAAAGCGGCACTTCCGGTTTACTGATTTCCTAGAAACTCGGAATTTTGGCCATCTATTTATTTCTAATTAATTTTGTTTGTATGATAGAATTGTATGATCCAACTATGATAGCACTTTAGAGCAAAACCCCTCCCCTAAAGTTGCCCTTAAATCAATTTTTCCAGAGAAATATTTTAAATAAAAGTTGTAGATCTTTGTATGTTTAGTTTATAAAAAGTTTGAAGAAAATCGTCGGAGCCATTTTTGAGAAAATCGCGCAAAAGTGAAAAAATCATTTAGTAAAGTGGTAAAGTAAACGCACTTTCGGTTATCCGATTTTTTCAAACTCGGAATTTTAACAACATATTCAATTCTAAGTAACATTATTTAGGTGACAGAATTGTCTAATAAACTGAAATGGCACTTAAGATGAAAACCTAACCCCAACCCTTCCCATAACTACCCTTAAATTAATTTTCTCAGAGAAATGTTACAAATAAATGTTGTAGCGCGTGTATGTGTAGTTGATACAAGTTTGAAGAAAATCGTCGCAGCCATTTTTGGGTAAAACGCAAAAAAGTAAAAAAAAAAAAACTAGTAAAAATGGTACTTCCGATTGAGGAACTTTGGAATCCGGAACGTACTGTCAGATCCCATGGTGATACCTAAACGGAATATCAAGTTTCAACTTTCTGCGATCTTCTGTTTTTGAGCTATGCTGTTCACACAGACATCCACACACACGATTTGCTAAAAACCAATTTTTGGACTCAGGGGAGTTCTAATTGGATATTTCCGGTGATAACTCGATATCGAAAATTTGACACGATTCCAATACTTCCTCTTACTAGGAGTGAGAGAAAGTAAAAATGTGAATCTGGAAAATTTTATTTCCTTTTTTTTTTTTAATTTTACATTATTTTTTTATAGGATGGTGCTATTACCGAGTACTACCTCCTCTTGCCTTTATCACAGCTTCTAGACGTCTCGGCACAGCTCTCAATCAAGTGGGAAATTTCGTTTTGTGAGATTAGAGCCCATTCCTCTTGAAATGTCCTTTCTAGCTCCTGACGTGTCCCAGAAAGGACTCTCCGATTTTTTATCCGTCTTTGTAGCCTATCCACATAGATGCTGTATGGGATTTAAGTCAGGGAAAACTGGCACGCCAGTTTTGGAAATCAATGTTATGGTTATTAAATAAGGCCTGCACTATGTGGGCTATATGTGGACAAACTTCTCAACTGTCTCCGGCATGATAGTGACCCACATGTACTTTCAGTATATCCACCAAATACCGTACATCAGTCATAAAATCTCCTCGAATGATCACTAAATTTGTATGTCTTTGTAAACTGATACATATGGTTGAATGACCATATCGCTTTCCATGCCTAAAAACGAGCCTATTTAATTCTATAACAGATTTTCTTTGCCACATTTCTAACATCCACAAAGAACGATGGGATTCCACTGCCAAAGTCTCATAGCAGAAAGCCAAGCGTTGAATTTCCTAAAGTAGCAGTCTCACAGATCTCTCAATACGACGCCATCACACCACACAAGAGCATATAACCATCTATGTTTAATACATACATACATAACCTATCCTCTTCTACCGCGTTTGCAGTGTAGAGGCCTTCTTTGTAACCGCTTTCCTCGCCATGTTTTTTCATTGTGTTCCTTCCAGTTCTTTCATTCTATTTTGCTTATGATAATAAACTTTAAGGGTAACGCATCAGAGATATTTTCCGTGATAGCCTGCTTCTTTTTGTAGTCATCGACCGGTTTTGGGCGTTTATCAAACAGTGTGATAACATAGATTTGCACAGAGAAATTTAGTTTATACAATCTAGTTGTTTAGGTGCTTAGCCTCATTGGCTCCATAGTTGTGGTTGGTTCCGCAGAGCTGGAAAGCAGTAGTGTATAAACTAAATTTGCTGTGTGCAAATCTATGTTATAACACTGTTTGACAAACGCATCCTGATGATGGGCAAACGCCTGAAACCGGACGATGACCACAAAAAGAAGCAGGCTATCACGGGAAATATCTCTGCTGCTTTCCAGCTGTGCGGAACCAACCACAACATTTAAGGATAACGGATTGTCGCTTGAAGCTCCCAATCCTGGTAGTAGGGTTGCTAACTGGGGCCCTGCTTGAAGCTTCAAATATTGGGGGCTCTGGTATTCTACTCCCTGAAGCGGCACCAGTCTATACCCTCAGGCTGCCTCACGCAATTGTCCGTTGTTGGGGTCTGCCTAGGCAGTATACAGGAGCCCCACATTGTGGCAACCGACTCACTCCCTACGTTTAATCTCATCTTGGGAGCAATAACCCAATTTTTGCCTACAATTTTTCGACATTCTGTAAAGGTAATAATTACCCTATTGATGCTATATCTTAACATGTTCCGCCCTCAATATTATTTATACTAGGAACAAAGTTTAATGCTTAAAGAATATTTATTTTATAAAAAATTGTATTAACATGAGTAACAGAAAGTTACTGGAGGCAAGGAATTAGCTCAGTGGTTAGCGCACTGGACTCCCACGCGGAGGACCCGGGTTCGAGTCCAGTTGTGCTACCCTTAGATATTTTCTTCCTAGGAGCCTCTACAGCTCACTGCTCGGAAGCCGGCAGGCACTGGGAAGGCTCTGGGCGCCAATGACCATAGATGTTGACGCGCCTTAAATTAAAAAAAAAAAGAAAAAATTGTATTAACATGAGTAACAGAAGGTTGTGTGAATGTTTCACTTTAGATTTTGCGGACCTATTTGCACACTATTATCGCACTGGTACATTTAGGTCAGTTGTACGAGCTTTCTTTAACAATATCTTGACCATTCTTCTTGACCCACGGCACAAAACTCCAAATAACTCACTGCATACAATCTCATCCTACAATTTTTATCAACTGCTATGAATAATACATGTTTCTGGTCCTATGTTCTACTCATTGTCATACCATGTACATCACTCCATATACAAAAAAAAACAACACTTTATTCTCTACTTTCACTTTTTTGCAATCGTATCAATTTTCAAAAAATTGAATCCTTTTCAAAAAAATACTCACCGGAAATACAAGATATTAGCGATAATCTGTAATGTGTGTGTGCGTCCCAGCAAGTTCAAACTTGGTATTTCGGTTTTAGGTAATACTATCGTATCGCACAAGAACATGACAGTTGAATGGTAAATGGGCAAGGATGCGTCTGGTGGGGAATGGAAGCTGTAGGTGTGGACACGAGGAGCTAAGTGAGCATGTGTTGTTAGATTGCCCTCTGAATTCTGATCTGCGTCAGCGTTTGCAGAGGGAGGTTGGGTTCCACGTTGCTTTGGAGCACAATATTCTGCTCGAAAAGCCAGGGTCAAGTTCCAGTGGCAGGGACAGGAACTTGCCTCTGTATAGGCACCGGTTTTGCCGGACGATAGGCACCGGTTTTGGCGCTATGCGGTATGTACGGTAGCCAAGAGTGTGTGAATAATAATAATAATTGAATTATGCCAACATTTCGCCAGCGTTTCCTGTCTTTAACAAGGCTTTAATATATAGAAAGTCATGAAGATGTGGAGAAAGAATTTTTAAACATACACATTTGTTACATTGCAGAAACATAAAGAAAGAAAATTAAAAGTTACTAGTGTCTTGTCGTTAAATCATCTGCAATGAATCATCTACGATTTGGTAGATGATTTAAGACAAGTCACTAGTAACTTTTAATTTTCTCTTTTTTATGTTTCTACGATGTAACAAATGTGAATGTTTAAAAATTCTTTCTCCACACCTTCACGACTTTCTATAATATATTAAAGCCTTGATAAAGACAGGAAACTCTGTCGAAAAGTTGGCATAATTAAATGTTGGTTTTTGTGAGCGATCCTCACCAAATTTCTTCATAACTTAATTCATCAACGGTCAACAAATTCTTTTATAATAATAATAATAATAAACCCCCCTCTGCAGTCAGGCTGTTCTCCGCTGTTAATAGTAAGTTTCTCAGCAAGAGAGAAGGGGCCAAGGATAGAAAAATGGCAGTGTACCGCTCCCACGTTCGTGCCCTTACTTACCTATTAAGAGGCGAATCATGGTCCATAAATGAATCTGGTTCGTAGTCGCCTACAGGCTACAGAGATGAGGTTTCTGTGGAAAGTTGAGAGGCTAAGACCAGGGAAGGCCTTTATCACAAACACCAGGATCAGAATCGCTCGATCAATTAATTGAGAGAAAGCGCAACTGAGATGGTTCGGCCATGTAAGCAGGATGTAGGAAGATCGATTTCCTCCTAGGAAGGCGATGGTGGTTAGGATTTCTGGCAGGCGACCCAGAAGAAGAAAAAGGATGGGTTGGTTGGATTATGTTATAAGAGGATCCAGTGGACTAGCAATAGGATGGGCAGAGTTAAAAAAAAATTGTCGCTAGATAGAGATACATGGCGTTGATTTTGTAAAAGCTCTCTACGCCGCAACCTTGCCTATCTAGATGAGGTCAAGACTATGAAGAAGAAGAAGAACATAAGTGATGAAGACGTTTGGTTAGATTAATTGAATAAAAAATTAGCCCAAGTAAACATTGATATAAATTATTTAGAACAAAACTAATAGGATTTATTTATCCAACATCAAAGGTCAGCATTGATTTCTGGTGCAAAAACATTTGTAACAATATAGTAGAAATAGAAAATTAAAAAAGTTCAACTGTTTAAGTTTTAAATATTCATAATTTCTGTTTAATGAAGAAAGCACTTCAACATTTATAATATCCCTATTTATTGTCAATTAAATTTAAGCAATATTGTTCAGTATAAGGGATAAAACAGAAGAGTACAAACTTCTTTGAACAAAAGTTAAGCCCCATACCCCTTTTTTAGGGAGGTTGAGGAAATGGTGGTAGCTGAGAGGAGACTTCCTTAATTGACATTTCTAAATAGATCTGCAACTGGGCCCAGTCAAACTTTACAACAGACAAGACTTTTAAGATAAATGTAAACCGGGAATTCTTGTAAGAAGTCTTGCCTTTAAGTGAGTTTTTACTTTGCATTTAGTGGGATTTTTGCTATCTCATTAACTGGTTTGGAAAATGTGATGGTCTTGTTGTGGAGCTTCAATCTAGTGTGAAACACTCGCACAACTTTCTCTTATTGCAATTTATATTTTTCTATATATTATTTATTTGTACGGTTATTACGAAGTTACAAATTTCACATAATATAACTGATAATACAGTGATGTAAAAAAAAGTCTGCGTTTTCGGCTGTTTTACTTTAATGAGATTCAAAATAAGAATTACCAGTTTATTCTTCAACGTATAAGGTCCTTTGTAGCAAAGAATTCAATACTATCATCTGTATTGCACCTCCTCTTCCAAAGTAAAAATTTTTACTCCGTAAAAAACTAATCCATGGACCCGGGAATAAGTGGTAGTCTGACAGAGCGAGTTCTGGGCTCTAAGCAGGGTGAGAAAGAAGTTCAAAATACAGCTCATTAATTTTTGAGGTAGCCTGGGCGCGAAGTGTGTGGTCTTGCATTAGGTTGCTGCAAAAGTATTATTTTTTCCTGTTGACTCAAGTGAGCAGTATTTTTCCAGGCCAGAACAGTATGAACCCTATCGAATAGGTTATCAAGACTAGGCCACCGCAACCCCTATGGGTCTATTTTGGTACCTACATTCAGAGTACCCTCTACAGTCCTGTATGTTTTACTAGACTTTGGGGTCTGAAGAAAGGCTCCTGGTTGAAAATTGAAGGCATCCACAAGCTATATTACCCTCTCAAGTCTATCTCTCTTATTAGACTTGGGAGTCTGGAAAGAAATTATATTAGATTCCGTGAATGTTAGCTATCCAGCCTACCCCACCAAGAATACTATTGTGGTAGCCACAAGCTAGAATTCCCTCACGAGTACTATCTGTTTAATTAGACTATAGGAATCTGGAGAGAAATCCTGGATGATCCATGAAGGCCCCCACCAGTCAGAGCGCTCTCTCAAGCATTGTCTCTTTTATTAGACTTAATTAGACTAAGTTAATCGCTTCCCTTCTCCAAATAGGAGAAACCTCAGCCATACAAGCCTCTCACATTAACAAAGTACGTGCAGTGCTGTTTCTTCTTCTTTCTGACAAAACCTATACAGGGTATCCATTGTCAGGTCCATGCGATGTATGTGCTTGGTTAAATCAACAGTGGCCAGTAACGAGTCCCGCAGATATCCTTATGGCAGCGCGGTACCTTGTAGTAATTCTGCAGTTAGCCTGGGCGATTAGATATTAATAAACTTTTTCGCCTGCCTTTGGTCTGAGGTTTTAGCCCACCATTCCTGTGATCGGTCGTGCACCCACTCTCTGATGGTGGTAGTTTGCAATCCGGGTACCCAAGCTAGAAAAACTTTTTTTTGGCTGGTAATTTTCATGATTATACCAAGGCAGTCCCAAATCAGCCTCAAGTAAATACGATGTGAGTAAATGACAGCTCTGGTGTTGTGTACTCCTCGTCTTATTGTCTTATTATCTCACTAGCACTAGGCAATTATTGCATCTAGCTCTGCGTGAAAGATTGTGGCTCTTCCAATGAAGCTTACCTAGGCTTACCGACATGTCACACCTCGTATTCACTTCGGCTCCTACTTCTTTTTCAATTCTGGAGCTGTCCGTGTACCACACAGTCTTGACAGAGACTCCTGGCTCAAGCTTGCAGGCTTCACTTTTTCCACCCCAAAGTGGTGAAATCTCAGCCATCGAGCCCTTCACATTGACATCTTCACATCGAGCCCTTCGTTGTAAGTCTCTTGCGATGTATCGCCTACACAATATGATTTTTTTTAGAAATATTGCTAGAAACTGTTTAGCAGATTTTCTCTAATCCATATATATGTAATGCTTTAAGCAACCAAACGTCTTGGTTAGTATCTACAATAACTGTCCTTTTTCGAATTAATAATATCTCGTAATGATTATTATGGCATAACGTTCTGACAGTCGGGATAGCTAACTGTACAAGGAATAGTTAATCATTTGTATCAATGATTTACAGATCTGTTCCCCCTCCTTTACGCATTAGTCTCGAAGATTTGTAGTCTTATATTTAATCATTTCATCTGTTATCTTCAAGCACATTTTGCCCACAGTCCATACCGTTGGCCCAAATATATCCTGTTCCGTTTTGATCACATCTCACTCTCTCTCTGTCTGTCCTCACACTAAACCATCGTCCCCATAGTAATTCTCATTACCCTATACCCACATAGACTACTGACAAATTGACACCTCTAACTTTAGTCAACGTACAGCTACATTAATTTTCCAAAACCTTCGTGAAATGTGAAACAAGTGGTTCCTCCTATATAGTTGAAGTGATATGCGGGTGTAATCATTAGCAACCCATTAAAATACGTAAATATACACACCATACTTCTAAATACAATAAAGCCTAGCATCAAATAACAATATATTTATAGAACAAAACCACAGTTTTTATACAAAATACCTACATTATTTAAATTCGTTTAGTGCATAATCATTCGCAATATATATATTGGATGACACTTTTAACATGTAACACCCACTTGTCTTGGTTAAGTACCTCAGATTATTTTATTTATTTTTTTACAGTAAGGAGAAGCTACCCAATGGTAACAATCCAAATATTTACACTTATTAGTGCTTATATTTTAGACACTATCACCTTCATATGGGAATAAATCTCTGTGCCAGCAACTTTTGAGCCTTCAGCAGGAATGCTAGGAATCTGGCTGGAAGAAATCAGCTGTATTGGATCAGAGGATTTAGCATGCTACGGAGGGATTTGTGGAATTTACAATAACTAGATCGGATCATTTCATTTATTGTAGGGAATTTTTAAGTCTCAAAGATATTTTCCGTGATAGCCTGCTTCTTTTTCGTGGTTATCTACCAGTTTCGGGCCATCAGTATCTACCAGTATCATCATCAGGATATTTTTATCAAAACAGTGTGTTTATCAAGACTTATAGGCTTGTACAGAGCAAATTTAGATGATAACACAACATTAGTTGATTTATTGACTACAGATATCAATTCTGATTTATCAGAGATATTTTCCATGTTAGTCTGCTTTTTTGTGGTCATCAACTGGTTTCGGGCGTTCGCCGATCATCAGGATACTTTTTGTCAAAGCAGTGTGATAATAGAGATTTGCACAGAGTTAATTTAATTGATATACTCGCTCTTTTGCTTTTTTTTTTTTTTTTTTTGCTCTGTTGAGTGTATCAACTGTATTGCTCTGTGCAAGTCTATGTTATTACACTGTTCAACAAAAACATCCTGATAATGGGCGAACGCCCGAAACTGATCGATGACTACAAAATGAAGCAGGTTATCACGGAAAATGCCTCTGATGCTTTCCAGCTCTGCGAAACCAACCACAACCACAATTATCACACTGTTTTTGACAAAAAGCATCCTGATAATGGGCGAACGCGCCCGAAACTGGTCAATGACCCACAAAAAGAAGCTGGCTATCACGGATAATATCTCTGGTGCTTTCCAACTCTGCGGAACACCAACCACAACAAATTTTTAATGTGATTAATTTTCCTTACCCAAAAAAAAAAAAAATCCCATTCATGATTTTGTAGTCTCACTTCTTGTCTGGTATTTATTTCTATCTAAACAGTCGTTTATATATATTATGGATATTCTTTAAACTTGGGAATTCTTGCTGCATAGATTAGAAACGTATCACTTTCCAGTTCTCTGTCAGTTATTTTTATACAACCAATTTTATGGCCAGCCCAACTAAATGCTGTTAAGTTGTAATTTTGAATAAAAAATTTCTTGATTAAATTATACTAATTGGAGTAAGAGAAAATTGTATGTGTTTCATACCAGATTTTTTTATTGCATTTTATTAAGTATTTCCCCAGTGCTGGTCTTCAGTGAAGTCATTTATATAGAGCAAGTCATCTATTATACTTGAATAAGACAGTGAGTACAGACTGTAGTAACAGATATAAATAGCCTCGAGTAATAAAAGAAATTAAGGGATTTCATTAAAAATAATTGAAAAACTCGGAAAATACAAATGTCAGTAAGGCTGGAGTTCCCCATTCTCAGAGGTTTTAAGATAAATAGATGATATCTCTGTCAGGAATAATTAATTAGATGGAAACAATCAAATCTGGGTTGGATACTTAAATTATTCTAATTTATTTTATTTTATTTTTTTGTTTCTAATTATATTGTACAATACTGTGGGGCTCTGCCCCCTCCGAACATCTTTTCAGCATGTTTTATCAATCGATCAATTTGAAAAAAAAAATCTGGTGTTAAATATTCAGACGAATTTCTCTTATTCCAAATAAATACAATTATAATTTGTCGTACAAAAAAAATAATTATCAGAGAAAGTAAAGTAGTACACCCTAATTAGATTTAGGTAATTTGTAGAGAAGGAATATTTAAAAAAGTACATTCTCTAGGATGTAAATAGCAGCAAAATGATGAGTTGAGTCCATTAAATACCAAATTTATTTACCTTATTAAATTTTTAATTTATGGATTAAATGTCCTCCCGCGTTGGCTTAGTGGCTAACGCACTCGCCTTTCGTGTGAGAAGTCAAAGTTCGATTCCTGTGAGGGCAAAGTCGGTGTTGACCCAGCATCATGATAAAAAGTGAGAAGCTACAGTTAGCGCCCTAGGTAGCGAAGGCTGGAACTGCACGGCGTGGGAACTGCGGCGTGCTGACCACACGCTCCCTCCCTCAAATTCAAATCGCCGTCTGGCAAGCCTTGGCCCTTCATGGGCTGTTGCGCCTTAGAGTTTTTTTTTTTATGGATTAAATATGTGATACAGATAATATATATATATACATATCATGTTTCATAAATAAATCTACTTAATCGATTAATCAGAGGTAGACTAATGCCATGGAATGTATTTTACCTGATATAAGATTTATTTATTTTATTTGTTTGTAAAGGATGGCACTATTCAGGTATCCATACTCCCCCTTGTCGACTGAATCGATGACTGAGCAGATGTGAGGAACCATATCCGATATCCTCAGGATCCAACATACCTTGCCTGCCAAGAAAAAAAGTTGGATGCCTTACAGGAAACAGCGGGGTATGTACTATCTCAGTTTGGGCAGAATCTGCTCGAGAAGAAAACGGTTAATGACCTTGGCTTGCTGATGCGCCAAAAAAAAAAAAAAAAAAATGCAAAAATAGCCGTTTTTCTAACTAAAGAACTTCTGTGGACTTTAAAAAGCCCATTCACATACATTTGATGTTTACAAACACGATATTATATTAATCTTTAGACTGTGTAGAGTGTTTTTATACAATATTATGTCCCCTTCAGATTAATTTTTTTGGGGGAGTTCTGGGGGGAAAGCGTTATGCTTTTCTCAAAACTACCACTTCAATATATGTTTTTTTTTATCATCTACATAATACACATTAGAGGCACTGTAGGAATTCCAAATTTGAAGACCCCTAAACCCTATGGTGCAACAGCCCATGAAGGGCTGTTGAATAAGGCGATTTGTATAGGGGGCGTGTGGTAAGCACGCCTAGGGGCCTTCGCTACGTAGGGCGCTACTGACTGTAGCTTCCCACTTTTCATCACGATGCTGGGTCAAACCGACTAGCCCTCACGGATATCGAATCCTAAATTTTCGCACGAAAGGCGAGTGCGCTAGCCACTAGACCAACGCTTGAGGACCCAAATTTGAAGAAAATCGATTAATCGGAAGTCGCGACATTACCTGAATAGGTTTTTGATTTTTTTTAGGAATTTTTGACGGAAAATTTTTTTCATTAAACTTGGAATGATTGGCGCATAGATTCTGGAGGGGAGGGCTTGCAGCATTATAACGTCTACGTTCTATTGTGCCGCCCGCCCCTCCAAGTCAGTGAGGTTAATGTTCCTAAGGTAACCTAGTATCATGGAAGTATCTAAGTAGGATATGTTTACCTCCTCTGCCTGGTAACCTTCTCTAAATGGTACCAACGCAGTCCTTTGGAGATATTTTCCTTAATAGCCTGCTTCTTTTTGTGGCCATCGACCAATCATCAGGATGTTAATGTTAAAACAGTGTGATAACAGACTTACACAGAGCAAGTTTAGTTGGACACGCTCTTGTGCAAGTCTATGTCATCACACTAGTTTTGACAAAAACATCCTGATAAATGGGTCGATGACCACAAAAAGTAGTAGGGTATCATGGAAAATATCTCTGTTGCTTTCCAGCTCTGCAAAACCAGTCACAACAACTTTAGGAGATATATTGTAGTTTCCTCGATCTCCCCAGGGAATCTGCACTTGCTATCATTTTCTAAACCCAGCTTCTTTTCTAAGGTCCCTTGAGTATACCACAAAGCCCTGTAAGGAAACCTTGTGAGAATACGTTGCTTGTTCTTACTAAGCCTGATACATGCTTTCTTTCTTTATTTGGTTATTAATTTTCCAAACAAACCTTCGCCTGCCCCAGTCCTAAGTTCCACTAAAAGAGACTGATCGCTGCCCTCCCCCAAAAGGGGTCAAGTCACAAAATTGGGAATGCAGCGTCTTGGTTTGCTAGAGCGCTGGCCCTCCCTCCAAAGCCAACATGTCGTGGGTGCATTGCTGCATAGATAGAAACAAATCACATTACTGAACAGTTCTATTATTTAGTTTCTACAATTTTCTCCATCGAAAAAACAATGAAAGGTTTCTATTAAACTTGATATACTATTTTACCGTTTCACTATGGTTTGAAATTATTTTTTCCGAGAAAAATTAAAATCGTCAAGTTGGGCGGATTAATTAGTCTCATTGTCTTATAGTGTATAAATATGATAATGTAAATATTGTAAATCTACGTGGGAATTAACTGTACATCATAGTTATTAACGGCCTTCCAGGCTGATAAATTCCCAGTACAATCTGTGTAAACTAACCTTCCAATCTTAATGGAAGTTAATCCATTTTACTGAGATAGTTAAAGTAGGATGGGTATATTAAAGCACTTCATATAGAACTGTGTACAGACAGGAGGACGTATGTTCATACATTTTGTAATAATGAGATTTTCATTATACGATTACTTTGAATAGAATGAGAACGCCGGAAGAGTTAATAAGAAGGTAAGTGCATAGCATGTAGAAAACTGTTTGCACTTTACTCACACTTACATAATTAACATTTTCAATATGGTAATTATTTTAACAAACATCAATACGCATCTAACAGTAAAAATATTAAAAAAAATTAAAATGCAAATTTTTCAAATTTAACTGATATTACTTAGGTGTGTAGTTAGTATACAAACTTAAATCGTTGCAGCTGTTTCCCAGGAAATCGCGAAGAATTGCAAAAATAAAAATTCAGAAAAGTCGCACTACCGATTGATGGATTTTGCCCTAAACTTTCGTGTCTGATGCGGGGGTACTATCAAAACGGGAGTACCAAGTTTGAGCTCCCTGCAATTTTTCATTTTTGAAATATTCTGTTAACAGACACACATCATCACACATCATGCGCTTAATGAGAGTTCCTCAATGCTGGTGTTTTTTTCAACCAAATATTTCTTTTAATTTCAGCCTCCAACTGGATCTATCTTGGATATCGTCTTCTCCTCTCAGTCCTTAACCGTGGAGGCTTTCTCGGACGCCAACTATCAATTTTTTCCTGGGTCTGCCCCTTCTTCTTGTACTTCCCTCGGCTTCCCAGTCTAGGATATCTCTTTAGCCATTTTTCCATCTTCCATTCATTTTATATGGCCGTACCATTTAAGTCTCTTTTCCTTCCTGCTTCTGGAGCACATTTTTTTGAAACGTTCTTTCTTATTTCTTCGCTTCTTAATCTTTCAAGCCTTGATATTCGTGATGCCTTTCTTCAATAATCCAACTCGGTTGGAGAAGCTTTTTCCTTAAGCCTTATTAAAGGTCCAAATCTCAGCGGCATATAGTAGTATACTTTGTAGCATACTACTATATATGGTATATTTGGTCCATTTCAAATATTGCCGCTGCGTAATACGGGATTCAGTATGCCGAATCCTCTTTTTGCGCTTACTTTTTTGCAACAAGTCATTTTTATTTGAAGCATAATATTACTGATGACAGAACGCAAGCATTCGAGTTCTCTTTTTCTATTATATTCTTATCTTTTTTTTTACATTCTGGTAATCCAAATCTGCGGAGAAATATATTTGTGGCGTATGTCCGATTAAACTTACTGGTCACGACTATTTTTTATGAAAAAGCAGTTTTATCGAATTGGCATTTGGTCCAGTGATTGGAATGTATATACTGTGTAGTACCGGGGATGAGAATGAGATATCTGTGTTCAATTTAAACTCATGTCCTGCCTTGATGGACATAAACTCATAAATTTAGGACGGCTGCTGTTCAAGAAAAGCAGCTTTATATTGGGCTACTTATGGCCGCAGTTGCCTGCGTAACCGCGTAGTTAAACAAAAATAAAGTATCGGATTTTTCAAGAAAAAATCAAACCATGAAAATATATATCATACAAAGAATTGGGCCGACTAAACTAAAGCAAACTATCGTGTCCATGTATCTTCCATGAGAAATATCTTGTATCACACATTGGGCTCCAATTATAGAAAGATTACCTACCATATCATTTTGTATAAAGACACTCAACTGATAAAAATTTTAATGATATTGTACAATTTTGTTTTGTTTATTGGACTTGAAAACTTTTGCAAAATATGATGGTTAAAATAAATAACAAAAGGTCCTGATATATAATAGGTATAAAACACTTTATTACACAGTATCGAGCTTTCGACTTGCGCGCTGGATCATTTTCAAGATTACACAACTAGTTCGGAATAACATAGCAGGTTACAATTTAGTGATAGTTATGAAGAAATTTGGTGAGGATCGTTCAAGAAAGAAACATTTGAATGTTTCTTCCTTAATCATAATTGATTATACCAACGTTTCGACAGAATTTCCTGTGTTTATTAAGGCTTTAATCTAAAAAACAAATTACACTCCTACCCCGTTTACCCAATGGACTGTAAACAATGAACAGCTGTTTATGTTGGTCAAACTACACAATACTTAAAAAACTGAATGTACCAACATAAATAAGACTGCAGAAATAATAATGACGAAGACTATATTACTGCACTGACGAAACATTTTAGGGAAAAAATCATAAATTTGATTTTTCTAAAACAAAAATACTAGGAAAAGAAACTAACAGGAAAAAAAGAAATATATTAGAAATAATATTATATCAAAATAAAGAAATTTTCTGTTAATTTTCGTCATGATACCAATAATTTGTCCGCGTTGTAGAATGGTATTTCCAAAACATAACCTTCTAGAATTCCCTTTCACCTACCCCACCACTAAAAATTTCCACACATCCCTTTCACTTCTTTCTCTAGTCAACCAACTTTCATTTCTGTAGATGCTTTAAGACAAGAAACTAGTAACATTTAATTTTTTTTTCTTTATGTTTCTGCGATGTAACAAATGTGTATGTTTAAAAATTCTTTCTCCACACCTTCACGACTTTCTATTTGTAAGTTCAATATTATTTTTAGTGTAATTATTATTATTCTGCAATTTACAATATTATTAATGCATTTTGATTCCTCAATATATTGTCTTTTAGTTCAAAGCCTTGTTAATGAAAGAACCGTTGGCATAATTGAATGTTTCTTTCTTGACCGGCTCTCACCAAATTTCTTCATAACATAATTCATCAACGGTCAACAAATAATTTTATATGTTTAATGATTATGTTATATTTCATACTTTAGCTGTATTAGAAAACAAGCGGTACCATTATTTCAATAAACTTGTATATATGGCATTAAGATCAGCAATATCTATTTAAAATTGATAGATGCTCTGTTTCTATTGATTTGGATACATTTTAGTGTGTTGAGAGAGAAGTGTATTGTCTTTTATTTCTTTTAACTTCATATTTGTGTTGTCGAATCTGGTTTTGTACATTCCATGCAATGTATTATACCAGTATAATGAAACGTATTTTGAATATGTGGATGGGTCCGCAATGCTAGATAACACCTGGTATTTTATCCGGCATAGCATGCATATTCATTTTGTTCCTGACCGGTTTCGGATTTACATCCATCGCCACAGAGCAAATTCACCAAGTTTGTGAAGAGAGTTGTAACAGCTTGTGAGTGTAACAGAAACATTACGTTGAAGTGAAACCATCTACACGAACTTGGTGAATTTGTTCTGACGATGGATGAAAATCCAGATCAAATTCTGACCAGTCAGCAACAAAATGAATATGCATGCTACGACGGATAAAATACCAGATACGTCATATTATTTGAAGTCTCCATTATACATATCACATGTCAGGACTTTTTGTCATTTAATTTTAACCATCATATTTAATGGTATTGTAGTAATGACGCCTGCTCTAGAAAGGAGGGCGCCTCACAGTTATTGAGATCCACTGACACTGAGCTAGGTAGGTAGCCCGAATCTTTTTGTCCAAATTTTGTAGTTACCCTGACAGCAGGCTTAGAAATGTTGCAGAATTTGGGAGTAAACTCCCGCTCTCTGCATCACTATTTTGGCTGAAGTTGCAGAGGATGAAGGAAATATCTGTTGGCAATGGTATGCTATGCTGTTACTTTTAACAGAACGGAGAAGGATGATTGCCTTATTTACTACTAAAGTTATCGTGTGAGTTATGACTGGCAATTAGTATGTTTAGAGAGGTTGGAACTAGAGTGGGGAAGGTAATTACTGTTTTTTAATTCCAACCCATCACAGATCACTATTTCTTCAGCTTTATCCAAGAAACGATGTTGAGTTTTTCTGAAGGATGGCTTCTAGTCTGGGTACCGGCTCACATAAGAATTTTTGGAAATAAGGAGGTGGATAGGTTTGCCAAATTAGGCGCCTCCTCTCTCTCTCTTTCATTGGTCCCGAGCCTGCTGTTGGTGATCCTTATGGATGAGCTCAGTTGGTTGTCGCCAGTACAAAATGCTCATTGGAGATACGCACAGGGCTATTAGTGAGACGTTGCTGTGTCTTTCCCGGAGCTCTCTCAGGCATCTGGTTGGAGATGTCCCTTACTGTATATTGTGGTTTAAGAAGACATCTCTACGTAATGGGGTCTCATGCCGGATCCATTTTGTAGAGTCTGTGAGACAGAGGAGGAAACACCCATCCATCTTATGAGAGATTGTCGTCTGGGTTGTGAGGAGAATAGGTTCAGGACCTTTGGTCGGAGCAGAATATGTGTGGAAGAGCTTGGGATATTTCCCCTTTAAGGTTATTATCCGATTTATTTGGACTGCGGTGAATCTTAGATGGATTAGACCAGGGTCTGGATATTTGTTCTAGATCCGGTTTGTTGTTGTTTTTCTAGGGGTAGGTATATGGGCCTAGTGTATATGGGGCTTTGGATAGCGTAGGGTTTGGTCCCTCCCTGCAGACAAATAATAAATAATAATGTTGAGATTTTAGCCACTTGCTGGGACAGATATTGTTAATTGGATTGTAAATTAATTTGTACTAATTAGATTACATGAAAGTCCTCTGAGTTTCTACACCAGTTTTTATTTATATATAGACTGAAACGGACTTAGAATCACTAATTTAGAATCCCAGTGTTTACTGACAAAACAGAAAAAACGAAGTAAAATACATATAAAAAATAATAAGAGAAATAAAAAAACCAACAAAAAAAACGAAACCAACAATTGTATAAATGCTATGAAATATTAGTAAGTGAATTCAAAAAAAAAAAAAATGAAATGTGACTGGCAGAAATGGCAGCTCTGCAGTGAAACAGATAGTGATGTGGGGATATTGGCATAACATGGCTTGTATGATCTATTGCTCTTGTTTACAATCCATTTAGGAGTTTGAAATGATAAGAGATTTATATGGACGTGCAAAATGGACCATTTTCATCGTCTATTTCAACTGTAATCATGAACGTCATACGTCTAGTATTTATAGTATCACATCATTTTAGTTAATAAACATTATTATTAAATAACGCCATTTTCAGTTTCATTTATTTAATTATTTAAATTATAGTTTTCTTGTTTTGTTTTTTTTTACTTTCTCTTACTGGTTAGTTAGAACAAGTATTGTAATCGTGTCCAATTATTGATATCGAGTTTTCACCGGAAATACAAGCTTTGGGGACGCCTACGACCAAAAAATCTGGTGTGAAACACTCACACAACTTTCTCTTACTCCAGTTCTCTAAATTGACAAATTTTATAGCCCTTACATGAATTTTTCCAGAGAAATGTATCAAACAATGTTGTAGATCTTTGAATGCTTAGTTTATGTGGGATGTTTCAAGAAAATCTATGGAGCAATTTTTGAAATAACGCAAAAAAGTGAAATAATTATTTAGTAAAGTAGTAAAGCAAACGCACTTCCTGTCATCCGATTTTTTTCAAACTCGGAATTTCGACAACATATTTAACATTATTTAGATGACAGAATTGTCTAATAAACTGAAATAGCGCTTTAGGTAAAAACCTTACCCCTTCCCTCCCCCAAAAGTCGTGTTGCTGAACGCCCCCTTAATGTCCAAGAGCACGCTTGCCGCTGTTTCCCTAATATCCACCGACACCTCCAATTTTCCAACAAGAGAATGGAGGGTCGACTCACAGGATTTCCCTGACTGGTAGGCATGCTGTGCAGGGTGCAGAGGATGTCGCCCCAGCGCCACCTCCCTAATTTGCAGGTCCACCAGTTTTTCCAGAACTTTCAACATAAATGAGGAAAGACTGCCTTGCTTTTATGCTCTATATGCCTTGGCCTGGGAGTGCGTTCTCTGCCCAGGCTTCGGTATAAATAGAACTCTTACAGCCATCCATGCTCTAGGAACATGGTTGAGAGCCAAACATGCCCTCATTAGTCTGCATAGTAGAGGAGTAAGTGTTTTTTCGCCCTTCTGTTATAAGGCAGGGAAGATTCCGTCAGGCCCAGGTGACTTGTATGGCTTAAAGTGGTTAACAGCCCACTTAAGCTTATTGTGCGTGACGCAGCTTTTGGCCACAGACCAGTCCTCCCTGGAACCCCGCCGAAGGCCGAGTTCCCCCAAGTTCTCATCTGCCCTTCTCACTGGCGCCAACCGTGAGTCCGGAAAGTGTGTCTGGATCAACAGTTCCAGAGTGTCTCTTTCCGACTCAGTAAAGTCACCATCTGGTTTCCTGATAGTTCCGATTGGATTAACCGGCACCTTAGATAATATCTTGTGGAGTTTGGCCCCTTCCGAGGTCGTTTCGACCTCCTCACATAGCCTCCTCCACGAGTCCCTTTTGGCTTTCCGAATGGCCATATTGTAAGAGGTGAGGGTTCTACGGTACTCCTCCCATGAGCCTCTCCTCTTTGCTGCATTAAACAGTTTCCTAGTCTTAGCACGGAGCTTGGTCAGCTGATTATTCCACCAGCTGACCTTTCTTGAGGATGACCTCACCACCTCCGCGCAGTTCTCCTGGTACGCATCAAGGATGACCTTCTGCAGTTGGTCTGCCGCATCCTCGATGTCCTCCCCAGTTACGTAGGTCTGTTTAACTGTTTTGATATTATGGTCTAGATCCTGTCGATACGAATCCCAGTCCGTACGTCTGGGATTCCTGTAGCTCCACAACTGTCTACAGTCAGACAGGAGATCAAGCATTATATACATGTGATCCGAAAGTGAGGGTTCCCTGGACACATGCCAGCTTCTCACCAGAGTCGACATAAAATTAGTCGCTATGGTGAGATCAATCACCTCCCTGCGTCTAACATTAAAGAAGGTGGGTTCTTCACCCTCGTTTATCAAGCACAAGTTATTCGCTAAGATAAATTCCAAGAGTGACTTACCTCTCTGATTCGTATCTGTGCTGCCCCATACCTCATTATGTGCATTGGCGTCACATCCGATCAGTAGTTCCAGTCCACCATCCTTACAGTAAGTTACCAAATTCTGCAACTCTTCTGGTGGTGGTGGCTCTGTTGAGTCGAATGGAAGGTAGGCTGACACACAGACAAAGTCTCTGGATCCTCCCTCCATGCGTAGTCTCACCCTAGCCGCTGTCTGGTCCCTGTAACAGAAATAAGTCAGCAGTAAAAAGGTAATATCTTTCCTAACATACGAGTACATACATGTTCTAGGATTGTCCAGGCTACGATTGTACACGATCTTACCTGCAAGTTCACCCAGCCCAGCCACTCTTCCTCGCACCAGCCAGGGTTCCTGGATCAGGGCTATGGCGATGACTTCTCTCAAGAGATAGTTTGATAGCGCTGCCGACGCTCCTTTACTATGATGGAGATTTACCTGCAGTACTCTCCATCGATTCTTAAGGTTCGTCTTCCCCTCAGCCATCATCCTTCGTTTTAACGACGACCCTGAACTTCCCCATGTCCATCCCGAGAAAAGCCTCGAGATTGGATTTTCTTCGGCGTTCCAGGGTTTCTTCAGAAATGCCAGTTTCCAGGGTTTGTCCCCGGGATTCAGCATTCCTGTTGATGGCTCTCCAGTCTGCAGTGTCCAGGTCTACGTTCTGCGAACGCAGCTTTTCCAACACCACAGTTGGGGCCTTCTCCCTCAGCGTCCCTGCCACCCACACCAACATCTTGGCAATCCTGAGGACTTCTTTGGCAGGATAGACCTTCAGAGGATTCGTCGCTGAAGGACCTGTGCTTGCACCTGTCCCAGCTATCCTATCCTCTCCTCTCCCTGCATCAGTTCGAGGGGTAACCAAAGTATCACCCCCCAAATCCATACCCACCACTGGTCTCACCCCAGAACCTTGGGGATCTCCACCAACAGAGGGTATTAGTTTGGGCAAGTTCTTCTCTTCTCGCCCATCCTTCCTTTCTCTTTCCACAAAAATGGTGTAGTCCATTTTGTTCCCACGAGAAATGGGGGAGATGTACCGTCACCCGTGGCAGAGCCCCATACCACGAGAAGGCTACAATACAATGGGGTTTCGCCCGGTTCCCCAAGGTGACCGCTACCGCACATATGTTTTACCACCCTGTATGTATTCAGCCTCGACGCGCATCCCTTCTCGGCTTGGGTGGGGATACCTAAGGGGTTGGGAAGGATCACTAGGTTGGGAAGTGGGAGTGGAAGAGCCAGAGGGGTTTAGTCCGGCACTCGCCATTTCCTCGTCAGCCACCTCCCGAGGAAGGTGCCCAGATCGCACCACGTGGAGGTGAGGTTGACTTGGGGAGTTACAAGCGGACAGAGACGCACAAGGCACTCTGTCCTATCCCCCTTGCGATCCAAGTACTATCCTTAGTTGATTATACAAATCTACTATCTAAACAAAAATTTATTAGAAACAAAATAGATTGCCAAAATTTTGAGTTTCAAGAAAATTAAGTAAACCAGAATTGCCCAGGTCATATGGGAATTTTTGGGGAATGAGGAGGTGGATAGATTTGCCAAATTAGGCACCTCTTCTCTCTCTTTCATTGGTCCCGAGCCTGCTGTTGGCGTGTCTTCTGGCACATGCCTGTCAGGCTTCCAGACATGGACAGCTTCACAGCATTCATCCTTATGGATGAGCACAGTTGGTTGTCGCCAGTCCAAAATGCTCATTGGAGATAAGGACAGGGCTATTAGTGAGACGTTGCTGTGCCTTTCCCGGAGCTCTCTCAGGCATCTGGTTGGAGATGTCCCTTACTGTATATTGTGGTTTAAGAAGACATCTCTACGTAATGGGGTCTCATGCCGGATCCATTTTGTAGTCTGTGAGACAGAGGAGGAAACACCCATCCATCTTATGAGAGATTGCCGTCTGGGTTGTGAGGAGAATAGGTTCAGGACCTTTGGTCGGAACAGAATGTGTGTGGAAGAGCTTGGGCTATTTCCTCTTTAAGGTTATTATCCGATTTATTTGGACTGCGGTGAATCTTAGATGGATTAGACCCGGGTCTGGATATTTGTTCTAGACCCGGTTTGTTGTTGTTTTTCTTGGGGTAGCTATATGGGGGCCCAGTGGGGCTTTGGATAGCGTTGGGTTTGGTTCATCCCCACAGGCAGCAATAAATAATAATAATAATAATAAATCAGAAGTAGCGTTTTTACTGAACAGTTTTCGCGATTTTCTCCATTAAAAATAACGACGAATTTCAGGCGCGTTATGAATTAGTGCACAAATGGATGCGTTACAGTCGTCAACCTATTATTTATAATGACTTCCTCGGCTTAATCGGCACAAGCGCAGTCGCTGCCCAACATAAGAATTTGGATTAAGTCTTCTCTAAGTGCTTCTGGAGTTGTTGGTCCCCTGACATAAATTTTTTCTTTGAGATATCCCCAAAGAAAGAAATCAAGAAGGGCTAAATCTAGCGATCTGGTTGGCCGGATTACCGGTCCCTTTCTCCCGATCCAGCGGTTAATGAACATTTGTCTGTTAATGTTTGTTGCGGAATGGTTGGAGACAAAACTATTGGCCCATACTTTCCGCCAGGATCTTAAATGGGCAAGAATACGCTAAGAGTTACAACTGATTCACCAAGAGTTACAACTGTTGTTGGAGGATGTCCCATTCAATGTCAGAACAAGAATGTGGTTCCAACAAGATAGTTGTCCCGAGCACTATGCCTTACTGGCGAGGAGAGAAGTGAATGAGATGTTCAGTAACAGCTGATTGGGACTGGCAAGCTGGCCTTCCAGATCGCCAGATTTAAGCCCTCTTGATTTTTTCTACCAAGAAACCAACAACTCCGGAAGCACCTAGAGAAGACTTAATCCAAACCTGCTTAGCAATTCCGGCAGACATTATACGATTAGCAACTTCATATGTTGGGCAGCGACTGCGCTTGTGCCGTTTAAGCTGAGGAAGTCATTTCGAATAATTAGGAAATATTTTTTTATCGATTTTTGTAAATAAACAGGAATATTGTTTTGTTTTAATGATTTTTACCTGTTTTTTAAGTTCCTAATCGTTTTTAAATACCTTTTAAGTTTTAACAGCATTTGAACTCACTTATTTATTCAAATTAATGAGCAAATCCGCTTTTAATTTTAGTTTACGAAACAGAAAACAGGGGAAAAAACGAAGAAAATTGAATATTTATGGTTGAATATCTCGGCAACGGTTTGAAATATTAAAGTGAAATTAACGCCATTTTTCTTTATTTTTACTTTCTCTCACTCCTAGTAAGAGGAAGTATTGCAATCGTGTCAAATTTTCGATATCGAGTTTCACCGGAATATCCGTTTTGAGGTCCCCTGAGTCCAAAAAAGTGGTTTTTAGCAAATGGTCTGTGTGTGTGTGTGTGTGTGTCTGTGTATGTGAACAGCATAGCTCAAAAACGAAAAACCGTAGAAAGTTGAAACTTGATATTCGTTTAGGTATCCCCATGGCATCTGACAGGGTTCATCTGTGAAAATTCCTCAACCGGAAGTACCAACTTTACTGTGTTGGTTTTTTACTTTTTTGCGATTTTCTCAAAAATGGCTCCAACGATTTTCTTTAAACATGTTACATTAACTACACATACAAAGAGCTACAACTTTTATTTGAAACATTTCTCTGGAAAAATTCATTTAAGGGCAGTTATGGGTGAGGTAAAGTGCTATTTCAGTTTATTAAACAAATCTATAACCAAATAATATTAATTAGAATTAAATTTCTTTTTGAAATTCCGAGTTTGAAGAAATCGAATAACCGGAAGTGCGTTTACTTTACCACTTTACTATTTCTCAAAAATGGCTCCGACGATTTTCTTGAAACGTCGTATATAAACTAAGCATGCAAAGATCTACAACTTTTATTTAAAACATTTCTCTGGGAAAATTCATTTAAGAGCACATTTAGGGGAGGGGTGGGGCTTCCTCTAAAGTGCTATCACAGTTGATTATACGATTCTATCATCCAAACAAAATTAATTAGAAATAAGTAGATGACCAAAATTCCAAGTTTTAAGAAATTTAGTAAACGGGAAGTGCGCTTATATTGAACAGTTTTTTCATTTTCGACGAATTTCGTTAAATTGGGTACACAAACTATAACATTTGTCAATTATAATTTTGAGAACAGGAGTAAGAGAAAGTTGTCTGAGTGTTTCACACCAGATTTTTTTTTAGTAGTTTTCAATTCAGTAGTAAAAAGTGGGGGTTAAAAAAGAAATCGCCACTTTCAATCACCGATTTCAGGTGTAAGGCGGTATTAAAATCAAATAACATTAATACCATCATAAACTAGAGCGCAAATACTTCAACAAACGTTATGTTCACTTTTTTGATATCTTTCTTCGTTTAAGAGTTATTTCAAAAGTGGCCCGTTTAAACGGAACACCCTGTGTAATTGTATTAAAAACGATAAGAGAAAGTCATGTGAGTGTTTCACACCAGATTATTTATTTATTTTTTATTGCTGGACAGTTCAAGAGGGTGGAGGATAACCGGGGGACGATGAGTTTTAAAAAGAAATTGGAACTAAATTATTGAAAGCCATGGGCTCTAAATACTATTTGTCATAATATAACAAACATACTTACAGAAAGCAATTCGAAACTTTTGTGTGTAATTACAAAATGTTGCACGCATACTGTGATGACAATATATTCTGTTTCCCCTCCAACACTAAATCATAATTTAGCTTTGAGTGTAGTTTGAGTGTAGTTGTAAGAGGGGGCCGTAACAGCCATTACAAATTCAAACATAACCTAACAATAATGTTAATTAAAATTATAAACTTTGTCCATAACAGCTATGTTTAGTTTTACTTTCTCTTACTCCTTAGTAAAAGGAAGTATTGTAATTGTGTCAAATTTTCGATATTGTGTTTTCACTGGAAATATCCGTTTTTGAGGTCCCCTGAGTCCAAAAATATGTGGTATTTAGAAAATGGTCTGTGTGTGAATGTGAACAGCAGAGCATCAAAAACGAAAAAAAAATCGCCGAAAGTTTAACTTAATATTCCGTTTAGGTATCACCATGGGAACCGACAGTAAGTTATCTATCAAAATTCCTCAACTGGAAGTTACCATTTTTTTTTCGCCATTTTTCTTGAAACAAAATGCTACAATTTTTATTTGTAACATTTCTTCGGAGAAAAATTCATTTAAGGGCACATTGTGGTGGTTAGGTTTCTCACTTCAGTTTAATTACACAACCCTATCATCTGAAATAATATTATTTGGAATTAAAGATGCTGTCGAAATTTAGAGTTTTGCGGAAAAAATTGGTGGAAGGAAGGAAAGTGGGTTTTTCGCTGAAAAATACTTATCAGTTTTCTGCTATTTTTCTCTAAAATGGCTTCAACGATATTTTTTTAAACCTAATTTTATGAACTATACATATAAAGAGCTACAACTTTTATTTGTAACATTTCTCTGGGTGAAGTCATTTAAAGGGACTTTTTGTGGGTGAGATGGAGTTAGGCTTTTCCTTTAAAGTAGTATCGTAGTTCCATCAGAGACATTTTCCGTGATAGCCTGCTTCTTTTTGTGGTCATCGACTGGTTTCCGGGCGTTCGCCCATGATCAGGATGTTTTTGTAAACAGTGTAATAACATCCTGAGGTGGGCGGAACGCCCCGGAAACCAGTCGATGACCACAAAAGGAAGCAGGCTATCACGGAAAATGTCTCTGATGCTTTCCAGCTCTGCGGAACCAACCACAACTATCATAGTTGATTACACAATTCTACTACACAAAATTAATTAGAAATAATTCCAGAAAAAAGAACCAGAGAATGAATAAACCAGAAATCAGTTTTTACTGAATAGTTTACTTTTTTTTCAGTTTTCGCGATTTCCACTATTAAAAAACTCCGACGAATTTCATTAAATTTCGGTATATACTAACTATAGAAATTTGTAAATTATAATTGTGTAAACTATAGTAAAGGAATGTCGTGTTTCACGCCAGAGTTTTATATATATATATGTATATATTTTATACTTTTTATAAACTGAAAATAACATTCTATGTAAATCTTTCGTAGTTCATTTTTTTTTTTTTTGCCTGTGTACATAAATACAATCTAAAAGGCACGTCAAACATAAGAAAAACAATAACAGCTATATGCCACTAATACTAGAATAACGGACTTCGCACTGTGTATTAAAACTAACCTTGTATTATATATTAAAACTTTCAGTCTTGTTTGAAATGTTCATCACTCCACTCTGCATTTATAAATTCTTTTATGTCATAAAAACAATTCCTTATTAAGAAACGGGTGATGGTTCGTTTGAAGTGATTCTCACTTAACCGTCTTACACCTAAGGGAATTTTATTAAATACTCTCGCCGACATAACACTGCAAAGTTGATTAGACATCACTAGTCGTTTGTAAGGTATGCATATATTATCTTTATTACGTAGATCGTGATTATGCTTATCACCTCTAGTTTCAATTGAAGGCTCATTTTTCTTATACTTTTCAGTGCTTGTTTCAAAATGAATACCGAGGGTAGCGTCATTATATTTAATTCTTTGAAGAGAGGCCTGCAGCTGACTCGAGCTCTCTTCTTCAGATTGTTCTAATAGCTCTCTTCTGAAGTTTAAATACAATGGAGTGAAATAGACCATAGTAGGCAGTCTTTATAACCTCAGCAGGAACTTCTTCACGCAGTTTTCTCAATAAAAAAATTATTTTTGATAACTGGTTACTCAAGGTATGTACATGACTTTTCCAAGTAAGCCTGCAATCAATTGTGACACCCAGAAATGCATTGGTTTTTCTTTTTTCTTCTCAATCAGGCTGAATATTAAGCTTTGAGTTTTCTTCTCATTTAATAGTAATTCATTTTTTGCAGCCAATCTTTGAGGGATGAAATGTTACCATTAGCCTTCTTTGTCACCTCTTCAACAGTCCTGCCTTTCGCTATTAATGTGGTGTCTTCAGCGTATAAGATGCATTCTCCCGAAAATGCCATGTCTAAATCATTAATGTATATCAAGAATAATATTGGTCCTAAAACAGATCCTTGCGGAACTCCTTGTTTAACCTCATTTAGTTCATATTTCGTTTTTTAATTTTATAATATAAATGGAATAAAAATTGTATTTACCTTCGAAATTGTTTAGGCATTGTTTGGCGGTCATTCGGAGAAATATACGTATATATCACAGATTAACTAAATATTTTAAACCCAGAGCTTGGTCCAAAGGTTAAAAAACACGATCAGTTCTGACGTCACATCTTTTTCACCCAGTAAAAATATATATAAAAAAAAAATCTGGTGTGAAACACTCATACAACTTTCTCCTTACTCTTTTTTTTTGTTTGTTTTGCGTTATTTGTGGTGCACCATCTAACGTCCTTCGCACCCTTTATCTTACACTATACTGATTGGGTTAAACTACTAGTTACCTAACCTTACGAAACTGGCCTAACATATAATAAATCGAACCTATATTGTTTCTATAACTACTTGGGGTGGAGTACTTGATATTCCTTTCACCCCTCACGGATCATAGTCTAATGTAAAATTAATTCTACTTATAGACCTAAACAAAAAAGAACAAAACAATTAATATAGGAAAGAATTACAAGAAGAAGTCGCATTTTATTTTATTTTATTAATTTTCAATTAAACTTTTCTTTGTACTTTTTTGTATATATTATTTGTATTTTTTTTTTTTTCTGGGAACAATAAAGGCTATTATTATTATTATTATCATTATAGAACTAAACAAAAGTGAAACCTATATACAGCAATTTATACGAGTCTAACAGATATTTTCAGCATAGTGTCCAATAAATTAATTCCTTGTAGAAACTGCAGGCGCTTTTTGTACATTGTTTTCATTGTCCCCTTCACTCTCACGTTTGCTTCACTGTACATCGTGCACTCAGTGAATATATGGAGGACTGCTAGTGGAGCACCGCAGTTTTCTCACATTGGCGGTGATTCTTTTCTGAAGATATGTCCGTGGGTCAGCGACGTATGGCTGATCCTCAGCCTTGCCAGTACGACTTCTTCATGACGAGATGTTCTACATGATGTAATCCATTTTTCGGGTTTGTATTTTACAGCTCTTAATTTCAATTTTTTATGGGTTGTTTTGAACTCCAAATGATTGTAAAAACCAATATACAGCCTGTGTTTTTTATTATATATTAATTATATACATATAAAAATACATTTATTTCCTGCGACGTTTCAGCAATTCACTTGCCATTATCAAACAGGTGGTTCTGATATCAGAACGTTATTATATCTGTAAGTAATATAGAAGTTTGAGATAATACAAATTAATATGAAATATAATTCTTTTATCATATGTCTAGATTTTGTATAATATTGTATAATTATTGGTGTCCACAAATTATTATCAAAATTACTTACCCAATTTGGTCATTCTGTATTTTACTAATCAGTTATTAAAACGTCGTTATTTTTTTATTATATTTATGTATTTTTAATTTTTTTTTCCTTTTTTCGAGTTGTGATTAGTTTTTTTAATAAACTTGGATTTTAACTTGTATCTGCGTCATTTTTATTTCTTCAAACACGTGGTTAGTGTTTTGCTCTATTTTATAAAAATTTTATTTCTTTATATGCAGATTATTTAATATTTTTATTTTACAGGCCTAAGGAGAGAAATTTAATTAAATGTACCTGTTTTTAATTTTGGAATAGTAATTAGGAAAAATTCATAGAGACTACTTACTGAAATTTGAGTTGACCCTTTCTTATAGAGCACTTTTGGGTAACTGACTGCAATGAATTTGGCTGGAGGTTGCTTACTTGATTACATGTTAGTGTCGTGTTATATTTAATTATTATTTATTTAGATTTTTTTATTTTTTTTATGTTAATGAGTAATATGTATATACTATATAAATGTATAACTGATTATTATATTTTAGATTTGAGTAGGGTAAAAAGACCGGTTCTGGCGCAAGGGCTACGGAGCCAAGTCTTTTTTGGGGGTTGCAAGAACGCCGCTGCCATCATCCAAATCAATGAGCTTAATTCAAAGATGACGTCATCCGATGGCTTTAATTATCATTCAATTCGAAGACTATTAAATTAAAAATAAATTATATATTAAATTATAAATATAAATAAATTATAAATAATTAATAAAATATATATTAAATTATAAATATAAATAAATTATAAATAATTAAATAAAATGAGATAAAAAAAGTTGTTTTACCTGGAATCGAACCTTAATTTTTGGTTTAGAAGGCGGTAATGCAACCCACTAGACCAAAGTGGCCACTTAGTTCATATGTAGAAAAGATCTCGCCTATAAATTTACTGTGGGGTGCCCGTGCGTGCGTTGCATGTTCCATGTAGTTGTTTAGCTTTGTAGTAGTTTTGTTCAAATAATCATAAAAATTTAAACAAGTTTTTATTTTTTTTTTTAATTTATTACTTCTTACACCTAATAACTATAGTACGTATTCTTTTGTAGTTTTCTTTAGATCCTTATCCCTCACCCACATACTTCTCCGTCATATCGTTTCCCTCCCTCTCTCTCTCTCTCTCTCTCTCTATATATATATAAAATATATACACAGACACCTAAAGAAAGGCTCCGCCCCACGAACCCCAGGCCAGGGTTCATTAACCTGTATTTTTCCATTCGTACAGAAGTTTATTAACCTCTATGTATGCACAATGTTTGCAATATAATTTCTAATTATAATATATTTATTTATTTTTTTTTTTAGACAGATACTTATGTAAGTTTTTTGGTAAACAATAAACTAAAACTTAATCTATGGTTCCTTCTTATCTACATTTATCGATCAAGTATATTGGACATTTAATACAGTATATTGATTTATGAGTCACTTACCTGTGTAAGGTTTTTGGTAAGCAATTACAATTTAATTTCCATTTTTCCTTCTTTAAGAAAAATCTATTTAGCCTATTATACAAAACACACCGAGGACAGCCGAACTACAGAGCCGATAATAACCGAACAGTCCTTATTTTTTTTTTTTTTTAAAAGAAAAAAAACACATTACACAATCATTTGTAATTAAGTTGTCCAAGTTTTCTAATAGTCCAAATCGTTCGTTAGTAGGTTTTACTTTTCTTCCATAGAGCTGAGAAACACTTAACACTTTGTGCGAGCCCATGTTGTCTCTGCCGATGACCGATTAACACTTAATTACAAAGGACTCCACTATGAGTTAAATCTCCACTTTCCTTTTTAAGATAATTTTTTGTTTTGTTTATCGCTCAACTATATTTATAGAATCTAATATATCGTTTTCTTTTTGGTACTGCTTAAAGTCGTTGGATCTGTTATCTAACGCAATGTACGACGAAATAGTTAATAATATGTTTTGTCGAACTAATTGTTTATCCAATTAAAGAAAGGGAAAAAAAAAAAAAGCTAGTGTTTAACCAGAGATTTAATAACTGTTGTATCGCAATTTACGTATCAAATTCCACATATTTAATCACTTTTCTAATCTAAAACGTACCCAATTTACACACATATTTCCGTCAATTCTTGCAAAGAAGAGATGTAAGTTTTCGGTTAGAAATGTAGAAAGTGCCTTTCTTACAAATTGACATGTAAGAAATAAAAGTAAGAATAGCGATTTATGCGTACATATTAAAACTAGTAATTTAAATGGAACGTATATATTTTTAAACACTTTTATTAGAGCAAAAGTAATTTTCTCTAGAGATAACTACTGTAAGTTTGCAGTTAAAATTGTAAAAGTCGAAAGTGCGTATCTTAGAGCTTAACATGTAAGAAATAAAAGCAAGAATTGCGGTATATACGCATTTATTAAAACTAGTAATTTAAATGGAATTTATATGTTATACATGTTTAAACACTTCTTATTTGAGCAAAAGTAATTTCTCTCTAGAGATAGTTTGCGGAGTTTCGCAGTAATATCTTACTACAGTAGTATTTTTCTGTAGTCTTTTTACAGGAGTAAGTCTAATTCCACACAGTGGAAAGCTGATCCTACACAGATAATGTAATTTCCAAAAAAAAAAAAAATCTTCTATCGAATTAATTGTTTGTACAATTAAACAAATTACTTAAAGAAAGGAAAACTTAGTGGAACCAGTAGTCTTTTTATCTCCATTTAGGTACAAAATTCCCCTACATTTTTGCAATCTAAGAAGCACTCAATTTACGTACTTAACTCCCCCAAAATAGTGATCAGTTTCCAATTTAACTGGTAAATGAATTATTCTATATTTTTGTAATCTAATAAGTATTCAATTTACATATATAATTCCAATAGAGAATTTAATAAATTAATGGGATTTATACCATACTTAGATAGAAGTAACTTCCTTAGTGAGTAACAGATTGATATTCGCTCCTAGAGTTATGGATGTGCAAATGACGAATGATTAGACAGTAGAGAATGTATTGTGTTTAATGTCTTTGATCAGGTCAAAATGTAAAATCACTGCACAAAGCAAAGTTGGACTACAATTAAATCTGTCGAATAACCAAGAAAAACAAAGATATACAAAGAATATATTGCACTAAAACATTCGTAAGTTATCGTATTGTGAATTGGAATAACAGTTTTGCTAGTAATTTCCAAGTTCTTCCTCAACCTTTCTAAATATGTAACAACTTCTTCTGCCATCTTACATTCTTAAACAGGCATAGGATATTGCGCGCTAAAAAACATGTTACTTTTTAATAAAAGAATATTGGAACAAGTTAAACCATTATAAGTTTCTAATCTGGGGAAATGATTGCATTATATCCAAATTCGAAATCTTCTGTTTTGTAGTCATTGTCTAATGTCTATTAGTCCAAGAAAAACACAGATATACAATAGTATATAAACATATATTGCACTAAAACATTCTTAAGTTATCGCATGGCAATTATTGTGGATTGCAATAACAGTTTTGCTAGTAATTTCCAAGTTCTTTCCTCAACCTTTCTAAACATGTAACAGCTAAGAAATAAGTTTCTAATCTGGGGGAAATTATATCCGAGTTCGAAATCTTCTGTTTTGTAGCCATTGTCTAATGTCTATTAGTCCAAGAAAAACACAGATATACAATAGAATATAAACATATATTGCACTAAAACATTCTTAAGTTATCGCATGGCAATTATTGTGGATTGCAATAACAGTTTTGCTAGTAATTTCCAAGTTCTTTCCTCAACCTTTCTAAACATGTAACAACTAAGAAATAAGTTTCTAATCTGGGGAAATTATAGCCAAGTTCGAAATCTTTGTTTTGTACCCATTGTCTAACGTCTATTAGTCCAAAAACAACCAAGAAAAACACAGATATACAATAGAATATAACATATATTGCACTAAAAACAGTCTTAAGTTATCGCATGGTAATTATTGTGGATTGGAATCAGCTTTACTCAACCTTTTTAAACATGTAAACAACTTGTTCTACTGTCTTACATTCTTAAACAGGCATAGGAAATTATGCCCTAAACAATATGTTACTTTTTAATCGAAGAATATAGGAACAAGTTAAACCAATGTTTGCATAGTATAGGAAATGGGAAATGATTGCGTTATATCCAAATTCGAAATCTTCTGTTTGGAATTTAGACATTTCTACCAACACTAACGTCTATTAGTCCAAGTACAACACAGATATACAATAGAATATAATACAGTATATTGCCCTAAAACAGTCTTAAGTTATCGCTTGGCAATTATTGTGCATTGCAATAACAGTTTTGCTAGTAATTTCCAAGTTCTTTCCTCAACCTTTCTAAAACATGTATCCCTACAACTTGTTCTACTGTCTTAAATTGTTAAACAGGCATACTGATATTATGCACTAAAAAATATGTTACTTTTTAATCGAAGAATATTGGAACAAGTTAAACCAATGTTTGCATAGTATAGGAAATGGGAAATGATTGCATTATATCCAAATTCGAAATCTTCTGTTTGGAATTTAGACATTTCTACCAACACTAACGTCTATTAGTCCAAGTACAACACAGATATACACAGAATATAATACAGTATATTGCCCTAAAACAGTCTTAAGTTATCGCTTGGCAATTATTGTGCATTGCAATAACAGTTTTTAAACAAACAAAAAATACTGCAAACATACAAGTGTCTGGTCCCCAAACTTGTTGTAATTGGTACCGATTAGAAATATAAATATATTCTATAGTCATTTGGAAGAAATTAGTCAAAATATTCCCAAAAAAAAAAAAAATCATTATTAGTTCTGTTTAATGTTTTAACTTGTTTTTATTAGACGGAAATTATAACACAGAAGTATTTTTGCTTAGTCAGATCGCATTCCTACACCTTCTTACGAGCCCTGGCACACACACACACACGCGCACGCGCGCACTACATGCTGTTAAGTGAATAATTGACAGAAATAAAAAAAAATACATGTTTTTCTATTTTTGCAATACAAAAGAAAGGAAATAATTGCAACCATTAAAAGTAAAAATTGATCACCGTTTTCTCTATTATTTTTCTCTCATAATACATAGATGTGTACGCTTCTATTATAAATAACACAAACATAATATTTTGTTTAATTACAAAATTCATACCTTATACTATAATCTTGGTAATAGTATACATAATTTACACACACCCACACACACACACACACAACACAAATCTTTTTATGTCTACTGGCAGAGTATGTTTTAACTTATCTAAATTGTCAAAATTTATAGTCAAAATCTAAAGCTAAGTCTTGCATTTCTCTTACTAACCAGCAATGTCTATTTCTATAAGGAACTAGTTTAAGGCCTACCAAAATTACTGCTTCTAACCGGTTGCACTCAGAAACTTTAACACGACCTCTTATTTCTTTATCGTTCTCCTGTTGTGTTGAAAGCGGTACCTTGTATATTTTTCCTGTGCAAAATTCCATCTTCTCTTATTTGGCAAACGAGTGTCCATTGTAACTTGTTACACCAGTAAATGTTAAAAATGGTTTCTCTCGGTAGGTGAGGAAATTATATCCAACCCATTTTTCGGTATTATAATGTAACCATTTTCTTTATTACAATAGGCACTATTTTTTTTTGTTTGTGTTTTTGTGGTACCGTTTTAGTTCTTGCACTCTTCTTTTTCTGCATATATAAAAGTTCTTTTGTTGTTTACGGGAAACACCAGTTGTGTCCAAAGTTTTGCAATGTGTTTAATATTTTTAAATTCTGTCAACTCGTTTTACACCAGTTGCTTGTATTCCTCTTTCTGTAGTTTTTTCTGTATATAGTCTATCTTCCTTCTTTTTAAATCCACCTAGTTCTAAGTGTCGTTTCTTTACCCATACATGGGAGGTCTATTTCTTTTACTGTATATGGCAATAGCCTACCGGCTCTCTTCCGTAAGACATGGTACCAATCCTGTCTTTTCGATATCTATGGTATGGTATAAAACAAGTGTTCCAGTGTTTTGAGAAATACGCATTTAATGTAACATTTTTGCACAACTAAGTGTCATTTCTTTGCATATGGTACATACATTAGAGGTGGGAGTTCTATTTCTTTTACTGTATATGCCAATAGCGTGTTGGTTATGTTAGCTCTCTTCCGTTAAGACATGAAAAAAAATTACATTATTGGTAGAGACCAATCCTGTCTTTTCGATATCTACACTTCCTGGTATGGTAGAAAAAAGTGTTCCAGTTTTTGAGAAATACGTTTCCCCAACGTTTTAATGTAACATTTTTGCGCAATCTGTACAATATCTTCGTTTACACAATCTTCTACAATATAATATATAATTAATTGGTAGAGAGTTAAAAACGAAATGTCGAAACAACATAAGTTATCATTTTTTTTTTTTCTCTGTTCTTGGTATTTTCCGGTAGGTTTAACTGTATACCAGTCAACTTTCGTGTGTTCTTATTCGCCCAATATACATACTGTAACAAATTATTAAATACAAGGCAACAACTGTTCTGTAAAGTGTCTGTTAGCCTTGTCCACATCTTTTGCAAAAAAAACAGACGGAAATAACGTTTACTACTTTCCAATAGGGATAAACAGTCTTCCAGAGGGTTGTACATATCGTCGGTTGCTTTGTAATAATTTTCCAATACAGTAGTTATAAATTGTAGCTTCTAGTCTTGTAATACCATGTTCTTTGGTAGAAGTAGACGAAAATGTTTCTTTTAATCTTGTATCCGAACAATTTACAAAATCTGTAATATAATTGCCGATTTTCTTATTAACACCCTGACTTGTTATTTTGACAAATAAACTTATTGCATATTTTAACTGTTGCGATAGAAGTTAACCAAGTTAAACAGTTCTTACACAACTGTTTTATCGCTATCCACAAATTACATTACACTCGTTCTTATACTCTCCTTGGTAGCAAAAGTTAAAGTTATTGGTTAAATAACTACCCATTTCTGTTTTATTAAATATTCCAGCAAAGTCCTGTATTATATCCAAATCCATTAGGTAGTAATCTTCCTCTTTTAGTCGGTTTAAATAATTCTTGCAATTTTTTCAGCTAATTCTCCAATTTTACATCTGACAACTCGACTTTGTATGGTATACATACTGGGTTGTTATTTTTTTCAACCTTCCTTCTAAACAATTAGGTTTTTTCCATCTCCATAGCAGTCTTCCAAAGCACATATTTTAACAAGCATTATATTGTCCATTATATGTACAATCCCAGTTTACCAGTCTTGTAATTGTTTACCAGTCCCCTGTAAAATGTACAGGGATTGTACGTTTTTCGGTTGCGGCTAAATCTTTATTTTGCGTACCTTACCAAAACCAAACCTTTGCCTAATTTTGTCTACGTGTAAACCTAAACCTACTACACAAAACACCCCCGAGGACAGCCGAACTACAGAGCCGAAAATGGTCGACCAGTCCTTATTCGTCGGCAGAGACAACATGGGCTCTCACAAAGTGTTAAGTGTTTCTCAGCTCTATGGAAGATACAGACCCGTTTTGCGACAATATAAGGCTTGTTAAAATATGTGCTTTGGAAGACTGCTATGGAGATGGAAAAAACCTAATTGTTTAGAAGGAAAAAAAGAAATAAAAATAACAACCCAGTATGTATACCATACAAAGTCGAGTTGTCAGATGTAAAATTGGAGAATCAGCTGAAAAAATTGCAAGAATTATTTAAACCGACTAAAAGAGGAAGATTACTACCTAATGGATTTGGATATAACACAGGACTTTGCTGGAATATTTAATAAAACAGAAATGGGTAGTTATTTAACCCATAACTTTAACTTTTGCTACCAAGGAGAGTATAAGAACGAGTGTAATGTAATTTGTGGATAGCGATAAAACAGTTGAGTAAGAACTGTTTAACTTGGTTAACTTCTAACGCAACAGTTAAAATATGCAATAAGTTTATTTGTCAAAATAACAAGTCAGGGGGTTAATAAGAAAATCGGCAATTATATTACAGATTTTGTAAATTGTTCGGATACAAGATTAAAAGAAACATTTTCGTCTACTTCTACCAAAGAACATGGTGTTACAAGACGAGAAGCTACAATTTATAACTACTGTATTGGAAAATTATTACAAAGCAACCGACGATATGTACAACCCTCTGGAAGACTGTTTATCCCTATTG